>CM031700.1:21331228-21741681 GCA_018466805.1 Hippocampus abdominalis | reverse complement strand
GGGCAAAACGGTCAGACAACTTATCTCCTAGAATCAATGGGACAAGCAAACCCCTGCCTCCACCATGGAAAGGTGATGGCTCACATTGGGGAATAATTGTTTAAATTGATTTAAATAAAGAAATTAGGCATTGCCAGATTTGGAGCAGCTTGGCTCAGTGTTAGAGTTGTCGTCTCACAAACGAGAGGGTTGGGGAACAATGTAAAGCACTTTGAGAAACAAAGGTAGGAAGGCACAACATAGTGAAAGCAAATATTACCATATCTATTATGCGAGCACTGAAATTAATGGAATGCCTCATATCTGGATTACATAAAAATCAGCTGCTATGTTTCACAGGTAGTGGGCGACATGCAATCATAATGCTGAACAAACTCCATACAGATGAATTTGTGTTGATTCCCCAAAATAGAAAGACGATTAAAAAGTAATTAGCCTTAAACCTAAAAATGTACACCAGGCCACCCTTCTTTCCCAAAAGTATTGTATGCCTAAATTAGACATAACACTAAGCACGGCAGGGTTAGTCTTTTTTTTTTTTAAATGACTGTGATTATTATGTGTGGGAATAAAATGACATCCCAGTGATGATGTTCGACTTTTAGTGCATTAAATGCTGCTCTTCCTGCATGAGCCTTCTCAAGAGGAGTGGTGATATGCCACAAGGTAGAAAGAAGCTACTCAGACATCAAGAGACAACATGCATTATCACAGATCAAATCACACACACACACACAAAAGTTAATACTTTGAGGTTTTGTGCTGAACGCAAATACCAAAAATTGTTGCAATTCATCCATCCATCCATTTTCTAATACGCTTACATCACAAGGGTTGCAGGTGTACTGGAACCGATCCAGCAGTCTTTGGGCAGACGTAGACAACAAAACAATTCATGCTCACAATCACATCTAGAGACAATTTAGAGTGTTCTATTAACCTACCATGCTGTTTGGGAATGCGGTAGGAAAACGGAGTACCCGGAGAAAACCCACCAGGCACGGGAGAACATGCAAACTCCCACAGGAAAGGCCGGTGCCGGAACCGAACGTTGCACCCACCATACCCCCTTGTTGTGTGTGTGTTGTGTGTGTGTGTGTGTGTGTCACACTGTATTCTGCTCTCTATAAATACAACATGTTATTTTTGTCAACGGGATTATACTGTATGTTATGTTAGTTCAAACGACAGTAGTATAATATACGGTAAACTAAATCCCTGGTGTGTTCTGCCATCTTAAATCAATGTAAAAATATTTAAATATAATTATTATTATTATATAATAATCCATTTAAAAATGTGTAAAATTGAAGTTAGTCAAATACCCATCTGTTTGGTCTCCAAATTGCGAGCATGTTACCTAGCTGGTTTAAAATGTAAACTACTGAGCTCATATATGGATAAAAGGTCACTCTTGAATTATAAGGTGTACGGTTAACTTACACACAAGACATGCAAGGCCACTGCTCCTTCTTTCTCTCTTTGTTTGTGAACAGGTCTGTGGGGAACTCGTGCAGAGCTGCAAAAGAAACATTCCACAGGAGTTAATGGGGAGGTGTGGTGCCCCCTATTTTTTCATTGTCTTCATTTGAGTTCAGAAATGTACTACACGTCACAAAAAGAGCCGTGGCTTCGGGCTCATACTTTGGAATGGGGGGCAGAGTGGTCAAACATATCTTAACTCCATGTGGTTGTCTAACTGAGCCCAATATGAATGGACGTGCTTCCTTGATAAGCCACCATATAATTAGGACACGCCCGTATCGAGTTGTATAACAGTGAGTGAGATATTTCAGGTATCGAAAGACGGATGGAGAGCAAAAGAAGAGGCAAAGTGAAAACATTTTGCATAGAGCTAATAATATCCCAAAACAATGTGTAAAATATGCAGAGGATGATCAGAGGAAAGTTGATAGAGTTCAGAGAAAAGATGAATGAGAGGACCGGCAGATTTTTTTTTTTAATTGCCTGATGCGTTATCAGTGATAATTTTACAGTTTACCCCCAGCAAGTCCCAAGGACTCGCTGATCAGAAAAGTATGAGTCCCATTATGCATTTAGCGAGTCCCAAGTTTCGAATTCTGAAATGTCGACTTATTAATTGCATATGAGAATAACACAAAACATATACATACAATTATAAACAAATGTTGCAACAATTTAAATAATTCAGTAGCAGGCCTGAGGATTTCGGAAATTCACTGTAACTGTTTTTCGGTTCCGTCGGATTACCCAATGGGAAACCACGGTAACTAATTTTGGGTTCCGTAAACATTCATCATGGGAACCCATTTTTCTATTTTGACTGATATTCATAATCAAAATTCTGAAACTCAAAAGTATCATGTTTCAAGGGTAATGTTTGAAAACTATCCATTAACAATGAACATGACATCAGCAGCTGTGTACTCCAGGTTTATTAAAAAAAATAAATGGATGAAAATGGTGTACCGATATGGCATCATGAATACAGCATACCACAAAATCAGAGTATTTTTTCCAATCTCACACTGCAAAAATAATTTACTGGTAATCATTATACAGGTAGTATTGATGTGGCTTGACATCCTCTTCCCAAAACGATGCATCTGTAATCTATTATCAATTTGACGAATGAATCTAATACACGTCATCATTAGTTCTACCAACAGTTAATGTAACTGGCGGCAACATCGAGTCATTGGTTGCCATGACAACGAATATATGAATATATAATTTTGATGTTGTTGATTTGTAAAGTGCTTTATTTCTATGTGAATTTTCACATTGTTTTATTTTCATATGTATTGGGGATGTTTGTCAGGAATCACTTCCGGGTCACGTGCCGCGGATAGCGAGGAATTAGAAAGATCGAGAAGACAATTTACGAGAGAGAGAGAGAGAGAAAGACAGAGAGAGAGCAAGACAGAGACAGAGAGAACCGATATCGTCTGGTCAACGTTATTTAATTTTATCTACTTTCGGTTTACCAAGGTGCACACGGTATGTCATTTGTGTTATTTATTTAACGTCTTGTTAAAGATATTTGTAATTTTGATTGTTGTTTGAAATGTTTTTTAGTTTTCACGGTGTTCCACCATTAAACGTTTTTGGACATTAGTACGAGGCGTCATCCTTGACCGGGGTAGATACAGTGAAAACGTATCCTCATCCATCCTTCTGGAGGCTTCGGCGCGCAGGTGCTTCCCATCCCGCGGCAAACTATCGGCTTCGGCGCACATCACGTAGCAAGCTACTAGCTACATCGAGCGTCGTCGCACTCAATCCCGCGTGCCACGCAGCTAGCCACGAGCTACTTCGAAAGTCGTCGCACTCAACCCGCAGCAAGCTACAGGCCTCAGCATGCATCGTCGCTACTCATCCAGCAGTAAGGCAAAGAGTTAAGCGTGTGACGTTGCTTCCCATCCTGTAGCAGCTAAAGGTTTCGGTGGACATTAACCAGAGTTGGCAAAGGCCTATACAGCTTACAGTAGCTCACAAGGTAGATGGATAGAACATAGACAAGATCATCTGACTGAAGAATTAATGAATGTGAGTTCTTGAATGTGTGAAAATATCTATTGAATGTTTGATCAGTGTCATCACAGTTATTATTGCTGATTGCAAATGTAACGGTATTGACAGCATCGATTGAATATTAGGGGCTGTAACTCAAATTACTTGGTTTCTAAAATCTATAAAGTCAGGTTTCTGAAGTTTTGAAGGCTCCAAAATGTATCAAAATAGCGACAGTCAGTGTGATAAGGTGCAAGAGCATGAAAATGGGGAAAGGACAGCTGAGGCAAAAATAAGAAAATCCTCTCGTGAAAGATGTTTAACACCTAAAATGCAGGAACTAAAAGAGAAAGAGTTCATTCAAAAAGCAGACAAGTTGAAGGCAACATATGAGAAATGGAAAAGTCATGTTAGAGAAACCCGAAGAAAGTTAAAACAATGGTGCCCTGAGCAAGACATGTGCGACATGATGGATGAAGTTGAGAAGCTTGAGGGTGAGATAAAAGAAATATATGACATTGTCCGAAGCCAGTCAATTCCAAGTCAAGAATTACGGAGAAAAGTTGATGCATGTGTAGCGGCATCAGCAGACTTACTGCAAGTAATGAGAATCCGTCTAAAAGAAGATAAAGAAGATTTTGATGCTGTGGCAGAAAACGCAAAATTACACATGCCGCTAGATAATAAATACGCCAGGTCCATATATGGTTCCACCGCCTCCCAAGTTACAGCACCCAGTGCCAACCCTTCCGGCACATGTCCGAATCACCAAGCATTTCAGTTAAGCGGGCTGAAATGGCTGCTCTTCTGGCTGCGAAGGAAGCTGAGATTGACATGGAAGAGGCTATTGAGCCCAACGTCAGCAGTTGAAAAACTTGAAAATCGGAGAGACATTGAAGTAATTAAGGCACAGTTGAGTGTGTATGAAGAAGAGGAAATTAAGGAAAGTATTGTAGGAAAAGCAGCCCAATGTGTAAATGCAGGAGATGAGACAAGTCTTTGTCTTCGAGTAGCTGTCAAAGAGTTACCACCCAGAACGCCATCAGCCATCATTGAAGTTCTGAAGTCTGATCATGCAGACACAAAAGCAGGTGAAAAAGGCATATCTCAAGACGACGTTCTCTTTCAGCAAGTCTTGAAAGAAGGCCTCCACAAATCAGCGCGGCCATTGTGAAATGCCTATTCCTTTCAAAGCACAACCTCAACTCCCAGACAACAAAGATGCCCAACCTTCGTGTGCAAGAGGAGACCTTCACTTCCACAAATTCCTTTCCAACAATCGAGAAAAGCTCGATTCAATCGATATAGCAGAATGTGCTGAGGACGCAAAGAATGATGATTTCAGAGCTGATGACTTACCAGTGCAAAGAGTGCTTGGAGTAAGTTGGAAGATCAAAAGTGACAGTTTCTCCTTCAAGGACAAAAGACCCCCAACACGAAAAGAGACTATTTCCGTTGTAGCCTCTTCGTACGACCATCTCAGTTTTCTAGCCCCATTCATCTTTGATGGAAAGTGGATACCACCAGAGAAATGTCGTGGTGGTACAGGATGGGACGATCCACTACCTATGGACTTGGAGTTAAGGTGGGAGACTTGGCTCGAGGATTTGGAGAACCTCGACAAATTCAAGAGCCTCCATTACGACTGTCAAGATGAAGACAGACAAGTGCGAAAAGTAACTTTACCTAGGAGAACGAAAGGAGAAGTTAGGAAGAAGGTAGAACGCCTCATTAAGCCTTACATCATTCAGAGCCTTACAGAGTTAGTTGTTCTATTTTAATTAAGGTAACTAAAGGAGAAAGCATCAGACATATTTCCAAAAAAAAAAGGTGTCAAATACTTCAGTTAGAATCAGTATTTTCATAAAGATGTAAGTTCCGACGTTTGTTTGAATGACATTAAATTTGTCTGATTTATTAAGGACACATCAGAACACGGGTGAAATTACTGTTGATTATTTTCAAGTGTGTAAAGTAATGTTTTATTTACAAATGTTACTCCAACAGTAATTTGGTGGGAGTGTAACTGGCGGCAACATCGAGTCAGTGGTTGCCATGACAACGAATATATGAATATATAATTTTGATGTTGTTGATTTGTAAAGTGCTTTATTTCTATGTGAATTTTCGCATTGTTTTATTTTCATATGTTATTGGGGATGTTTTGTCAGGAATCACTTCCGGGTCACGTGCCGCGGATAGCGAGGAATTAGAAAGATCGAGAAGACAACTTACGAGAGAGAGAGAGAGCAAGACAGAGACAGAGAGAAACGATATCGTCTGGTCAACGTTATTTAATTTTATCTACTTTCGGTTTACCAAGGTGCACACGGTATGTCATTTTGTGTTTATTTATTTAACGTCTTGTTAAAGATATTGTAATTTTGATTGTTGTTTTGAAATGTTTTAGTTTTCACGGTGTTCCACCATTAAACGTTTTTGGACATCAGTACGAGGCGTCATCCTTGACCGGGGTAGATACAGTTAACATTAGCATTACTACACCTTGTGACAAATTGTTTTATTCATTAAGTTACCATGCTACAACCCAGTAAATTAAAGAATAACCAAGACTTTTTCATAATATTTTTCAGAGCGATTAGCCTATAGAACTAATGACCAACTTGACTCGTAATCGTGCCTCACGTCGTATCTCGCTCTCGTGTATACGTCACAGGTGAGTTGAGTGATACGCCCTTCGGACATTCATCTGAAAAAATCAGATTGGCATTCCCATTTCTTAAATGTCGTAGACCTTTTTGAGTTTTTTTCGCCGCCATCTCAAACTTTCATCCGCGCCATTCCTCAGTTTGAGACTAAAATAGCAACCCGTGTGCGCACATAACGTTATCTGTTGCATCCCCCCCCCTCCCCCCAACACTAAAAAAAACAAACAAAAGTAAATTAGAAGAAACACACTCACACACCACAAACACCCATACAGACACAGTGAAATTGCGTTAATTACACAGGAGAGACTTGATCGCGTACAGTAATCTCGTGCGCGGTGACTTTTATGGTTAAACGACTTTTCCGTACCGTCAAAATGACGACACGCCACCGGTAACGATCATTACCGTGAAATCCTCAGGCCTGCCGTAGTTTTTTTGTTTGGTTTTTTTTTTGACTGAGAAATTTCCTTGCATCCCAAAAACGCACATTATTTGGAACTGTGCGTCCCGCGTGAAAATTGTGCGTCTAGGATGCGGGACGCAGAGGTAACGAGATGGCTGCGTTATATTTGCTCCATGTTGCTCCTTGCCTGCCACATACAGCTCCCTTTTCAAATGAAGAATTCTGACAAAAACAATCGGGACTTTGCAGAAATCGCTGCTCGGGCCCTAAAAATAACTTGAAAAGACAGTACTTTAAAAATTGTGAGTTACTTTTGTATCACTTTAAATATCAATATACATGCACCTTGCACTAAAAATGTCGGACATAATAAAAATCCGAATTGGCCATCAATGGGAATTTCTCCATTGTGAGACAAATAAAGGTTTTCTTATCTTATCTTGTCTCACGCCCCTGCAGTGTGAACATGGCCTATTAGGTAAGCCAAGGTTGGCTCCAGCACACCTGCTAACCTTGTGAGGATAAACAGGGTAGACGCTGGATGGATGTAGGGCAATACTGGCCCAACCTATGTAATGACTTAAGACATGCAACATATTGTTGACATACAGACAAGTGACAAGTGATCTTTTATTTCCTCATCATCCTCATCACCTTAAAAATCTGTTGTTCCTCATGACATCACAGTTAGTCCATCAAGTAATCAACAATAAGGCCTCAGCTCGCTTGAGGGACAAATTCTCATTGTGACATTCGAGCTGCCTCCTGCCCACTTATTTGCCTGCCTTACTGCATCATCTCATGTCAGTCTTAATTTGCTCTGGAATTTTGAAGAAGCCACCGCTTGGCACTAAGAGGCTCTGACTGGAAATGTAGCATGACTTAGTTTGGCTTGTTTTCCCCACTGCCGGTGCTCTGTGGCACCTTTGCTTTGCTATTCCGCTCTGTTGAATATGTTCAGAAATACAAACATGTCACGCGAGCTGATGTATTCTACCATTTGCATCTTAGCTCCTCTTCCTTCCCCCTAACTTTCTCAGAGGCTTTTCTGCTGTGTCACAACATTGCAACGATAGGAACATCGCCAGGTAGCTCACTGAAATGAGACTCCGGGACACGAAAAAGCACATCAGTATCCACCATTTCAGTGCCAGATCTACAAAGTGTACTGTTGTAGTCCATTTAGTCTCTTATGCCTATGTAAAAAGAAGGTTGAAAAGAGATGCAATTAGCATTCACACTACACCTACTGTAGCCATTCCAATTGCTTTCCAACATTGACACAAGAGTATGGAGTCTTTCATTGTCAATTTTGTGTCAGGAATAAGTTTTTTTTTAAGTATGTAGCTATCCCCTTGGTTCAATGCAAAATGGAGACATTTTTAGTTTTCAATTATTAAACATAGTGAAAACTATGTGCAAACAACAACATTCGCTTCAAAGATCATGACAAAAATACAACAAAATCGCATGAACTGTCATTCTTTTACATCTCCTTCATTTTGCTTGACAAGAGTGCAAATCTAACATTCACATTCTGCTCTGGTTTCTTTTGAGACATCACATGAAAAATTGAGCAACGGACATAAACAAGAGCGGCACGGTGGAAGAATGGTTCGCAACAGCTGCCTCACAGTGCAGAGGTGGAGGAATCGAATCCGGCCCCGGCCTTCCTTTGTGGAGTTTGCATATTTTTAGTTTTGTCATGCGGCATGACTCCTTGTGAAATTGAAATCAGCCCTGAGATTATTCAGAAGCTCCAGAATTGCATTGCTCAGTCAGCAAAATGTTACAATAATCCCTGTCAATTCTATTTAAAAAATGTGTTACACAAGCAGAAAAGTTCACTCATCTCTGTATCGGTTTGCACCTTCCGTTCAGCTGCCACATCCATAGATGAAAACTCCGAAATATGTCTGAGCTTTGGTAGATCACATTGCAAGTGCTTAAGCAATCTATTTGTGTGCTGTTAATAGATCAAACTCCACCCCTGCTAGTGTGAGCAATCAAGTGTGAACTCATTTTTGCACACACAAATCTTTAGTAAATCAGGTACTTGGAATTTTCCTCTAATTGCTGCTTTCTTTTTTCTGGCAGTGATGCTACTTCGCCCAACAAGAAGGTCACCTTTTGGCTGCATCATAAAAAGCTCTGTGTATTGCATTGGCTTACCCAATGAGTCAGCAATTCAGAAACAACATAAGCGCCACTTTTTTTTTTCTCCCTCTCAACACATTTGATGATTTCATCACTTCAAAGTGTCACGTATGAGAGGTGGTGGTGGACCCCAAAAAGCAGGCAGGAGAGAGGAGCAGGGTGAACTTGAAGAATTGTATTAATTGAATTGAAATACAGAAACTAAATCCAGAACAAACAAAGTCACAAAATCAAAAACAATCCAAAGTAGCAAACAAAACCATGACTGAAGCAAAAACTATCACTAAACGAAACAAACATGACAGTAGCACAAGGCAACATTGACCCGACAATGAGTGCTCGGGCTGAGAGTCCTTTTAAAGTGGCACTAATTACACAATGACCAACAGGTGTGCAGCTGTAGGGAGAGCCCTACAGTGCCACCTGTTTGTCTCAAACCGAATCATGACAGTACCCCTCCCTCAAGGGACGGATCCCAGATGTCCCAAAGTTGTCCAAAAGGCTTGCCTCGCCGGGGAACGGGGACTAAAAGCGACGGCGACCTTCGCCTCGCCGGAGAACAGGAACAAAAGCGACGGCAACCCTTTGGCTGGGCTTGGCCTGACGTGGACGGAGCTTGACGTAGCGGGGGACATGGGACAGCCGAACGTGAACAGGGGCTCAGCCTGACGTGGGCGTGGACGTGGCATAGCTCGTCGTCGACGTGAATGTGACTCAGCTCGAACAGACACGTGACGAGCCTCGGCTCAACGTGGACGCGGACGGGGCTCGGCCCACCGTAGACGCAGCTTAACGAGACAAAAACAGGACAGCCGCATCACCAGCGCTGCCTGAAGGGGGAAAGGGTGTCGGCCGCAGACGTGCTCCGCCAGGCACATGGTGGAATAGGGAAAAGTCCTTTGTACCTGCGGGGTCCAGGTCATTCTGTCACGTTTGCGAGGTGGTGGTGGACCCCAAAAAGCAGGCAGGAGAGAGGAGCAGGGTGAACTTGACGAATTGTATTGAAATACAGAAACTAAATCCAGAACAAACAAAGTCACAAAATCAAAAACAATCCAAAGTAGCAAACAAAACCATGACTGAAGCAAAAACTATCACTAAACGAAACAAACATGACAAACAAACAAACAAACAAACCTGACAGTAGCACAAGGCAACATTGACCCGACAATGAGTGCTCGGGCTGGGAGTCCTTTTAAAGTGGCACTAATTACACAATGACCAACAGGTGTGCAGCTGTAGGGAGAGCCCTACAGTGCCACCTGTTTGTCTCAAACCGAATCATGACACAAAGTAGGAAGTTGGAAGTCTTACACAACACGAGGCAAGGCTTCATATGTTTCCCAGGGAGGTTGAGGAGAGGATATTTCAAAATAAACACAGGCAGTACACACCTGAGCAGGAGAGAGAGATTGCATGCATGCAAAATCTTGCCCTGCTCCACTCTCACTGATGATGTACCGTAATATTTTTGGGTGGTTGGCAAAATGAACAAGCACCGGCGGTGGATTTGTCACTGACATTGTGAGATAAATTTGGTGGTAACTACTTTAGTGGGAGGCCATTTTTTGCATTTGCTATACACCCTTAATTGGTTGCCAGCCAATCGCAGTAGGTTTTAATAGATAAATAACTCAACAAGTAACTATAAGGTCCACACCTTTGGGTCGTTTTGCATTTAAAGTGGAAATGTTCAAAAAATAGGCGGTGGTCCAGTGGTTGGCACGTCGACCTCACAGTGCAGAGGTACCGGCCTCCCTGTGTGGAGTTTGCAGGTTCTCCCTGGGCCTGTGTGGGTTTTCTCCGGGTACTCCGGTTTGCTCCCACATTCCAAAAACATGCATGGCAGGCTGATTGAACACTCTAAATGGTCCCTAGGTGTGAGTGTGAGCATGGATGTCCATCTGTGTGTGCCCTGTGATCGGCTGGCAACCGGTTCAGGTTGTCCCCCGCCTACTGTCTGAAGACAGCTGGGATAGGCTCCAGCACCCACCGCGACCCTTTTGAGGATAAATGGATGGATGGATGAATGGATGTTCAAAAAGTATTGTAAATAGTCATTTTAAATATTTTTTTTGAATTTATACAAGAAGAATTTGAAGTTGCTTAGCTGTTAGTTCTTATTACATTGCTTTTCTGATGTGATATATGTTTGCCAGAGTATTGTTTCACACTGGCAGACCCATGGGTGTCCTTTTTTGGGACCTCCTGCGATCACCCCCAAGACTGTCCCTCTGTGGGACAGAGTGTAAGGGCTAACAGCCAAGCAAAGGTGTGAAGAACTGCCTTTGTTTTGTAAATGGTGCCGTTACTGATGCACCACAGGGGGACACGTGAGGAAGACACTAGAAAGGGACACCATTGGCAACATTAGGGAGCACCAAACCTCATGGTCTGCCAGTGTTCAGTGACGTTATCGAGACACTTGCAGGAATAGCATCAAAGTCAAAATTTTGGAATTGTAACAATACTAGGATACAAAGTGTGTTTTGCGCATGTACACCAATGTGTACTAAGGATGCAAAATGTATCAAGAGGATGAAAAAACATGTAAAAGGCAATAAATTAAGAAAATGAATGCCACAAGCTGTAATTTAAAAAAAACGATTGTCCAAATAAATAAATAAATACATACATACATTGAGGGGGAAAAAAAGCACAAAAATGCTCAAGGTGGGCACATGGGTTAAAAGTATGTACTGTAATTGACGTATACAGTAATCCCTCATTATTTGCAGTTAATTGGATCTGGACCCCCGCCCCCCTCACCCCCGCGAAAAGTGAAAAACCGCAGGAAACCTCTGTCGCCGCATCAACATTAAACAGCGTGTCTTCTGCAATATGGGTGCCCATATGGCTGTATTTTTCAATGTATTTATTTTTTTATTCATACTGGGGAAAAGTCCCCGACGTGTCGTGGTACACACGCAAGACTTGTGTGCGGGCAGCGTAGTATCGGTTCCCACTCAGTGACGGTGTGGATTTCAAATTGATGACATTGTTCTTTAAATATATTTTTCAAATGTAGTAAATAATTGTTTATAGTGGTTACTTAAATACGAATATAGTGTTAGTTTTGGGGAGGCAAAGGAGTGAGGGAGATTTGTCAATATAGTCGGTTCTCATGATTTTGCTCTTGTTTCTTCTTTGAATTTTAAAGCATATTTTCCCAGAAATTATATGCACAATTGAGTGTTAGAATAACAAGTGCCTAACTCTTTGAGGTACACTAAATAGGCCAGAATTCTTTCGGCTTTTCTCTGGCCACTTGAAAGGCGTAAGTGCAAGGAAATCCGATCAGGTCTCAGTATACACAGCAAATCTTGATTCCCCATAACATCGACTGTATGCTGAACTTCAATTCCCATTTCACGCTTCTGCAATGTAGTGTTCATGAAACTTGAAAAAATGGCGGGTTGATGGATCATGAGTCATACGTTGAGCAATTTCACTTGCGACAAGTTTTCATTGCTCATCTAACGTGTACACTGTAGATACATGCATGCATTCCATTGACTTTCCTCCTGAATTCCTTCATGTTTTATCAACTGCCATCTGTTGGAAACTATCCACCTACTTAGAACAGACAGAAATTCAAGGCACTAAAGTATTTGTCATATTTTATGTTCTTTTTTTTTTCAACCTCAACTGCTAAAAATAACTTCAGCCACAGAAATGAAACAAGAGAACTTGGCAGTCTTACAAGAAGAAGTCAAGGTTACCAGTGATCCATTGAAATTAAGCTGCCAATGCTTTGATAATTTCAGGCCAATGACAGCAAAGAAGACACACAATAACAGACACAACTCAAGGGATGCTGGCGCTCAGAACACCCCAAAAGTTGATAAAAGTTGCATTGTTCACCCAAGGGAATCGGAACAAGTCCATCCCGTGTACATCTCATGCATAATATGAGTGCACGTGGAGGGCTGGGGGGCCTGTTCTGCACATGCTCAGTGGGCGATGATGATGCAGGCTGACACATCGCATGTCGCCAGTGTACTTACCGTGCTGAGTAATGTGACATTTAAGGACTCTTGTATTGCACCCCCCTACCCCCCACCTCCTGTCTTTGCACAGTCCGTTACACGCACATGGCATACCCAAGCAAACAGCACACGGAGATATAAAAATATGTGCCCACACGCACGCTCGCATGATGTCTTAGCTGTCTTGCTGAGAAGACATGCATTCTGAGGGGCTTGAAGACAGACGTCCTTAAATCTTCACAACTCTCGACAGTTTTGTTACCTATACTGTATTTTTGTGTATACTTTTCTCTTCATTCAAGGTTTTTGAATACAAGGATAATCTAGGCGAAAAAGACACCGATTAGGTTAGTACACCTCATCTTGTGGTTTATTTAGTTTTTCACAGTCGCTTTGGTTCATTTTCCGATCAGAATCGATAATAGCAAAACAGTGAGTGCATTTCTCACACTTCATAGAAATGGCAAAACACCATAGTTGCCCCGCAAAGGCTATTTCTTTCTCAAAAGTGCTTATATCTCATAAAAGTAAATATTTGTGAAACTGAACATGTCAGTGCCATCAGAACGACAAATATTTCATTGTGTAATTGTGTATGGATAAGACATTAGGGAAAGCTGTGTAAAATAAAAAAAAATTGGTTCATTGCTGTCTTTGTGTTTTTTAAAATCCCCAAACTTGTAGGCTTTTGCTTTTAAGCTTGTTGGCGCTACTCTCAACAAGTGCCATGATCTCACTTGAAGAGAGGAGTCACATGAATATATGGCAAAAATACGTGATTAAAAGGATCAATTTAAGGTTTTATGAATTAATATCAGGCGAAAAGCAAAATCGATTGTACAGTATTCATTTAATCCAGGAGTGTCAACCTCATTATTGTTGCGAGCCACTTGGGAGTTATGGCTTCCCTTAGAGGGCCATTGTGACAGTGAAACCGAATAAATGTTTTAGGCGCAGTTTTCTACGAAGCCACCCCGTGTGCGCTTCCCACTGACACCTGACCCCTGCAACCTCTGCCGGCCTTTTTATTGGTTGTGTATGCAAATTACAAGTGATATATCAGAAAAACACTCCCTTCTTCACATGTCACACCTCTCAACCCAGCCCACCGATACGCCCCTCAGAGGCCAAAACATCTCTCGCTACAAACAATAGCTTATCATGCTGCCCTCCCAAAGTTGAACCTTCCTGCCGACATTATCAGTTAATGAGGACTTGGCTTTATTCAGCTCAAGTTGGCCCTTCTTTCTGTGTGCTCCATTGTGTACAAGTTGTGAGAACATACCGTTCGAGGTCAATCAAGCATATACTGAAATGAAACTTTAAAACATGATAATATTAAGTTCGTCTTTCTCCATCATTCCCACCTCTTTATCATATATTTCAAAGTTCCATTTACATTAATCCGGCGGCGATTGTGTGAGTTGGAGAGAAAAATGTGTCGTTTTAAATTAATGTTCAGCAATTTGCTTATTCACGACAGTTTTCGAATCATCACGGGCACTCGGAAGCAGTTCTCATTTTGAAGACACATCAATAATAACATACTATTAAAACATTTTGGGGCAAAAATGTGTAAATCCACATATGGAACCTGAGCTCACCAACAACTAGAACAGAAAACATCCCCTATCTCATCTTCCCCCCCCCCCCCTTTTTTTTTTTTTTCCCAAGGGAGAAGACATAGACTTCACATTGCATTCTTTGTTGTTGATGTTCATGGTGAGGGGGTTGTGGCGGGAGGGGGTTCTCGAGCTCGTTCTGGAACGGGGGGCTCTGCAGTGACGAAATTGAACGAAAGCACAGTTGGTTTCTTTAAGACCTTAGGTTTACTACCTGGTCTCAGGTTGACACACTGGGGTTATTCTGCCCGTATACCGTGAAATCAACCTCTGGTGAATGATATAATCAACAGGTGGTAGCTGGTGCTGGACCAGTAGGCGTAAAGACTCCAAGTTGCAGCTGGTGTTGATGTAGTTGTCTCAACCGTCACACAGTGCACCTAGCTTTCTTATAGTATGAATGTGAGTTTCATTAAAAGCATATTTGTTCTTCATTGCAAGCATAATCAATTCATTACTAATAATATGCAAATGTATGCTAACTAAAAACAAGCAACTTAACATTCCCCTTGTTTTTTCTGCTCATATCATCACACAGAACCTTCCTGTCGGACTTTATTCAGTGGACTCATGTTGTATATGTAAACAGAGTTATACTCAGAGAAACAATATAGGAAAAGAGGGTTAAAATCATCTGCATTTCAATATTGAAGTGAAATCATGTCTCCACTAGCCGAGCCGTTTTTCTATCCCAAAACCTTTACCGTCCAAAAGTAACAGCAGAGGGTACATTCCATTCACTTTTGACGTCGTGGGCGTACCGGCCTTGGTGATAAACTGAATAAGCAGAGCCTAGATACAGGAAAGTCAGCAACATCCACACGATGTCAAGATAGCCGGGAAAAAAAATGTAACAGAGATTAACACACCATTTTCTTTTTTTTAATGTCACAAAGTTCTTACCCACTAATTCTGACGACAAGGGCGTGGTCACGCCGGAATGGTCCGGTTCAGTGTGCGAGGCCCTCAGGGCGTGGTAGAACAACACTGTTCATCCACACATCGCACACGCTCCATTGGCCTCAGCCAATAGCATATCCACCGCTCTGCGGTCCCGGAACGTCATCAGAGAGGTGACTGTCAATTTTTATTTTTTTTACTTACAATAGCCAAAAAGGCTTTCTCAGTAGAATTTTCAAGCTTCTGGACACTGTACTGGAGGTAGCTGATTCCGTCAGCAACCTGGTTAACCAATTTATACCCACCCAGTACGCCACGAGGAACTCCAATTGCACCAACTTAGGTGGAATCTCAAATATCCTCTGCTGTGGACGGACACATAGTCATTAGTAAAAGTAGCTTCTCAATTGTTTTCTGCGCTAACTATAATTCCCCCTCTTTTCCCTTTTTTTTTTTTTTTTTTGTTCATTAAAAAGAAAAAGGAAAACTCTGCCGCGATAATTGTTATTTGCCTATAAAATTGTTAGAAATGTACTTCTATATTAACCTGAAACCTGATCAACATTAAAGAACAAAAAGAAATACAGTAACACTCACAGCAAAGAATAACCATATCAACATAGATTTTTAGACCGCAACAGAAAGGAACCCAAACACAACAATACAATATCAAACAAAAATTAAGTGAACAATAAACATGTGTGTATAATTATTCGTTTCTTTAAATCAAATGAATGCACCGTTTGAACTATTTCACCATTCTGAAAACAACATTATACAAATCAATAAATGATAATAAATTCACATTCAGTTAAGCAACGTTAATTCAGGAGCACAATACTGTACACAAAACACTCCAATCCTCCCCCAAAAAATAAAAATGAACAAAAGATTTTGTGCTGCTCTTTTAAAAAAAATTTTTTTAATGAGATTCACTCGATCAATTAGATATAAAACACTTTTGCCTCCAAAACAAAAATGTAGAAAATAATTCGCATATTTTTAATTCTTTTTTACTTCTCAAGATCGTCCAGATCACAAGTGTCAAAGTTAAGGCCCGGGGGCCAGATCCGTCCCGCCACATCATTTTATGTGGCCCGCGAAAGCAATTCACGCGCGTCAATTTCCATGATCCTTGCTAAAATTAGTACCGAAATTTTATGTATAACAAATAATGTCGAGATTTTGTGATAATTTTGTTACCCTGTCACTCACTCAAAAAATAATTGAACAAAACTGGTAATCCATCAATTAGTTGTGGTCAAGTAATAATATAAATATCTATACACATTTATTCAGTGTTGCAGTCGTACTCGGCCACCAAGGGAAGATGTAACCCCAAAACGGCCCGCGACAAAAATGAGTTTGACACCCTGGTCCAGCTCAGTGAGAAAAAGTGTAGACGATCGTTCAAAGATACATCCCCTTTCTCGTGCGAACACAAATACCAGACGAAGGAGATCAGTGCAGTTGTCCATGATCATACAGTATAACAGAAAATGGGGACATAAACACAGATAACCTTTTTACAATATACGTCAGCAACACTTCAGAGAGTTACAATGTTTCCTTTTCATGCTCTCAGGCAATCTCAATTCTTCCTTTTTTTTTTTTTTGTTACGTGCATATATTCAGCCAAATTAGTTAATACAACCAAATAATATGATTACATACATATATCTTTTTACAAATAAGATATGTAATTTCACAAATTATACAAACAAATCAGCTTAGTATATTAACTAAATCTATGCATAGTTTCCAGGGCCTGCGTGTTCCATTCATGCATTTCTTCAACTGAATTTTTAACCATAGAATTAATACTCTCCACCAATCCTGCAGATTGGACGGCAGGAGCAATGGTGTCTCAAATCAATATGAAGCATGCATTCAATTACATCAATTACTCTGTTCACACAATGTGTTCTCGATATAGGTTAAAACAGTAGGTTGTATAATGTTCCCGAACCAGAGACACCATTCCCCCTGCCAACGCGTGAGGTAATCCATGACGTAAAAAGAATTTTGGGCAAAATGGGTTCACTGTCAGTGCTGACATAAACCCCATCTTGCAATGTAGTTCCCCTTTTATCTTTGTTCATTGATTGGAATTTGTTGCCGCAGATTAAATAGAATTCAATTTGTAACATGTTATCCCGTCGCTTACAGTCAGTAATTTCTCCCCCGAAAAATTTAGAAGCTGCATCTTTTTTTTTTTTCTTAACAGCGCTTGTTGTGTGCGCTGTGCACTTACGTATCCCAATTTGATGTGGTAGCTGAACAGGATTTGTCTTTCAGATTTGTGATTATTTTTCTTTTCTTCAGCCAATTCCTGACAATTTGTTCATATGTCAAACAAACAAACAAACAGACAGACAAACAAACACCCAATAGGAAGCGGTAATGTTACAGGGTTAGATACTGTGCATCTTTCATTGTTAAATTGGATCGAGAATACGAGCCATGCGAGATTAATGTCTTGTGGGTGACAAAAACATCACGTTAGTGTGCACCAGCAGCTCATTCATTCTGTTTTTTTGTTGTTTTTTTTCTAACACTCTTTCAACATGCAGAGCTTGCCCCATGCACTGTTCAAGGTTGCCAGGTGGCTTATCTAGCCAATGTCTGCCCACGCATTGTCTAACAGAATCATTCGAGTAAGTGTGGAGAGCATTTTTCTTCTTCTTTTTTTTTTTTTTCTTCCTTTTCTGTCCTTGGCTAACACCACCTAGGGTGTGGTTTTCAAAAATGCCTGCTGACCTTAAAACATGCAGTCATTCTAAATTAACAAAGCCAACTTCAAATTGCCCACACATAACCCTTAAACATAAACACCGATAAACTGGAAGATTTTGCTCTCGTGTTGAACTAAATTTCTAAGGCACAACCCAACTAAATGACAGCAAAGTTGAAAACGAATTTACATAATTCCATAGCACAAGACCATCCTTTCTCTCACATTAGCAGTCGTGATGGTTCTTATCAGTTTTCGAGAGAAATGCGCATTTCGTGGATGTAATCTACAAAACACTGTATTATAATCTGAATTTCCGGCAAATAGCAGCATAACAAGAGCAGTTATAAAACATTCATTCATTCATTCATCTTCCGAACCGCTTTATCCTCACTAGGGTCGCAGGGGGTGCTGGAGCCTATCCCAGCTGTCTTCGGGCAGTAGGCGGTAATCGGTTGCCAGCCAATCGCAGGGCACAGTTATAAAACAAATAATTAAAAACCCACAGCCATGAAACACTCACAAGTCATCCCAAATCAAGGCCTTCACTGCACGCATGCATGTTCACCCTTCTTCCAGAAACCTAACAATATCCCACGTATGACCACTCACTATCATCTCCACACCACTATGTGTTTATGATTTACGAACAACCTTCTAAACATCCTGCAACCTTCTGGCTCATGTCGACTGAAACACATGATGACCACCTCTTTTGCAGCATCACCATGCCCAACCTCTCCTGCGTGTCTTTTTTTTCCTTTCTTCAACATGCTAAACTTCCCTTTTCAATTTAGGTCTCATCACCAACATTGTTTTCACTTGCCTTTCACCCTCTATAAGATCCAAAACTGTGTGTCTCCACACCTATCCTCATCCATTTTCTATTAATCAGTATTACACATACTACATGTAGCGCTAGTTGAAAAATTTAAGCTTAACTGGTGGTAAGAAGTTCCCTTTTAATCCCATGAGATGCCGTACAAACTCTTCAAGCCAGAAAACGAAACAAACATGACGTCATGAGACGCCCCAAGAGTCGCGTTTAAAACTACGCACATGCAAAGATCAATAAAGCACACATTCTCATCGCAGACATAACTCTACAGACAAACTAAAAGATTCACCTCGCTATCACTCTCAACCAAGTTAAATATCTCCAACCTTTTAATCTCGTCATCAGTGAAACCACTTAACCTCATATACACCATCATTTTTTTTCCCTTTCACGCAATGCCGAACAGCCTGACATGCTCCACATGCCCCCTCCCTTCTGGTCGTGTCTCTCTCTATCCGCGAGTAAGATCACCTCTGCTTACTCCCTTTTTTTTTTCTTTTTTCTTTTGTAAAAACCTTCCCTTAATAAACATTGTTTGTAGACTAAATTTATTCTGTTTCATTAATAAATATATATAATTACATCGCATTATCGAGTTGGTATTTGCCACTGATGAGCATTTATTTATTTTCCTCGATTCGGCACCTCCAAACTCAGGGCAGTTTGATTTGATCGGTCCTTGTCGGACATCACCACATTCCGACACTTCGCAGAAATAAGGGTGTCGTCACCTTTTATATGCGGGGCCCCTAAGACTGCCTGAAATCTGAGGATCCCGAAGCCGCGTGCAGGTCTGTTGTGTTTTCCGCCTCGTCTTTCTTTCTACGCCTGCATAGTCGCGCTATATGGCCTTTCACGCCACAATAAAAACATCTACCCTCCTTGAAGAATTGTTGTCTTTCTGGAGTTAATTTAGAGGAATCAAACAGCTTTCCTTGTTTGCTGTGTCGATTTTTTTTCGCGCTCAAGACATGGTTTCACTGTCGTCATGTTACCTCACGACGACGGTACCTGCCTGCGTCGAATCAAACATCAACCATAACACCAAACTGGAGTTGGTATTTCTGGATTCAATGTTCGCTACTTTACTCTATTTTATATAGGACATGATACCCCGTGGTATTGTAATCCCCAATCACAATATACATTCACCCAAAGACCGGTCTGTGTGCCATTCACACATCAAGCTCGCAACATTCACAACCGCACAGGAAGGATCAATTCCTGTGTCCTGGAAACTAAATTCCGTTTCGGCGGTCCTAGTTCTCCGCGTACTCTCAATTGTAGTCGTAACCTAAATTTTTTAATTCAGGTTGCTGCACGACTATCCAAACTGCACAGGAAGGATCAATTCCTATGTCCTGGAAACTAAATTCCGTTTCGGCGGTCCTAGTTCTCCGCATACTCTCAATTGTAGTCGTAACCTAAATTTTTTGATTCAGGTTGCTGCACGACTATCCAAACTGCACAGGAAGGATCAATTCCTATGTCCTGGAAACTAAATTCCGTTTCGGCGGTCCTAGTTCTCCGCGTACTCTCAATTGTAGTCGTAACCTACATTTTTTAATTCAGGTTGCTGCACGACTATCCAAACTGCACAGGAAGGATCAATTCCTGTGTCCTGGAAACTAAATTCCGTTTCGGCGGTCCTAGTTCTCCGCATACTCTCAATTGTAGTCGTAACCTAAATTCTTTAATTCAGGTTGCTGCACGACTATCCAAACTGCACAGGAAGGATCAATTCCTGTGTCCTGGAAACTAAATTCCGTTTCGGCGGTCCTAGTTCTCCGCGTACTCTCCATTTCCCGGAGCCCCGAGCTCCGTACTCTTTGTTAGTCGACTATCAATGACTATGTCGCACTGACCTTAGTCCTTCAATCCCTTCGCTGGTCGAATCAATCCAGGTTCGTTGATTGGGCTCTGCGCCTCCACGGTGGTCGATGTTCAGCGTCTGGCCTCGTACAAGAGAGGTACGAGGCAATCAGCCACCGTCGATCTCCCACCGTACTGAGGCGCCGATCCAATCCCGGACGAGCCCCCAAAATTGTCAGAGTTGTTCACTCGGACAGTTGAACAAACAGACTCAGGAAGAGATTGTCTTTTCTGCCGGCAGGAGGCGCAGTTTTCTACGAAGCCACCCCGTGTGCGCTTCCCACTGACACCTGACCCCTGCAACCTCTGCCGGCCTTTTTATTGGTTGTGTATGCAAATTACAAGGGATATATCAGAAAAACACTCCCTTCTTCACATGTCACACCTCTCAACCCAGCCCACCGATACGCCCCTCAGAGGCCAAAACATCTCTCGCTACAAACAATAGCTTATCATGCTGCCCTCCCAAAGTTGAACCTTCCTGCCGACATTATCAGTTAATGAGGACTTGGCTTTATTCAGCTCAAGTTGGCCCTTCTTTCTGTGTGCTCCATTGTGTACAAGTTGTGAGAACATACCGTTCGAGGTCAATCAAGCATATACTGAAATGAAACTTTAAAACATGATAATATTAAGTTCGTCTTTCTCCATCATCATCACATCATATTATTACTTGTACAAAATAAATTGATGCATAACTAGTTTTGATATCAGTCAACTATTTGTTTGTTGTTTGTCCACTTATTGTTCAAGTGAGTGTAAACAGGGTAACAAAATTATTGAAAAAGTTATTTATTTCACATCTCAATTTGACATTCTGGTACAAATTTGAGCAATGATGATGGAAGTTGACACACATGATTTGCTTTTGCGAGCCACATAATATGACAGAATGTGCCAGATCTGGCCCACGGGCCTTGAGGTTGATACCTGTGATTTATTCGATTTTTCCAAACACTTTCAAAGACAGCAATTACTACAGTGGAAAGCTTATCATGTTATCAGGTGATGGGGTGTGTGAAAGGGTTAAACCTTAAATTATTATAGATATCTGCTATTGTTATTAGTTATATGTTATGAAGTTATATTTTTGCTCTTTGCATTATTTGTAAGTCACACTAATTACTTGGGGCCAGTTTTGTCATCTTCCATCTGTGGCCCTCACACATCCCAAGTTTGGATGCACAGTTACCTTCCAATAAAGGTTAGTGATGACATAAGATAAGATAAGATAAGATAAGATAACCTTTATTCGTCCCACACTGGGGAAATTTGAAAGAGGACGTTTTGCACCATGACAACTACTACTACTACCAGTAGTTATCATATCTTCCGCTCCATGAAACGCACATTAATGTTCAGTAATACACATAGCACTTTAATGCATATGCCGTGTACACCTACAAAAATGTGATCATTTTTAATGGGCATATATATATGCAGCTGAAACAACAAGCCTTCAGCGTAATATTTTAATAAAACATTATAATCATTGTGGCGGCCCGGTAGTCCAGTGGTTAGCACGTCGGCTTCACAGTGCAGAGGTACCGGGTTCGATCCCAGCTCCGGCCTCCCTGTGTGGAGTTTGCATGTTCTCCCCGGGCTTGCGTGGGTTTTCTCCGGGTGCTCCGGTTTCCTCCCACATTCCAAAAACATGCATGGCAGGCTCGTTGGGCTCTCTAAATTGTCCCTAGGTATGGGTGTGTGCGTGGATGGTTGTTCGTCTCTGTGTGCCCTGTGATTGGCTGGCAACCAATTCAGGGTGTCCCCCGCCTACTGCCCGAAGACTGCTGGGATAGGCTCCAGCACCCCCCGCGACCCTAGTGAGGATAAAGCGGTTCGGAAAATGGATGGATGGATTATAATCATTGTGTCCATCATCTCATTATCTATTATTTAACGAGCGCAATCAGAAAAAAAATGTGTTTAGATGATCAAAGAACACAAAGAACATGTTGAAAATGTCTATTTTTGCGTCCATTTTTTTTCTCTTTGCACTGCTTTTATTTTTATGCTTGAAGTGGTTTGAAAACAATTACATTTAGACTTTTATTGAATGAAAAAGCTGGAGGTGATACTTCAACTTGTAGTACTACGAAAGTCTTTATCAATCCCAATATCTGCTTAAGTAATGAATGTGAATACCGCTAGCAATTCTGGTATCCAGGTACAACACAGGTTGTTAACACACACCACTCGGCTATTGTGCCAGTTTTTTCACCCAATGAAATGAAAACAGGTTGTTGGAAAAACTTCCCAAAATAATCTGATCATTCAACATTTGAATGCATATGATAAATAGGGGAAGTATTTTTAGTTAAGTAGAGCATAATATTCAGGTCATCCTTAAGTGTGCCAGAATACCGGTACATGGGATAATGCTGTCGTGAAGGGAAGAAAAAGTCTCCCATCTATATTCATTCAGGCCGCAAAAGTATTTCTTTAAAGCACATGTTTTCATCTGTGAGAGGTTTTATATCAAAATTTATGTGAGCCAATCACCGTCAAGTGTGCCACCAGAGAAACTAGCTCACTTCCTGAGAAACAAGCTGATGTTAGGTTGCAGCTACAATAGGGGACCTACAATAAATTGAAGAAACCATGAACGGCAACATGTTGTGTGATGTAATACAGCAGAGTATGATCCCCTTCCTTTGGAAGCTGGGCTGCGGGGCTGGATTACAACAACTATAAACGCACAGGCAAGACGACCAATGCCTTGCTCAAGAAACTGAGGGCAAAGATGATAGACTGGCCGAGCATGTCTCAGGATCTAAACCTTGTTGAGCATTTGTGGGGCATCCTCACGTTAACTATGTAAAATATACGGAGACTTTTGCTTTGAAAGTTGAGCTTTCATTTTATGTCTACACATGTGGATGCTGGTGAGGTAAAGAGCAGAAGTAATGACTCGTCTCTGCAGGGTTGCCAACTTAATGACATTTTTGCAATATTTAGCGACAGTGGTGGCTCCACAGTTTTATTTGGGATGGCGTAGGTTCCAGTTGGGAGTGCAGCGCTTATGCCCCTCTCCACTTACACATATTTAAAATTCTGGGATCTTTTTCTGTATTTCCTGGCAGGTTTTATGCCCATCGTGCAAATAACATAGCTTAATGTTGAGCACTAACCCAGTCCTTGCAGGCAATGCAATTTCTAAACGAGAGCTGCCACGGATAATTATTTTGCTCGTTGACTAGTTTCCAATAGTTGTCCTGTAAAGTTAACTAATCGGATCCGATGTAAATCCCTGCATATAACACCAGCAAGCAGCTACTCTTCCGTGAACATCACTACCTTACAGCCTGAATTGACAAAGTATTAAGGAACACGCCAACTGAAAATATAGTAATTCCTCCCTGTAACGCGGTTCACCTTCCGCGGCGTCACTGTTTCACTGAATTTTTTTAGTGAAGTTTTTTAAATGCTTTTTTTAAACAGTGAATTGTGTTCTGCATCCTGATTGGCTAAGGGACTGACCAATGTGAACAGTCTCCGCACCTCGTCTCTGTACAGCTTGCCAAATTTACCTTTGCAAATTTTTGGTTTCATTGTATCAGTGGCGGATGCTGGTCTGTCAAGGAGGGGAAGCTCAATTTCGGCCTACATCATAAAATGTGTCAGTTTATTGATACGTGAATTCTACTCTCCGTTCCTTTTCAAACAAAATGAAAAGGATGCCTTCACCATAAGATCGGTGAGTGGCTCATTTCGTTGTCAATCAAAAAGAGAGTCTGCCTCAGATAGATTATCCAATCATCATGCAGAAATCATCCGGGCCAGCCTATAAACGCCCACTGTCCATAGACTCCCAGAGACGCTGAGCGTCCAAAGGGCGGGACAAAACCAGCATTTATCCAATGACTCGTCTCGTTTCAATGCATAGGGACAACCTACACTGAACTCTCTAGAGGACAGGTGTCGAAGTCCGGTCCTCAAGGGCCGGTGTCCTGCATGTTTTCCATCCCTCCCTGCTGCAACACACCTGATGCAAATGATCAGCTGATGCAAATGATCAGCTCATCAGAAAGCTCTATCGGAGCCTGATAGTAATCTTGATCATTTGCATCAGGTGTGTTGCAGCAGGGAGGGATAGAAAACATGCAGGCCCTTGAGGACCGGACTTCGACACCTGTGATCTAGAGGCTAGACGCTGAGCAGTTTAAAGCACAGTGAAGCTGCGGGAATGAATGAGAAGAGAGTCTCGTCGTAACCAGTAATAAGAGGGATTACTGGAAAGATAATTTAATATCAACTAATTTATTCAAGACAGCTTTTACCAGCATTCTTGACATGTTCATACAGTACAAGCAAATGATGGTGCAACTGAATGTTAAGCCTATTCTGCGGCCTGAACATTTTTGGCTGTAGACGTTTAGTGCATGATAAACCACCGCGCTCCCATCAATCAACAAGATTCTTAACGGGGAGCTCCTGCAAACAGTTCAACTTGCAGCCACAGGCCTGCGCACAGCCAACACATTTTTCATAGGGAAGCGCTGATTAAGTCATCCCGGCTTGTTCTCCTAAAATGGAGTGTTGCGCAAGAGCCAAGGTGTGCTGAGCAGAACAAATCTTTAACAAGCAAGAGGACAGTGTCCACAGTGAAAGACCCCTGGAGAGAACACATGTACATATGTATCCAGAGCTCTATTGGATGACTACATAAGCGGGTTGGTTTTCAAATGTGTTCGAGTTCAAGACGGACAGAAGACACGAAGTGCAACTAAAGCGGGGCATATCGTAAAAAAACCCTTTCAGGGACAGCAGTTACTAAAGTGGACAGCTTATCATGTTATATCAGGTGAAAGGGTGCATGAAAGGGTTAATATCTAAGGTTGGTGAAATAAAAGTGTCTAAGTGTCCATTTGTGGATGGTTTGAGGTACACGTGTGGCAGTGCTGCCTATAGAAACTGTCGGATAAATAATCTTCCATTTGCGTAAGCATACTGGTACTTTAACTCATTCAGTACCAGCCAATTCTAGACCAAGTCTGAAAAGACGTTTAAAAACGTCTTTGGGAGTGAATGAGTTCAAGGGGTCTTTGGATTTGATTTACTACCGCAACATAGCCACGTCCCACGTGTAATTTCATATCACAATGTCAAGGAATCAAATACAGTCAAACCTCGGTTTTCGGACGTCTCGGTTCTCGTACAATTCGGTTTTCGAACTAAAATTTCGATTTTTTTATGCCTCGGATGACGAACAAATTTCGGTTCTCGGACTAACTGAGCGCACTTGAATGCGTCACTTCACTCCTCTCGGCTTTGCTACCTCGTCTAGCAACGCTACCTCGTGTAGCTTCGCGAGGTAGCGAAGCCGAGAGGAGGTAGCAAAGCCGAGAGGAGTGAAGTGACACTCCCTCATGTCGCGGCGCTCCCTTGTGTCTCGTCGCTACACAGGAAGGGACCATTGTGAGCAGACGTTTTTGTATTGTTCAATAAAAAAAGCAGACGTGTTTGGTGAGACGCTTCTGTTAGGACTAGTGAAATCCCCCTCTTTTCATAATGGTTTGCCCTGGCAGCACGGGGGAGGGGCGGGGGGGGGGGGGGGTGTTTGTTTGCATTTTTCAATGCAGCCGCACATAATGAACACTCTGGTGTCCGGTGTCTCATTATTATGCAATAATCGTACAGAAACAGCTTGTGAGCAGACGAGTTTGTATTGTTCGATTAAGAATGTTTTTTTTTAAAAAGCAGACGTGTTTGGTGAGAACTACGTTATATTGGACTGTTATTTTTGCATCGTGTATCAGCCCCTAATCATGGCACCAAAGAAAGCAAGTGGAAGTGGTGAACCTGGTGAACAAAAGAGGAAAATAGTGTGCAAAACTATAGAATTTAAGAAAGATTTAATCGCAAAATATGAGTTCGGGATGCCGAAATGCCCCGCCTACTGCCTGCTGAAAGCTGGGAGAGGCGCAAGCTCCGCGACAGATAGAGAGAGAGAGAGATGTTCCTTCAATTTTTATGTTACTATGTTAATGTTAAAATTGGTCATCTCCCATTACATTTGTACAGTTTATGGTGTGAAATTGTAAAAAAAAAAAGGGGTTTAAAAAAGTTGTTTTCTTGACTTGGAACGGATTAAAACATTTTACATTGATTTCAATGGGAAACATGGTTTCGGTTTCCGAACAATTCGGTTTCCGAACAGTCTTCTGGAACGGATTAAGTACGAAAACCGAGGTTTGACTGTATATAAGTGAACATGCTAAGTAAAAATTTTTCTTCTAATTCAAACTCTGTGAGGTGATCTGAAAACGGCTGTGTACCACTGATACACTAACAGTCTGACAGAGTTGGAAGACTTTGCAAAACAAGACAAGTGAAGATGTGCCTCACTGACCGCTTATTGCCCAAAAAGTATGCAAATCAATCCTGGTACAATTACAGCTCAGCGAGTGGTTTTAAACAAGGTATTACGTAACACAACCAGCTAATATCACATTGTGTACATTTGAACCTCAGCAGAGTTGTCCTTTCAAGTGAATACGGGTGAGCACAGGAATATATTTTTTACGGAGAGAGGGTGTGTTCAATTTCTGCACAGTGCTTCAATTAAACCATCTTATTTCTTAAGTACTATCGGCGACGTGTCTACGGCTCTCTTTTTGTTTCATTGCTTTGCTTTTTTCATCTGTCCATCCACCCAATCATTATGCAAGCCGGTTTATCCTCACAAGGGTCGCAGACATGTTGTAGCCTATCTCAGCCTCCTTGCCAGCAGATCACATAGCACACATAGACAAACAACCATTCACACTCACAATCACACCTTTTTAGAGTGTTCCATTAACCCTCATGCAGTATTTTTAAGCGGCTGCATGAAGGGTATTCAACTCAATGGCATTTCAATCACAGTGGGAGCACCGTCTGGTATGGCTAAAGAGGCCAATCCGGGAGTGACAGTCCCTGTTGCAGTAGATGCACCTGAACACACAGTTGGAGGGGGGCGCTTGTTTGTCCTGGCTGTTCTTTCTCCTGGCTCTCTTGTCTTCTGCTGATGCTCTCATCTTCTCCTCCCCTCGGCACAGACCACGTGCCAGTTCTTGTTTCCAGCTTGTGCGGTTCTGGGCCAGTGACTCCCATCCCTTCACATCTATCTCAACAGCCTTCAAGTCCCTCTTGCAAACGTCTTTGAAACGAAGCTGTGGGCGGCCCTGTGTTCTCTTTCCAACTGCGAGTTCTCCATAGAGCAGATCTTTGGGGATCCTACCGTCCTCCATCCTGTGGACATGGCCGAGCCACCGAAGGCGACGCTGACGGAGGAGGGTGTACATGCTGGGGATGTTGGCACGTTCCAAGACGTCTTTGTTGGTGATGTAGTCGGACCACTTGATACCAAGGATTCGCCTGAGGTTTCGCATGTGGAAGGTGTTGAGCCTCTTTTCTTGGCGTGCATACAGGGTCCAGGACTCACTGCCATACAGTAGGGTGCTGAGAACACAGGCCCTGTAGACTGCCATCCTGGTGTTGGTCGTCAACTTGCTGTTCTCCCACACGCGTTTGGTGAGCCGGGCAAGAGTTGTGGTGGCTCGGCCGATCCTTCTGTTCAGTTCAGGGTCCAAGTCAAGCGAGTCTGTCACTGTGGAGCCAAGGTAAGTAAACTCCTTGACCACATCCAGCTGGTAGTTGTTAATGGAGATGGTGGGTTGGCTCTCCGTGTCCTGACTCAAGATGTTGGTCTTCCTGAGACTGATGGTCAGCTTAAAGTCGCTGCACGCCCTTGAGAAACGACCCATGAGATGCTGAAGATGTTCTTCCTTGTGGGCAGTGACAGCAGCATCGTCCGCAAACAGCATGTCTCTGATAAGGACTTTGCGTATCTTGGTCTTGGCCCTCAGCCTCGCCATGTTGTAAAGGCCGCCGTCAGAGCAAGTATGGAGGTAGACACCCTCAGTGGAGTTCCCGAAGGCGTGCTTGAGCATGACAGCGAAGTAGATGCCGAAGAGGGTTGGAGCAAGCACACATCCCTGCTTAACACCGCTTTTCACTTCGAAAGAGGAAGATGTTACGCCATCAAACTGGACGAAACCCTTCATTCCGGAGTGGAAGGAACGAATGATGCTCAGCAGCCTCCCCGGGCAACCATACAATGGCTGGTTCTGCTCTCTGCATTTCTCCTGGAGCTGGCGGAGCGAGAATATCATGTCGATGGTGGATCGTTCCGACCTGAAGCCACACTGTGATTCGGGGTACACCCTGTCAGCGAGCTTCTGAAGTCTGTTCAGGACCACTCGGGCGAAGAGTTTCCCCATGATGCACAGTAAGGAGATGCCTCTGTAGTTGTTGCAGTCACTGCGGTCACCTTTGTTCTTGTAGAGGGTGATGATGTTACAGTCACGCATGTCTTGAGGTACCTCGCCGTCTTCCCAGCACTGGCAGAGTAGGTTGTGTAGGTGGTGCAGCAGAGGTTCTTTGCCGCTCTTGATAACCTCTGCTGGGATACCGTCAAGGCCAGGAGCTTTCCCAACGGGCAGTCTGTCGATGGCTTTACTGAGCTCCTCAAGGCTTGGTAACTCGTCTAGCTCCTCCATGACGGACAGGCGCTCAACAGACTCTAAGGTGGCATCGGAGATGGTGGTTTTTCTGCTGTAGAGGTCTACCCACCGCTCCATCTGCTTGGTCTTGTCTGTGATAGTCTCTCCTGTCTTCGTCTTGAGGGAGGCTGTCTTGCCGTATGAAGGGCCTATGGCTTTCTTGATCCCGTCATAGACGCCTCTGATGTTGCCGGTGTCTGCGGCTCGTTGGATGCCATCACAGAGATCCATCCAGTACTTGTTGGCGCAGCGCCTTGCTGTAGCTTGGACTTGACTTCTGGCAGCTCGGAGAGCCTGCAGTGTGGACTGGGAGGGATGCTGGTGATGCTTCAGCAGTGCTGTGCGCTTCGCTTCCATCACGGCACTGAGTTCCTTCACGTTTGCTTCAAACCAGTCCTGGCTTTTCCTTGTTCTCTTGCCGAAGATGGAATAGGCAATGTCGTGGATGGTGTTGCGGAGGAGGTCCCACCTCTGTTCCGCGTTTCCTTCTGGTGGTTTCTTCTCCAGGGCGTCTTTCAGGTGCTGGGCGAGTGCCTCCACCATGTCCACATGGTTTGCCTTGGCTGTGTTGATGCGGGACTTGCTTGGTGGCTTGGCTCGGTGCAGCTTCTTGGGCTGGAGTCGGATCTTGCAGCAGACCAAGGAGTGGTCTGTGTCGCAGTCAGCGCTATGGTAGGAGCGTGTGGTGAGAATGCTGCTTAGCTGCTTGCGGCGAGTCAAGATGAGGTCCAGTTGGTGCCAGCGCTTTGAGCGGGGGTGGCGCCAGGACACCCTGTGCTGCGGCTTGCTCTGGAAGAAGCTGTTGGTGACACATAGGTCTTGAAGTGTGCACAGTTCCAGGAGACGTTGTCCGTTGTTGTTCATGTCACCCACTCCCCAAGGGCCGAGGCAACTGGGCCATGATGTGTGGTCAGATCCAACGCGGGCGTTGAAGTCCCCAAGCAGAACAAGTTGGTCGGTGGTTGGAACTTTCTGGATGGCTGCCAACAGCTGGTCGTAAAATTTGTTTTTCGCCTCCTGCGTGGAGTATAGAGTAGGGGCGTAGACGCTGAACAGGGTGACAGTGCCGACTGTAGTGCGAAGTCGCAAGGTGAGAATCCTCTCAGTCCCTTCTTCACCAGGCTCTATCATGCTCAGCAGGGAGTTCTTGACAGCGAAACCAACACCATGCTCTCTGGTCTCATCGGCAGCTTTCCCGCACCAGTAGAAGGTGTAGTCTTTCTCCCGGAGAGATCCAGTTTCGGCGAGGTGGGTTTCTTGCAGCGCAGCAATGTCAATGCTGAGTCTCAGCAGCTCGTTGTTGATCACTGCTGTCTTGCGTGCATCGCTGATGTCCATTAGGTCTGGCGTCAGGCCGGGTGTCATTGTCCTGACATTCCACGTTGCAAGTTTTAACAAGGGCTTGCTCCTTGTGTTTCTTTTGTTGTTTCCTGGTGCATTGGTTTTACAGTCCACCTTTCAAACTATTCCTGGTCCTAATCCCTACGCACCCAGTAAGGAAAGTGAACTGTGGCGGGGTAGCACCTTACTGTCCGGGGGCTGCCCGGCTTGAAGCGGGCGGTAGCTACCCAGTGGGGGTACGAGGCCCCCTCCCACTGTCAGGAGCGACCCCTAGCGCCTAGCTCTACGCCAATTGAGCACTGACTTATCACTGGTATCTGCCACTCCTCGTGTTGTGTCGTCACACGATGATGCTGGAGTGTCCTCTCCAGGGCACAAGCCTGGGCAGGTGTGTATGGAGGACCTGGCGTTGCCCATGCGCTAGATCCTCCCTCTCCACGCCGTTGATGTTGTCCAAGGGAAGGGCGGGGCCTAAGCAGCTTGGCATCGACGTCGTTGCAGGAGTTGCCAGGACGCTAAGAGAGTTTCACAGCGCACCGCCTTAGGGACTCCAACTCCGGATTTGGCCTCTGGGTTTACTCCCGAAGGAAGATTGCCGACCAAGGCTAAGGAGCTCCTCCCACCCCATGAGTGCTGTGGGGTGGGAGAGCAAAAAGCATTGTCCTTTTAAGGACAATGCTTTTTGGACTGAGTAGACTGCAGCACGGATGTTCATTAATAAAGCGGTTAGAAAGTAGTAGCTCAGACAGCTACTACTCACCCAGTACAGCTACTACTTTCTAACCGCTTTATTAATGAACATCCGTGCGATCAGGGTATTACGTCCCAAAAATGTCCCTCTTCCAATGTGCAACAACTTTTGTCACTTTTAATTTTTTTTCACTTTCAACCCCTCAAAATGTTCAGTGGGAATTGGCCAAGACATAGATATACATCCTATGCAAAATTTCAGCTTCGTGGAGTTATTTTTCACTGTTTTGTCTGTGGTGTCCAATGGTCCAACAGTCCAAAATCGTCCAAAGTGTCCGAAATGTCCAATTTTGGGATAATTACTGCATGGGGGTTAACTACCACACATGTTTTTGGAATGCGGGAGGAAACCGGATTACCTAGAAAAAAACACACAGGCTCAAGGGGAACATGCAAACCCCACACAGGAAGGCCGGAGCCGGAATCGAACCCTGCACCTCTGCACTGTGAGGCGGATGTGCTAACCTGCAGTCGCCCACCGTGACGCCATGAAGGGAAAAGCGTCATTAGTGCAATAATCGCTAGTCCAGTCAGAGTTTGAACTGAAATGATCAATGTTCATTGGAAGACATGTTTTAACACAAGCATTTGACTTTGCTGCCTTTTGAAACCTGAGTCCACCTAAAGGCCTTCCTACAGTTCATTTTCTTGCGCATATTTAGAAGAGTTTGCTTTGGAGCCTAGTAGGAAATAGCCTGGGTGCTTTTTCCTCTGAAGTGGACCATATGTCATTTCTGTTGTGTCCCGAAGCTCGGGAGACTGGGATGGCACATTTATCATTCCTTCCACCATTTTCATCATGCTGCCAACATTTAATGGTGTTTGCACTCTGAAATCACCTACTGGATGCACCATTTTACTTCACAGCAACTCCGCTCCCCAATCATTTTTCAAATGAAGTTGCGTCATCACAGCACATATATCAGGGTTCCTACTCTTCTACTTGCTTTTTATTTATGGACCTTTTAAGGACTTTTTAGGACCAATTTAGCCATTTTAAAGGACTTTTTCTCCATTCAGCAGGGGATTCACGGTTGATTTAATGCCCGCTCAGGAATACGAGGGCTGAACAGAAAGCCACATATCACTGAGCTGGCGTTCAAATTATTGCTGCCAAAAGAAGCTGCCAAAAGGTCTTTATTTTTAGGGGCAATCAGCTAACCCTTTATTTGACATACTTTATATAAAATTTTCACTCTCCTACCTGGTCACAGGTTTGAAAATGGGGGGGAGTGGAAAAACTAAAATTAATTCTCAAATAAAGTACAGAAAGAAAAACTTTAATTTAGAAAATAATGTATAACACTTCAATTTATTTTAATAAAGAGAACACTAAGAACAGAGCTAATGGTCATATGGGTCACCTGGACAGGGTTTAGAAAAATCGGGTTTTAGTACTGTACTGATTGCCCAGCTTAGCAGTATCCACTATACCTGAACAGCTGAAATGCATGTCAGAAGTCTAAATCCCAAATGGTCCAACCCTATTATTTTCCCTCATATCACCTTCAATGATCAGACATGTTTTATAATGACAGATATGAAACTGATATGACAGTTAGGGAATAGCAGACAGTGACTTAGTTTTCTCCTCAATCTCTTTTGCAAGTTCTTGGCGATCAATTTTCTTCTGTTTTGCTGTGTGCCTCAATGCATTTGATTTGACCAGGAGGCTATGACAAATTTTACCTCTCACGGAGATGCCCTTCTTGCACACTCGGCAGTAGGCCGACGTATAATAGCCAGCAATTTTTCCGACCCAATCACGGGACCCAATCACGGAACTCCGGCTTCTCCAGCCACGCCACTTAAAAATAGCATTGTCCCGGAATATTTGTAGCGACGCCACTCGAGCGAGGCGCGCCTCAGCAGTCGAAAGTCCGCTGGACTCTGCTGTGTGTGCATCCGCGCGAATGTACGAACGCGCACATCTTTTGGTTTCAACCGATCAGCGCCGACACAACCGACGTCACAAATCAAATACGCTCTGATCTACAACAAAGAGCTAGCCTAGCCGAGACAACAGCTAAGCTTAGCCGAAGCACACACAGCAGAGAGGAGCGGACTATCGACTGCTGAGGCGCGCTTCGCTCGAGTGGCGTTGCTACATATTTGTCTGTCACTTGTTGAGATGGATAACTTCGATGAATAGATTTTTCCAGAAAATACAGTAATTGTTTGCCGAGCCGGCAACCAAACCATCCATTCACTGCTGCAGGATGGCGTCGATCTATTGTAGTTACCCGAAATGGCCCGAAGTGATCACGTGATCATCGTCGGAACTAATCGGAGACAGCGGGAAAAGCAGCGCGGGTACCAGGTCCTGCATTTTCCGACAAAACTCTGAATTGTAAGGGTGGGGAAAATGACATACACAAATGAAATGAACACCGCAGGTTAATTTTTATGGATTTTAGAAGCTTTCCCTGAAAATTATGAACAATTAAGAACATAATTTTACAAGTTATTTTTTTATGGATTTTTATGTACTTTAAGGACCCGTACGAACCCTGTGTATTAGGTTGTCGCAATAAATTAGTTTGTCGATGGTGCGCTGCGCTCTACTAATCGCAGTGTGAAAATGTGTTTTCATTCCTCACATTACATTCTGTTTAGACATCCCGAACTGAAATTGTATTTGATAAGATGTTTTGCATTTCTCAACACGGTACCGGTAAGTGCAGAAGACCACCAGAGATGCAGTATGTGCTTTAAATTTAACAGAGACAAAACAGAGCAGGGGAAGAAATTATGTTGAACTTTGATCCTTGTTTTTTAGAGATTACCTTGGAAGTCTGAGGGGATTTATGGTGGCCATTTTGTTTAATTATATCAGCATCTTCTCCCTCAGTAGAGGTAAGATCGGGTGGCCTGAGCCCGACCCGACCAAACCCGAAATTTGGGTCAGGTCAGGCCTAAAATGTCAATCATTCTTTCGGGTTTCACTATCACTGACTTTTTTTTTTCTTCGTTTCAAGGCCGTCAATAGTTTTGGCCACAAGAGACCATGGTTCGCAAAAAAACTGAATTCACCTCATCACAACACATACTGTACTAAACTCTTGCAATGTCAATTCAAAGAACTCCTTCCTGTTTCTGTCTATTATCCAGCCGTCATTGTTTTTCTTTGTCTCTCTGCTTCTCTCTCTTAAAGTGCCGTGCTACATTCTTAAGGACGTACTGCTGCTGTGGTTAATGGCCCAATTTTCAAACAGTCAAAATGACGGACGGTCTTAAATTTTTCCTACAGCTCTTAAAAAAATCAGTCAATGATGGGAAATTGTCGGTTAATGTACCTTCTGCAGAAACAGAAATACATGTTTAAAAGATGTAAATATTTATACAGACTTGTTTAACATAGATGTCGTGACAAAAGACAGGCTTTAATTTGTTATCACAAATCACCCCTCCTCCTCCTGAGTCATCACAAATAAAATAGGAAATGTCGGGTTTGCTACGGGCTCGGGCCTGCAAATCAAGTTAATTGGTCGGGCTCAGGCTGGGTCAGGCTTAAATACCAGCGGGCCGGGTCGGGTCGGGCTGGATTTTTTTGGCCCGAACTTACCTCTATCCCTCAGTCCGCAAAAGTCCTTTGTTCAAGGTAACGACGCAATTTTTGTGTAATCTTTAACACAATTGTGTCACTCCATCATGTGACGTCAATTATGACACGAGTAAATTTAGTTTCATCCACCTCTAAAAATAGCAACACGTAGGTGCTTTTAAGTTTATGAATGCATGTTTAATAGAGCAGTAGAAGGCTATTTTAGACTATATCAGGTTTTTAATGGTGAAACAACACCTATCATGTTAATTCTCTTACCTGGAGAAGTGCAATTATTTTCCGTGTCCATTTCCTCTGGGCTGCTGTTGTCCATTTTCTGCAGCAGCTTTCTTCCCTCCCATCTCTCTTGATGATTGCTCCCGCTGTTGGAACCAGGTTGATATGTACCACAGTAAAATGAGCCTACTACTGAAGAGAGCGATGTGTCAGTAACATTTTGTCTACAAATACAAAATGGTTGTGACCGAATTAAATTAATTCACAATAAATTAAATATTGTGTATGGACTGTTGTATGTTTTTTGCAACAAATAACAGACAATATAATCATGTCAGAACGTAAAATTGTGGGGCAATTGTGTTATTTTCCTACATATCACTTTTGATTTGATTGACCATTACAACCGAATTTCATCGCACAGTAAATAGAAACGGGAAATTGCCCCACCCCCCACCCCCCAACATCAAACACATGCACTCATCAAATGCTTTGATTTATTTTTGTGATCACCACCCTCAGACCAACAGATTATTTGACGAGCCAACTTTATTACGCCAAATTAACATTTAAGGCTTGGAGGCCTCCTGTCGTAGTCAGCCAATTTAAAGAGGACTTTCGCCTCAGCCGCCTGCTACCATCTCCGGACTACCACACGCTGGAGCAGCAAAATGTCCGGTGATACAGTCTTTATATATCAGCGCTGGATGTCGATGGGAATAAGGGTTAGCCTCGCTAGTTTCAGCTATTCTGAGCCCAGCAAAATACACATCTATGGGTATATTCATTCATTCATTCATTCATTTTCCGATTATCCTCACAAGGGTCGCGGGGGGTGCTCGAGTCTATCCCAGCTGTCTTGAGGCAGTAGGCGGGGACACCCTGAACCGGTTACCAGCCAGTCGCAGGACACACAGAAACGAGCAACCACCCGCGCTCACACTCACACCTCGGGACAATTTTGAGTGTTCAATTAGCCTGCCATGCATGTTTTTGGAATGTGGGAGGAAATCAGAGTACCCAGAGAAAACCCACACAGGTCCCGGGAGAACAAGCAAACTCCACACAGGGAGGCCAGAGCTGGAATTGAACCCGCTACCTCTGCACTATGAGGTCGACGCCCTAACCACTGGACCACTGGGCCACTGGGCCGCTTTATGGGTATATGAAATTTCATATTGTGATACCACCACCTATTACACTCAATTCCTAAATTTTCGGCATATGCTGTTTTTTAACCCAAATAGTGATTGAATGTCAATTACAGTACTGTATCTAATTTAAGAAGGCAAAAACATCAAAAAAGACACCTTACACCAGGGGTGTCAAACATACGGCCCACGGGCCGGAACCGGCCCCTAATGAGGTTGGATCCGGCCCGCGGGATCATTTAAAAGTGAAACAAAAAATGCATTAAAGACACAGAAGGAATATTTTAAATAAAATGCAATTCGTTGATTATCCGCTCGGGGCAGATTGTTTTGATCACAGTAGAAGGCAACATTGTTTTGATCGGGGAAGAAAACAGCAGTCTCAGTTTGTCACCGAGATCAATCACCAATCAATGCTTCTTGAGACCAAAACAAAGGAAAGAGATGAGATTTTGGTGATTCATAGCACAGTATGGTATCATGTTAATGGTTTGGCCCACTTGACATCTACAGAGTCCGTATGTGGCCCACAATGTGAAACGAGTTTGACACCCCTGCCATACACACTGCATGATTCAAGGTAGCACCTTATATGTTTCTCCCGTAACGTTGCGCACCAACAGTCACATACTTTTCCCCAAAATCATGTTCAGTAACTCATCTTAAATTCAACATTCGTGCTTAAGCCGACCGCCAGAGTGGAAAAAAAGCCATTAATGTTTCACAAAAGCAACAAACGACTGTGGATACATTATCTTCACAAACTAACTATCAATAGAGCTACAGGATAATTTAGCAGTTTAATGGGGCGGAAATGAATGTGTCTGAACATACCTTCATGACGACCAGTTCCTTCTGCACTGAAATATAACAGTAATTCATTTTTCACAATACAAACTTAGCCCAATGTCTCTAACATAATTATGTTCACGAATTATTATCTATAAAACATCCCAGACTTTGAAACTTGAGAAAACATTATGTTGCAGGGCGCCTCCAAAGTGAATAAGTGGAGTTATTTTCACAGTTGACGGTTCAAGAGATTTTTTTCTATTGTCAACACTTTAAATTGGTGAATAATGTGTAAAAATATCAGACGACATGAGGACAGACCAAGCAGACCAGCATTTTGGACATTAATTTTCTTCATACTTGGGAGAACTCTGCTGGAGGGCTGCCCCATCATTGCCAAATCCGGGGTTGAGGGTTGGTTCAAATGGAATTTTAAAAAAAATCCCAGTTATTAAGATGTTTTCTGGGCACAACGGAAATTCTTACTTGGCCTCACCTTCACTGCATCACACAGCAGCAGTGGAAGACGTGTGTGTGCCAGTGCTCCACTGTTTGCCCCTTCCCTCCCTCCCTTCCTGTTTTGCTATCCTGCACACGAATAAAAGAGTGTAGAAATGATTAATGGGCCCTTGTGAAGAGGCACTGAGTGCCCTGCTTCCTGTTCCGCAACATCAAGCTCAATTAGGCAGAGTCTCATTAAACACATCATAAATAATCCATTTTAATTGATCTTCCAGCTCAGTAATTAAGAGTTAGCAAGAACACAATAGGGACAACAGAAATGCATTTAACACCCAAGGGTTATGCCAGCTACACCTCATTGTATGGACGCAGTCAAGGCACTGCCAGGGATGTGGACCGCACCACTTCAATGGCGTGCGTTTGTTTACTGCCGGCAATTTTCAATGCAGCCGCACATAATGAACACTCTGGTGTCCGGTGTCTCATTATTATGCAATAATCGTACAGAAACAGCTTGTGAGCTGACGAGTTTGTATTGTTCGATTAAGAATGTTTTTTTTTAAAAAGCAGACGTGTTTGGTGAGAACTAGTTATATTGGACTGTTATTTTTGCATCGTGTATCAGCCCCTAATCATGGCACCAAAGAAAGCAAGTGGAAGTGGTGAACCTGGTGAAGAAAAGAGGAAAATAGTGCGCAAAACTATAGAATTTAAGAAAGATTTAATCGCAAAATATGAGTCAGGTGTGCGTGTGTCTGTGTTGGCGAAGGAGTTCGGGATGCCGAAATGCCCCGCCTGCTGCTGACAGCTGGGAGAGGCGCACGCCCCGCGACAGATAGAGAGAGATGTTCCTTCAATTTTTATGTTACTATGTTAATGTTAAAATTGGTCATCTCCCATTACATGTGTACAGTTTATGGTGTGAAATTGTAAAAAAAAAAAAAAGTGGTTTAAAAAAGTGGTTTTCTTGACTTGGAACGGATTAAAACATTTTACATTGATTTCAATGGGAAACATGGTTTCGGTTTCCGAACAATTCGGTTTCCGAACAGTCTCCTGGAACGGATTAAGTACGAAAACCGAGGTTTGACTGTATTATCAATTTTCAGAGATGACCATTCCATCACTTGGACAGAATGGTCCGTCCATCCCGGACGGATGCCCGTTTTGGGGAGGGAGGATGAGAGGTTTTTTGAAAAGGACTTACTAAGCAAGTACGGAAGTGGGTTTTTGTCCGTCCTTTGAATCGTCCCGAACCGGGTTTAGTATGTGGTGTCGGCACACAAAAGAGAGTCTAGCCAAGCACAATTTTCTGAACAACGCAAGACTAGTTAGTACAATTCCCTTTGTCACCCTGCTGCTCAAACCGCATTGTGTTGTATTGTTTTTTTTTCCTGATTGTAAAGTGTCCTTGAGGGTCTTGAAAGGCACTTATAAATAAAATGTATTATTATTATTATTACAGAACTCCACCCCTTCTTTTTTAATCTCGACAGTATTCTTATAGCAACACTGCCACCTAGTGTACAGACAGAGAACATAAAGTACCAACGGACACCCATTTCCCTCACGATCCATCCAGCCAATTAAGGAAGCTGGCTGTGCTGTATGTCTCTCAGTGCCCGCCCACCAAGATGCGTACATATTATGCCTCCCCCCCATTTGAGGCACAGATTTCTAAAAGAAAACTTTTTATTTTATGTTTATTATTTTTATTACCGTAATTTCCGGACTATAAGCCGCGACTTTTGTCACACGTTTTCAACTCTGCGGCTTATTTAATGAAGCGGCCTATATAAAGACATTTTTAACGGCCGCCTGTGTACCGTCTTTCTTTGTAAATATCTCATGTAACAATATGGGCGCCTGCGGCTTATAGACAGGTGCGGCTTATGTGTGTGTGTACAAAATGTTTTTTTCCTTTAAAAATGTAGTGGTGCGGCTTATAATCAGGTGCGGTCTATAGTCCAGAAATGACGGTATTTCATTTGATCATAGTAGCTATTTTTGTGTTGTGACATATGATTCTTGGGTTGATTATCGCTAAGACATTAAAAATGTAAAGAAACGGTGATGTCAATTTTGTTTTGGATTGATGGCCAGTCTTATCTGCATCAGCAAATCACAGCATTACTGAAAATAAGGTTCGGTACTCAGGCATATACACGATGAATACGTTAATGTTTGCATGCGAGATTCCTGCACATTTTTCAAAGTATACCATTATGTAATGTGGCAAGACATGTCGCGTGGTTTTGATTTTATAGATGACGCGTTTTTCTCGCGAAGTGACATAAGCTTTGTTGTGAGCGCATCTATGAAGAGGAAAACACCCTAAAATCCCTAATACTTGGGCAATCATTCTATTATTTTCAGAGGTTGAGGTGAGCATCAGTAAAGATGTCAACCTAAATTTTGGTGGTCATCTATCACAGTTTTGGGACGTTAGGCAAAGTTTATATTCCTACAATAGGGGCTTAGACTGTCATTTTGTGTACGACAAGTGAGGAAGGACACATTACATTTGTGTCGGTAACTAAAGAGGCAATTGACCCGTTCAATACAAGATTCCATGAGAGCCATAAAATCTTTGGGAATATAAAATGAATTTAAATAGTTTCCTTTTTACTGTCAATTCTGTAGCAGATAATTGTTGAATCAGGTCGAAGCGATACATCAGCTCATCCGCCATTTTGTATGTGGCTTTAATATTAGCCATAAATTCGACTAATAATATTGTAAAACTGAGCTACGATAACATCATACAATCAAAAGCAATAATTCCATATTAATCCAGTGAGTTTTTGCTTGATGATACATCTCCAAGGAGGAAGCACCTTCACAATTTGCTTCACTTTGCCACATCCAATACGGCTGCAGTGTCGACGTACTCACAAAGGTGCCTTTGTACATGTAATGTAAATCTTGTCTATGATAATACTTGGTTGCGCTTGTCGGAAAAGGCGGATGAGATTGGCAGTGCTCCACGAATATATAGAGCAAAGTAAGTGCTGTCTGTGGGGTAGGTATCCCTCCTGCCCCCAAGCATTTCATGAGCCCTTCTGAAGGCTGGGCTCGGGTCTGCCTCTGCTGTTAGCCTCTCTCGCTCGGCGGGGGGGAAGTGCGGGGGGGTGGGGGGGGGGATTAAAATGGGCGAGGACGGATGGGGACGGAGGATGATCATGATATGAATCAGGCAGTGGGATGATGACGGCAGTGTATCCAGGTTGCAGACGGAGGAGGGAACGACAAAATAGAGTAAAGTGTCCTTCTGTGCTAATTTGTCCATGGATGGTTCTAAGAAAGTGTGGTCTAGGAGTGTGACATGAGAGCCCAAAAACAAACTTTTTCAAAACCAGGCCAAAATGATGCATGTTTTAAATCATACCTGAATCAATAAAGATATTTCACTCAGCAGCCCTTGGTTCACAATAGAGTGTTGAATGTTGTGGCAAAGCTCATATTTTCATTTACTGGTATTTAATTTTTAATAAATTTCTGTCGGAAATATTTAGACTGAAATCTATATTTGCTAAATTTGATGTACACTTTGCTTGTTTAAATTTGATCATTTTAAATAGCAGCACCACTGGATGCATTTCCCATTTGATACAGGTCTGTTCAATGTTGCTTCGAAATAAAGTAAGAAGGGGTAAGCAGTCATAGTATATTGTATCATTTTTATTCACTGAAAACAAATACATGTATTGTGGTGTATCATGTTATAAAATGGCCTGTATCAGGGGTGGCCAACCCGCGGTCCGCGAGCCGCATGCGGCTTTTTGGCTTCAATGCAGCTCCTGGGCTTTCACACGACAAGCGTCGAAAACGCCTCGGCAAAGGGGCTGCCATTCAAAGGCGCTAAATACACAGAACAAACTACGTCAGCCTATCATCAATCTTGTTACTTGATTGACATAGAGGGCAACCAATCAACAGCACTATGCTAGTCAGCAAATTACCTATGATTTTAAAGCAGGGGTGCCCAATACGTCGATCGCAATCAACCGGGAGCCAGCGGACTGGTCCCAAGTCGACCGCAAGGGGTGGGAGGAGGAAATGGGTGGAGAAAAAAAAAGATTTGTGTGTTTGCATCTTTAGCTTTCGTTCATTTTCGGGCTGTTCCGGCTGTTGCTCATTGTGGCGTTGCGTGCATACGTTCGCGAGTGCATGGTTGTGTGTGTGCACGTGCGCGATCGGGTCGCTTCAAAAGTCGATCTTTGGGCAAAAAAGTGTTTGTGTGTGTGTGTGTGTGTGTGTGTGTGTGTGTGCGTGCGTGAGTGTGTGTGTGTGTGTGTGTGTGTGTGTGTGTGTGTGTGCGTGTGTGTGTGTGTGCGCGTGCGCGTGTGAGGATGGGATGTCCATTTGTAAGATGTGGCTCTTTGCAGTAACACAGTAAAAAAATTGTTTCTTAGTCTCTGACTGGTTGGCCACCCCTGGCCTATATCATGATTGAAGATTTTTACCATATTGTCCAGCACGAGTACGCCTACACGTCTCTTGAACATGGTACAGTACACATTTGCCGTTTTTGTCAAGACCTTATCTCAATTGCACTAACATCGCGTCATGAGCCAGAAAGTGCACACCACTATCGCCCACTCCACACCCCAAGCACCAGTGAGGTACGTTCGCATAAAGTTTTTCCCACGAAAAAAAAACAAACAAAAAACGAAATCATTTTTAACTGTATCGGGTGTTTTTAAAGCATGAAAAAGTGTATTTCAATTTAAAGTACAACCAGCCGATGACCTCTTCCCACAATTTAGTCTGTTAAAGTGAGGTTCCATAATTTTATTAATCCTAATCAATTTTAAATGCATTCAAATGCAATATTTTCCATTGTGAGACTCATAAATTATCTTATCTTATCTTAAATAAGCTCAATTAAACCAAGTCTGAGGCACACACCAAAAATTACTCCAACTGCTGATGACCAAACCATACCATCTTCTCGCCAATTATTGTTATCGCGACTCAATAGCCTTAGGCTACAGTGGCATATTAACAAATGAAAGGGAGAATGAGCACATCAAGTGAAGTGGTGCATATGTCTGCAATTATTTATCATCACTGGCTCATTTGATTGTGTTAGGGTGCTTTAGTGAGATGAATAGTTTGACATAAACGTTACTGCAGTGCTGAAATAAAATCAATCTAGTGAAAGGGAGCGAAACATTGCGCAACAGCATGAACAAAGGTTTTAGGCATATGGCAAATGGCTCACTGCCCAGATTCAGACCACAACAAAACATAAAAACATCAGTAAAAGACTGTGAAATAATGTCCGACATATAAACAACTTCAAATTCATTTTATATGTATTGGTAAAAAAATAATAATAATACTACCGGGATACATTTGAATACTTTGCTTTCAAACACTTTCGAACAAATGAATAGGAAACATTTAATGTTTTTTACAAACTAACTGATATTTGTATTTTTATACAGTACTGTAGGAAAATATTAGGGCAACAAAAGATGTTTTTTATTATGTCAGCCTTTGGGCAGTATAAACTCTCAGTGAATATTTCATGCTTGACATCCCAACCAGTAACATCCTAACCAGTAATACTGTACTGGGAAAACAGTCCTCCATGCAGAATGGAGGACAGAATGTGCAGTTATTTGATTAGGAATTGGAACACAAGCGGCTGGATATGCCATTGATTGTAATGAAGTAAAATAGCATCATATTGGCTGGCAACCAGTTGAGGTTGTACTGCGCCTGCTGCACGAAGACAGCTGGGATAGGCTCCAGCACAACCGCAACCCTCGTCATAAATAAAGCGGTTCAGAAAATGGATGAATATTTTCTTGTATGTTAGCTTTTACGGTTTGTTACAAAGCCCACATTCTTTAGAGCTGCGTACCGTACCTATTAACGATGGAGTTCTTTTTTTCTGCGCGACTTTGAAATATCTACCTGTCTTTGAATACACTTGGCATACCTGTCAACTTGTACGTTTTCCCCGTATTTTATACGTTTTTTTTATCATTTCAAATCATGTACGGCTTATTACAACTTTTATACCGGGGAAAAAAACAATTGTGAACCGATCTCACAAAGACCATTTTGGCTCAAATCCAGATCCTCTCACCTGCTGGTAACCAACGACAATGCCGTTGTCGATCGCTACTATTGTCACGGCAAACCAGCAAAAGTAATCCTCAATCGTATATTTTTTTCACAGCTGCATACGGTCGGATTGATAAAGCATGATGTGCGCATGCGCGGTAAGCCAGTGTACGGGTTTTTGTTGCTTCGTAAGGGGAATCGTAATCATTTATGAGGGCAGCTATGAGCCGAGTTTGACAGGTATGACTTGGTGTTTCGTGTCAAACCAGAGTCTTGTCATTGTTTATTCCTGTTGTCATCCACTTGCTTTTATATATGAAACAGGAAGGTTGAGTATATTTATTACAAATAATAAAACAAATAGTTGTTCGTCTCTGTGTGCCCTGCGATTGGCTGGCAACCAATTCAGGGTGTCCCCCGCCTACTGCCCGAAGATGGCTGGGATGGGCTCCGGCACCCCCCGCGGGGCGGCCCGGTAGTCCAGTGGTTAGCACGTCGGCTTCACAGTGCAGAGGTACCGGGTTCGATCCCAGCTCCGGCCTCCCTGTGTGGAGTTTGCATGTTCTCACCGGGCTTGCGTGGGTTTTCTCCGGGTGCTCCGGTTTCCTCCCACATTCCAAAAACATGCATGGCAGGCTGATTGGGCACTCTAAATTGTCCCTAGGTATGAGTGTGAGCGTGGATGGTTGTTCGTCTCTGTGTGCCCTGCGATTGGCTGGCAACCAATTCAGGGTGTCCCCCGCCTACTGCCCCAAGACTGCTGGGATAGGCTCCAGCACCCCCCGCGACCCTAGTGAGGATGAAGCGGTTCGGAAAAAAATGGAAAACAAATATTCAAATGCATTGCGATTGGCTGGCAACCAGTTCAGGGTGTCCCCGGCCGACTGCCTTAAGTCAGCTGGGATAGGCTCCAGCACGTCCCGCGACCCTTTTTAGGATAAAGCCGATCAGAAGATGCATGGATAGATGGATATTCAATTACAAGTCCCAAGTAGAGTATTATGGAATTATGGTATTGTGTAATTTTTGCCGACTAAAATTCACGGTACAATAGGCTACTGGTACCAGTGCTTAGTGCAACACTACTAGCCACCATACAGTATACCAGTGATTCTCAACCAGGTGTGCAAAGAGAGATCATCACTGGTGCTGGAGGAAATTATCACATTATTTGTCACTTTTCATTGCAAAAATATTTTTGTGTGACTACCTATGCCAGCAACGGCAAAGGCAGAACAACTAAATGCACTTGAATTGCCTGCCATCCATTGCCATTCATACAACTGCAGAAGTCATGCTTCCTGCGATATACTGTATCAGCTTCGTGCTCAAACAAGCACATATTTTACATTTAGTACGTCAACTTGTGAGTAAACTGAGATGAGATCATCATTTCAGAGTTCACATTTTTTGGTGACATTCTTATATGGTGGTGTGCCATGTCATTTTTCTAAGATGGGTGCAAAAAAAGGTTTGGGGATAGTAAGTGGCTACTGTATTGCATCCATGTTTGTTATGTAACAGTGTTCTTTGTTGCTTTGTATTAAAGTTCCAATTCCACACTGTCAGAAAAGCAGGTTGTGTGTAGTTGTTCCTCCGTCATTACCGCAAAACAGTATCGGTTAGTTCATCCTGAAAACAGATGCTGCTGCTGCTGTGCATACAACTCTGCCAAAAGAAACACTGCAGGAGCCAATATATTAAGGAGTATCACAGTCATGGTCATCTCGACCTGTATTTGTTGGGGACTTCTAGGAACGCATTTCGCCAGCGCATATTTTGTAAAATTAAGAAGGGCCAAAAGCCCATTCATTATTAACCCCTAAAAGTGATTTATCATATTTCATACCAAAAAAAACATGAGCGTAAGCCATTTTAAATTAGATATTATACAATTATCCATTCCACCATTTTCCACACCGCTGAACAAACACACTTCAACACACATGACACTCACTCAGGTCTCACTCTCATCACTCACTGTGAGAGGAAGAAGAAAAAAAACATTCCATTCTCACCTGAACCGTCAGCCAAGAAGGAGAACCCCATGAAGACGAGTAGCAAAGCTCCAAACAAGCAAATCTGCATTAGAAGCAACTCTTTCCGCCTTTTCCTCTTTGCTTTCGTCTTCCTCAACTTGGCCATCACTTGCGCTGGACAATTCCGGAGTCGGATACCCGACAGAGATATCCCTTCCTGGGTTGCGACACCCATGCTTGTCACGAGTTGGAGGAAACCAGCTGTGACCTCCCTCACTTCGTGATGGAACTGATTTCCCTCTCGTGTCGTGAGCTGATGAAATATTACTGAAGCGCACCCGGCGAGTGCGAAGAGGGATGGTATTTTATTTTGGGGGGGAGTGGGAGGGCACTTGCGACGTTGTGTTTCTAGGGCTGCTCCGCGAGAAAAGCCCAACAATAACCAACACGAGCAGTCGATCGCTTCTTTCTTCTTGGCTTAATGGTCCACTGTGGTGGCACGGATGCGCGCACTCTCCTTGCTTGCTCCCAGCGGGAATGTTGAGTTTGTGGATTTGGCACGTGCAGTGGACGCACGCATGCAGAGATGTGCATGTTTTCAAGCAATGACGGAGCACCGTGCACCGTCAACTACATGATTGACAACTAGTGATGTGCCCAACTGTGCCGAGGCTCGGAGCGATGCGTGTGCCGAGTAAACCGGAAAAAAAAATCTGCGAGGCGTGCTTCGCGCCTCGGAACGCAGCACGCCTCGGAACGCGCGTTGTTACGTCCGAAGCCTCGAGAGACGGGATTCCTACGTCACCGCCAACAAATAGTTTCGCGGGTGATTCGAAATAAAACGGCGCACCGGGACGACAATGAGCTGACAGGTGACACTGACTAGAGGTAAGATCGGGCCGCCCGAGCCCGAGCCCGACCCAACTTCGGGCTTCTCTCTCGCTGACTTTTTTTTTTTTGGTCGTTACGAGGCCGTGAATAGTTTTGGCCACGAGAGACCGTGGTTCGCAAAAAAAAAAAAAAAACTGAAGTCGCCTCACGTACTGTACTTAACTCTTGCATTGACAATTCTTAGAATTCCTTCCAGTCTCTGTCGAGTATCCACCCGTCATTGTTCGTCTTTGTCTCTCTGCTTCTCTCTCTTAAAGTGCCGTGCTAGATTCTTAAGAACGTACTGCTGTTGGGGTTTACGGCCCTATTTTCAACCCGTCAAAATGACGGACGGCCTTAAATTTTTCCTGCAACTCTTAAAAAAATTCCGTCAATGATGGAAAATTGTCGGTTAATGTACCCGCTGCAGAAACAGAAATACATGTTTAAAATATGTCAATAATTATACAGAATTGTTTAACTTAGATTTTGTGACAAAAGACAGGCTTTAATTTGTTATCACAAATCACCCCTCTTCCTCCCGAGTCATCACAAAAAAATAGGAAATGTCGGGTTTGCTTCGGGCTCGGGCCGACAAATCAAGTTAATTGGTCGGACTCGGGCCGGGTCGGGCTTAAATACCAGCGGGCCGGGTCGGGCTGGATTTTTTTGGCCCGATTTTACCTCTACATCAAATCCATGGTATCATTTTAATCACTGTCTGTCATGACATTTATTTTCCACATGATGGTGCAATAGTACAAATAAAGCCTCATGATGCATCGGCCCAGGAGCGAACCAGTTGGATGGAAAGCCTCATTGCTTCATGAGGCTTCATTTTCCCATCACTATTGACAACTGCAGCATAGAGGCGAGTTTTTTGAGTATTTCCCCTACTCGTGTACTACACTACGTACGCTAGTTAACCAGTTCAGAACTGCGGTCAAGCCAGCCTCCACTCGCAAAATTAAAATCAAATGAGCCGCCACTGCGATTGTCAACACTGTGCATTACGGTAATCTGCCGCCGGCGAGCGGCGTTGGCGACCTTCAAAATAAAAGCGTTCCAACTCATACATTCAATTTTGCGAGGGGATGCTGGCTTGATCGCTGTAATCCAGAGCACTAGTAAAACGACTTTAGGGCACACTTAAACAACCACTGTCTAACAGTGTCACTTTTTCACTATTGCTTTTCACTACCACTTTAGGATTTTACGACACACATTTAAGAACAACTACATGATACTGGTTGGTCTCTGCACTACTTGTACAGTATTGGACATGCGTGCACAACAGTTCTACTGAAGCACTCAATATCATTCATTCATTCATTCATCTTCCGAACCGCTTGATCCTCACTAGGGTCGCGGGGGGTGCTGGAGCCTATCCCAGCTGTCTCCGGGCAGTAGGCGAGGTACACCCTGAACCGGTTGCCAGCCAATCGCAGGGCACACAGAGACGAACAACCATGCGCGCTCACACTCACACCTAGGGACAATTTAGTGTGTTCAATCAGCCTGCAATGCATGTTTTTGGAATGTGGGAGGAAACCGGAGTACCCGGAGAAAACCCACGCAGGCCCGGGGAGAACATGCAAACTCCACACAGCTGGAATCGAACCCGGTACCTCTGCACTGTGAAGTTGACGTGCTAACCACTGGACTACCGGGCCGCCACTCAATATCAAACGAGCATAAATATTTTTTATTCAATGTAACTCGTAGTCCCTTGCATCTTGCAAATAGTGCACTGTTTTGCCTCACCAATACGTAATTCTACTAGTGTGAGCTAGTAGTTCTACTTCTGGACAGAAATATACAGTAGTGAATAACATATCACGAGTATGACAAGTACTTATGCGGTGAATAAGCTTACAAGTGAGGGCGAAGAGTGTACTAGTACATGGACAATTCAGTGCTCCTGTATCTACCCCGGTCAAGGATGACGCCTCGTACTGATGTCCAAAAACGTTTAATGGTGGAACACCGTGAAAACTAAAACACATTTCAAGCAACAATATCAACATTACAATAATACCTTTTACAAGACATTAATAAATAAACACAAACAATGACATACCGTGTGCACCTTAGTAAACCGAAAGTAGATAATTTCAAATACAAATCGACCAGATTTGTGGAGGTTCGTTTCTCCCACAATCTCTTTCTTTCTCTCTCGCTCTCTCTCTCGTAAGTTGTCTTCTCGATCTTTCTAATTCCTCACTATCCGCGGCACGTGACCCGGAAGTGATTCCTGACAAAACATCCCAAATAACATATGAAAATAAACAATGTAAAAATTCACATAGAAATAAAGCACTTTACAAATCAACATCAAAAAATATATATTCATATATTCGTTGTCATGGCAACCAATGACTCTATGTTGCCGCCAGTTACAGCTCCAGTAACATATTGAATGTTTTTACTTAGTTTACATACATATAATTTATTGGGAAAAAAGAGGCACTGTTAAATAAAACAAAAGACAAAAACAGACATGCACACAGCATGGTCACTTGTCAGTTGAAAACAATATGGGACAATGTCATTGTGGTCCGCGGGACTGGTGTTATGGTTCAACTGGCTTCCAGATTAACTGGCTCCGATTTGCAGCCGTGGCGGTTTGGATAATGTCAGTCCAGTAATTTTTGCGTTTCCTGTCTGCTAATTCTGGAGATTGCTGTATTTATGGCACTTGTTCCATATGCTCAATAAAGTGTAACTGTGGTGGTCAGAAGGGAAAATACATATCGTTTATCAATAAAAATTGCTGTTTCATTCATGGTGACTAATCTGTCCCTTTACTGGCTTTCAGGTTTTCAAAGCAGTGGACTTTAACTTTAATTAAACTGACTACAAAGAATGGTGTTCATCTTGTCTACATATGATTAATTTAGGTTTAAGTTTTTTTTTTTTTTCCAGACAATGGCCATTTTTTTCGGGAATATGGAGAAAAACTCTCAGATGAAGGCTGAAGCAACAGCTGAAACTGTCAGTTCAAGTAAGAGGTTTTATCTTAACCCCGGCCCCCCATTTAACAATGTTAAAAATGCCCCAAAGTTATTTTCGATGATTATATTATTGGTATCCCAGAGTGTTATACAAGCCTTCTTATTGTCACAGTTTTCACAAACCCAAGTCGATCGTGAGGGGTGTAGAGGAGAAAAAAAAAAAAAACAACCATTTGTGTGTTTGTGCATGTTAAGTAATATATTTTTCGTGTTAATGTACACTGCACCCTAATCATCCGATCAGTTTCATTTTCACAAAAAGTATTAAAGTTGTTAGCGCTCAGCAGTTTGCAATTGCAGCTTGTGATCAGAGCTGTTACGCTATATCTTTTATCGTTATCATTATTTTCATTCGGAGTTTGTTGCATGTACAAATACCAAGGGCACGGGAAAATAATAGGAATCTAGAGGGCCGAGGTAAGCACTTTAAAATGGTACGTGTGAGCTACGATAGTTAGACAGGCTGCAAAATTGCGTCGCATGCCTCCATGTCCGGTTGTTGCTCATCATGACGTGCGTGTGTGTGCGCGTGCGCGGCAACGGGTCGATCGCGGGAGGTTGGTTGATCGAAAAGTCGATCTTCAGTCCAAAAGGTTTGGGCACCACTGATGTAATGTATTCATGTGATGTGAAATGTCAAAACCTCATACAGTAGAGAATGACATTTCTTCTGCTTACAATATAACGTTGGACCATCTTAAAATATTTGCAATCCATAGGTTGCAACGTTCACTGCCACAAATCACTCGAGCCCCTGTTGGCAGATAACAATAGTATTTTCCACACAATAATAACTCATGAGGATTGATTCCATTTGTTCACATTACTGTTGCTGTTCTGCAGTGTTTGGAGTTGAGATATTCTCAGAAAAACATATAGTCTTTGATGGACAAGCAGGCTTCTTGATCGTTAAGATTGAGGTTTCGTATAAACAGCACTGGAAATCTTCCAGCAAGAGTGGAACAAATGATGAGGACTCCCTCCAGGCAATTGCTTTCTGAAGCACAATTTAACTCAGAAAACCACAATGGTGCACAGAGTAAGGAAAGAATTGGGACGAAGGTTATTATCGGTCAGGATAGTAAGAGATGGGAAGTTCCACATATCAAAAAGATCAACCCATTCACCAAAGCAACTAACAAACAAACAGACGTGTAAACCCCAGTGAGAATCCAAGCAGACCTGGGGCCCTTAAACCTGCCAGGAACCCCAGGCTGAGCCCCAGTGAACTCTGAATGGTCATGGAGGTACTGAAACAAGATGTATCCTCTGAGATGAAAACTCTGAGGCACAAGGAAAGACAACAATGTAAGTAAGCCAAGGGATGGAAGGGAGACCGGGTGGGGGAGGGGGGGCAACTAATTTAAACCAGTTTAATTGTTTTTCCATAGCCAGCGGGCTTGGAAAAGAGCTCTCTTTTTTTTTCCTCACAAGATGTAAGATAATTAATAGAGAAGCCAAACCAGAAACAGCTTATCTCCAGGTGCAGGACAAGGCTTGGAATTTAACCCACTGTCCCGTATAGAGTACACTCAGACTGTCGACTGCACAGGAGTACATTTAACTTTTTCAACATACTTTCAGTATAGTGCTTTCATAAATCCAAAGACACACAATGTCATTTTTTGTTGTTGTTTTACCTCATTTATGCTTGCGATTAGAATCATAGTGGAGTCACTGCAATGGAAAAAATATAAAAAAGTTCCAAATCAATTGCAAGCCTAGATCACGACCAGAAATATTTGGGTCAAGTCAAGTCAACTTTATTGTCAAATGTGCTCTATGTGCAACATACAAAACAGATGATTTTTTTTCCCTCTTAACCACAGAAGAGAGAGAGGAGCCGCTGCGGGTACCCGTGCCACCATCAACAGAACAGTTAACATAAAATCACAAATAATACAACACATAAGACACAGACAGTAATGCAATCTTAACCACTTTTGCTGCATCCACTTTGTTGTTTGAAGCAGTAATAGATGAAAGAGGAGAGAATCAAGTGTCCTTTCACCAGTGGATCAAAGACGTCATGCTGAAAATGTGCACACGTCTGCTACAAGCTAAGTTGTCTTTTTTCCGACAGTTCTCATTTCCTGGCAAAAGCAACGTTGCTTCCTATCTTCTTGCTGCTCAACAGCAGCACAAGGAAAGCTCAGCTGAGCATCATTTGAAAGTAAAAATGGGGGAAGGGGCACTTTCTGTGCTATTCCTGCGGAGAAAACTCATTTCGGCCGCTTGTATCCAGGATCTCGTTCTTTCGGTCACGATCCCATAGCTCGGGACCATAGATGAGGGTTGGGACGTAGATCGACCGGTAAATTGAGAGCTTCGCCCTTTGGCTCAGCTCCTTCTTTACCACGACAGACCGATACAACGTCCGCATTACAGCAGACGCTGCACCGATCCGCCTGTCGATCTCTCGCTCCCTCCTGCCCTCATTCGTGAACAAGACCCCAAGATACTTAAACTCCTCCACTTGGGGAAAGATCTCCTCCCCGACCCGGAGTGGGCACTCCACCCTTTTCCGACTGAGGACCATGGTTTCAGGTTTGGAGGTGCTGACCTTCATCCCAACCGCTTCACACTCAGCTGCGAAACGCTCCAGGGAGAGTTGGAGAGCCCTGCTTGAAGGAGCCAACAGTACCACATCATCTGCAAAAAGCAGAGATGCAATACTGCGGCCACCAAAACGGACCCCCTCAACGCTTTGGCTGCGCCTAGAAATTCTGTCCATAAAGGTGATGAACACAATCGGCGACAAAGGGCAGTCTTGGCGGAGTCCAACCCTCACTGGGAACGATTCTGACTTATTGCTGGCAATGCGAACCAAACTCTGACATCGGCAGTATAGGGACCGGACAACCCATATCAAGGGACTCGGTACCCCATACTCCAGAAGCACCCCGCACAGAACTCCCCGAGGGACGCAGTCAAACGCCTTCTCCAAGTCCACAAAACACATATAGACTGGTTGGGCGAATTCCCACATACCCTAGAGGACCCTGCTAAGGGTGTAGAGCTGTTTTGTAAAGCGCTTTGTTGTTTTAAAAACCATATATAATGAAAGATATATTGTATTGTATTAACATTATGGGGGGGGAAATGTGAGAGCACATGAAACTCTGGAAAGATGATTTTGTTGGCATTTATATGGTTAAACACAATTGGCCCTGGATTTCTTTGAGTGACAGCTGAAAAGGTGGCAGTCAACGAGGCTGCTCATACTTGTGCTTCACATGTGATCTGACCTTGAGTGATCCAGGCAAGCAAGCCATTGCCTTCTCTGAATCGTCTTGAATGATCTAGGGGGTTGAACAACTTCAGACTTGTTTTTTGTAGTTGATGATAACTTTTGATGGATACATGATGCAGAAGTAAAGGACATGCCAGCTCCAGTGTTAAGCAGCTCCGACCCGTTCAGTGTCGCATTTCACAGGCAAATAAAAAAATGTCCTACGACATAATGAGCCAGCTAATAGCCAGAGTGTTAGTTCGGAATGCTTACAATGTAGGAATAACAAATGAAGGTTAATGTAACCGCATCAAAGATATTGCTTTCGACTAGTGTCTTCCACAAATAATAATTTACGGTGCAGTGCTGGCAGAGCATGGATGTTAACAACATTGCACATTACACTACATTACAATTTACACTTCCGGGTTGAGTGAACGCTGGCGCATTCTGGCTGCCGCTGCTCACCCGCAATTACCGGTATTCTTTTTTAGCGTTTTTTAACGGTTTACTCTCGTCATGGGAGAACCCCTACACTCCTTCGTTGTGACTTTGGACTGTCAGTCGTCGCACGGTTGGCCTCGGTGGCGCTGTCGCGGCGTCCGGCCTGTTCGGCTGTCGGACGAGGCTCCGTGCCTTCGCCACCCCTCTGCGCCCCGTAGTGGGGGGTCGACGGGGCCTGTGTCTGGGATATGCTGCTGTGGACCGTCTTGTCGCTCCGCCGGCTGCCCGTGGGGGGACTGCTGCGGTGCTCGGTGACGGGGCTTCTTGCGCTCCGCTTCCGGTGGTCGGGCTCCCCGCCTGCGCTGCACCGCTTCCCGGGCGTCGCTCCTCGTCCTTCCCGGAGGTGCGTCCGCCACGGATCTCGTCGAGGCTTCCACCTCGATGGCTCCAGGGGCATCACCTCCTTTTGGTCGTCCTCCCGCCGGCCACTCAGAGACAACGGCAGAGCCAACGGCTGCCGATCCGCGGACCACGGCGTGTTGGCCGGCCTGGCTGGGTCGGCTAGTGCTCCTCGCGACGCCGATGTTGCCGGCGTCAACTATTTAAAACCGCATAGCCAGTTTAAATTAATTTCTCCTTTTATTATTTATAATTTTATCTGTGGTTTTATTGTTCTTGTTTTGATTGTAAAGTGTCCTTGAGTGTTTTGAAAGGCGCTTGTAAATGAAAGGTATTATTATTATTATTATTATTATTACATGACAACAGTGTACATTCCTTGAAAATTAGTTTGACAAACATCCCTTCATGGGGCACGCTGGAGCCTATCCCAGCTGTCATCGGGCAGTAGGCAGGGGATGCCCTGAACTAGCCTTTGGCAGGGCACACGCAGACGAACAACCATTCGAGCTCACAATCACACCTCGGGACAATTTAAAGTGTTCAACTTGCTTGATTTTTAGGATCGTGTCTTACTCGCACCTCTGCCATCACATGACTCCAGTCTGACAGAGTACAGAAACGATAGTTGGACATTTTGTTTGATGACATGAGCCATTCATTTTTACTTAATAGGTTATTGAACAATCATGGTAATCAATTGTTGGGTAAGAAGGCCCCACAGCAGGGGTGCCCACTACGTCAATCATGATTGACTGGTAGCTCGCAGACTGGTCCCAAGTTGAGGCGTCTAAAGCAGGGGTCTCAAACTCAATTTACCTGGGGGCCGCTAGAGGCAGAGTCTGGGTGAGACTGGGCCGCATCAGGATTTCCACAAGAAAAGCGCTGATAAAACATTCCAACGTTATCAAATATCTTTATTTTTTAACAAAAAATAATGAATTAAATAAATTAACTTAAAGACGAATAAAAAATAAATCAATCAGTAATAAAAAAAAAAATAATAATAATGAGCATACAGTAGATATACACTGGCTGGCTAAGTAGAGAAAACTAATTATTTTTATTCCGTTTCAAATGTCTGTATTAACAGCTCTTTAACCTTTAACTTTCTGAACTTGAATGGAACATCCATCCATCCATCCATTTTCCGAACCGCTTTATCCTCACTAGGGTCGCGGGGGGTGCTGGAGCCTATCCCAGCTGTCATCGGGCAGTAGGCGGGGGACACCCTGAATTGGTTGCCAGCCAATCGCAGGGCATACAGAGACGAACAACCATCCACGCTCACACTCACACCTAGGGACAATTTAGAGTGATCAATCAGCCTGCCATGCATGTTTTTGGAATGTGGGAGGAAACCGGAGTACCCGGAGAAAGCCCACGCAGGAGAACATGCAAACTCCACACAGGGAGGCCGGAGCTGGATTTGAACCCGGTACCTCAGCACTGTGAAGCCGACGTGCTAACCACTGGACTACCGGGCCGCCCCTTGAATGGAACATTGAACATGAAATATTCTGAACACGGCTTCTCTTGCCTACTTCTTGCTGCTAGAGACCTGGCAGCGCTTCTTCTCACATAGCTCTCGGGTTGAACTTTAACTTTCAGTCGCGCGGGTCTGTGGCGCATGCGCACTTTCGCTCTCCGATCGTATTGGATTACGGCAGTTCTCCGAATTTCTCAAGTGTCATGTTAACGCACTTACTGTTAAGTTTCAGTTTCACTCGCGGAGATGGCTACAGACACAGACACAGGCTGGATCACGGATCATAGCGCCTCATTCAGTTCTATGCTGAGAGCAGCGGAGGACTGTGCGCGCCGAGCGGAGTGATCGGCTTCACGGCTTCTCCTCCGCCCAGCTGATTGGAGGAATGAATGAGTGAGTGAGCGAGGCACTGGACAGCCCGGCCGATGTCCCGCCCTCCAGAGCCGTATACCTCACCGTGATTGGTTCATTCAGCTCCGAACACAACAAGTGTCATTCATATCAATCTTGCGGGCCGCACGAACATTAATCTTTAATATTAAGACGGGGGCCGCAAATTATCGTCCCGGGGGCCGCAGTTGGCCTGCGGGCCGCGAGTTTGAGACCCCTGGTCTAAAGGGTAAAAAAACAAACAAAAAAAAAAAAAACACTTTTGCGTCTGTGTGCTTGTTATTAATTAGATTTTTATGTTAGTGTACACTGCACCCTTATTGTCCTATCAGTCTCACTTTCACAAAATGTATTTTAAAAATGTAATAAAACAAAAAAAGCAAGTCACTTTTAACGTACGGTGGCGCATGACCTGCATCACCAGAAGTTGTTAGCGGTCAACAGTCTGCAATTGCAGCTTGCGATCAGAGCTGTTGCGCTATATCTTTTATTTTTGTTATTATTCTCGTTCAAAAATGTTTTTCATGTACAATTCACCAACGGCACTGGCGAAGAATGGGAATCTGGAGGGACAAAAGAAACATTTTAACACGGTACACGTGAGCTTAACATGGTACAAAAGTGTGTCCTCTGCCTCCGCGTCAGATCTAGACAAAGGTAGACAGCGATTACCTTTTCACAAACCCACAAACTCTTGTGTCTGCTTGATTTTTTCGGTTCCGTTCATCTGAGGGGCCATTATGGCTGTTGCTCATCATGGCATGTGTGCGTGTGCGGTATCGGGTCGGTCGCGAGAGGTTGGTTGATCGAAAAGTAGATCTTCGGTCAATAAGGTTGGGCACCTCTGCCTTACAGCATTTATTATCCGTCTCTTTATAGCTACGGGAGGGTCTTTGGTGAATTTCCTAATGGTTGGCATGAGGATTAAAGGCTGCTCAACAGCTAGCATTTTCAGACGGGTGTGCATAGCACTTGCGATTTAACTTGGATATTTTGTACAAAATGACCTGAAGCTATAACCAGCATTGTAGAGTGGCAAAGTCAACATGTTGACTAGTTGGTTCAACCCCAAGAATGATCACAAGTTCTGTTCTCACAAAACCGAGTAAATTATGTATTGCGACGGGACATTCGGTCCCAGTCTGACGAAATCACAAATCAGTGCTGCACAGGTCAATTTTAGAATACTCTCCAGAAAACTATTAATCTGATCTAGGTACAGCTTCAATTAATGTCGTGCATTCACTAACACAACACACCAATATCAGCAGCGTTCAAAAGCTGAAAACAGTGTTTGCAGTGGTTATAAATAATGAGAATACAAGCAAACAAATGTTGATGAGTCTTAGAAGTACAGCAGTTCAATGTGCTCCAGATGACTAGTTCTTAAACTGTGGCCAACTAGCATACAAAATCACATTGGTGCTTAAGAGTCCTGGAGGAAATGTGTGTCACTTATTCACATGGTAAGCCACTTACTGGCTGTGGGACTTTGAGTCAAACATTCAGAGGATTTTTGCTGTTGGGGTTTTTTTTTTTTCAGAATGGCAGGCCTTTACAGTGGAAAATAAATGGAAATTGTAGCATATTTCAATTGGGACCTTGTGGAAAACTCACATACTGGATCTCTAGGTTCCTTAAGTAGTGGTAGGTGGCTTAAGTGTCAAATGTGTCGAGCCTCAGATGTACAATGAAGCTCATCTGATTCCGTAAAACTTTGCATCCTAATGGCAATTTCAGATAGATTTTTGATGTAATCAGGCAAAAGAAACATTCAAGAAACACATTTATTCATGATATTGCGACATTAGTCATTTGGAATAGCTCTTAGATGAACCATGGTAATCATGTTCAAATAATTCAAGCACATTAAAACTCATTCAGTACCAGCCAATTCTTGACCCCTTTTTTTTTTTACCCTAAGTCTGGGAAATTAAAAAAAAAAAAAAAAAAAAGTATCTGGGGTTGAACGTGTGGAGTGTGAAAAGACATATAAATATGTCTTTGGGAGTGAATGACTTACATTGAATGACAGACTGTCCACAAAAACTCTCCTTGATTTGATGATGCTATCATATCTACATCTATTCAAATACTGATAGAGATAAAGTCCATACAAATCCGTGTATCATTCGTTCTTTCGTTTTTCAACTGCCAATCGAAAACCAAAAATTAAAAAGGAGGCTGACAATTTCGTTTTTCGTTTTCTTAATCCAACATGAAAAACGAATATATGCCTGTTTTTTCATATTTCGATTTTAGGCTCAGATCAAAAATACGAAACGGAAAAACGGGCCACTTGACTGAATTTGATTTTTATATTTCATCGTTTGTATTTACGTGACCCGGAAGTTCTGTGGGCTAATGAGAATTACGAAGTTCTGCGCGCAGCAGTTCAGGTAGTGCAGTGGCGGCATGGCGGCGATGGAACAACACTCTACGATAGTCAAACAGTTATTCAACAGCGGTTTGACCCACGCCGAAATTTCTTCGAAGTTGCAGCAGATGGGCATTCGGCAATGCTCGGAAAAGAGCGTCAGAAGATTCTGTGCTCAGCAAAAACTGAGGAGAAAAGGGCATTTGTCGGATGCGGAGCTGGAAAGTGCGTTGCTTCGATCAATATATGAGGTAGGTTTTCTTTCAGATTTACACTTATGGCTACCATGTTGTAAATGTTAGCCATATAGACAACACTAGTCAATGTGTAATCTCGTGACAGACAGGACCATCATATGGCCGGAAATTCATGACCGGCTACCTGTCCACGTTGGGACTGCATGCGGGAGAGGGTCGGGTTGGAAGAACGCTAAGAGAGCTCCATCACCCGTACCATGAATACCGGCGTCAGGTGATGCTTGTCCTTTAGCAATAGAATTGCCAACATTCTAATTATCATAATCATAGGTCCCAGGCCGTCATGTAGGCTATCGTAATTGTTTTAGTTGTTCGGATTGAGAGCTGTCAATCACTCAGATTAAGTGATTGACAGCTGTCTTGTCCTGTGTTTACGTCACTCACGTCTCAGTTGAAGCGACACAAGAGATGATGTTGTTCTTCACTGGATCATATTTATTTATTTCCTATGTCAGTTTATTGTCAACGCCAAATTGCTCTATGTGGAGATGACGTAGTTTACATAGACTCCGAGATTACTGGGCTGGGATAGCTCCGAGCTATGAAAATAATTAATAAGGATGACTACATGGCATAACCAACTATATTTATATCCAACACATGATAGTCTGGGTAGATGATAGTCTGAGAAATACCTGCACGGATAACCTGCTTGCATGTGTATGCAGCTGCAGCTTCATCATTGTATTGAGCCAACATCCACCCTTCTCTGTCTCACGTTCTGAGAACTTTCCTGGACATAACCTATATTCAGATTAGTTTTCATTCTGTTATTAGTATTTGTAATTGTAATTATTATTTCATTTTTTCCCTAGGGTGCTCGTAATTTAAATCCAACTCCCTACCATGCTGAATATATGGGGCATGAACTTCATCTCGACCAAAACGAAAAGCCTGGGATGTTTGGCGTCGTCCATGTCTTGGCTGTTGATGGCTACAGCAGCAAAATTGTTGCACATTCGACCATGCCAGTGAAAAATAATCTTGTGATTTATGAGGATGTGTACAGGTGAATATATTCACAACCACTGTTATTAATAATAATAATAATACATTTTATTTATAAGCGCCTTTCAGAACACTCAAGGACACTTTACAATCATAACTTTTCTGGCCTGCATTATCTTTTAAATTCACACTCTTATTGATTTAGCTAAAATTATTGCAGTAACAACATTAGCTTGATTTTTTTTTCCTATTCCCTCCCAGATCTGCAGTCGTGAATCATGGCATGTGGGACCAAGTTCGGGTTGATCACGGCAGGGAGTTTTACCTGAGTCTTTACATGCAGGAGATGTTGTCAGGCTACAGACACAACCTCAGCAGGCCACCATACCCCCAAACCACATCAACAAGGGGTGAGTGTTGTGTAAAGGATAGTATAATATTAAGATGATTCAGATAAAAAAAATAAAAATATGAATGTGAAGTTGTTTTTTTGCTGTTGTTTCTCCCTTTCCCTGAAATATACCATTTGGAATTTTGATTAACAGAACCTTCGAGTGGAGAGGATGTGGCCAGAGGTGAACAATTGTGTAAACTATCCACTGAAACGGGCTCCGGTGCACCTGCTTGACCAAGAGGTTGTGAACATGGAGGACAACCTCACGAGATTCTGCATCTCAAACCTGACATGTCAAGTAAGCCAAATTGGACTTCACAGAGTGGTGGGTTCATGGAATGCACACAAGATCCCAGGTATAGATAATTATTTACATTAAGAAATATTTATCTTTTCCCTGTCCCAATCCATCTGACCTATTGCTTTGATTCCATATCTTAGGTCGAGGAATACCTAATGAATTGGCAGCAGATGGCTGCAGAGCTAGAGTTACGGAGGAGCTGCTGCCATGTGCTTCTGTTGTGGCAAACATGTATGAGCAAGACTTGGGATCTTTGCTAACTTGGAGTCCTTTTGGAGCTGATCCATTTTCCTCAGACGAGGGCAGATGTCAGCTTTGCAGAGAATTACCCTGATATCTCTCTTCTTTTTAATCATGTGGTCAACAATGATTATGGTCCTTTCCAAGATGCTTTAATCTGTCTAATTAATGCAGCTGCGAGATATGTATGAAAAATAAAAACTTAGTTGTGCTTGCTCACAGCCTGTGATGTTCTTGAGTAACTGAATAAAAAATGATTCGTTCTCTTTTCTACATTTTGAAGACGTAAGTGATTAATATGTTACAAATCTGTCATGTGTCCCTATGTTGTAAGATGAATAATTTGGCAAATAATGTATTTCTTTGAATAATTTTATTTAACATTTCAAGTCTTACACAGGTATAGAAAAATATTACATTTGTGTGTTGAGACTCGGCTGTAATATAAAAAGTGTAGCAACACAACTAAGTCCTCGGTGTATAAAATTATCAATACTTGTGGAACACATTAACAAATAAAACATAAAACTGCAAATATGAGATACCTGAGCACAACTGTCAAGAGACACTGGGAATAGATAAAATAATTAGATGCACAGACATTTCAAGTCAAAATTGCTTTGAATGCAAAAAACAGTTAAGTGGAAACAATCTGAACAATTCACAGCATGACTATATACTGTGTAGTTTAACTAGTACAGTGTGTTTTCCAGCACAGCCAATGCATCAGACAGTCCGGAGAGTTTTTGCATATTGAGGTCAAACTCATCCCCTCGACATTTTGGGCAAGTTGTAGAATTTTTCTGCCATTGTTCAATGCAGATCCTGCAGCCAACAATGCTGTGGCAACACGATGACACAATGGGCTCAACCACTTGACCTGCAAATGTGATTCAGAAAACATTTTTTTTAAATACAGAAAGTGCAAAATTATATTTTTTCTTTTTGCACATGGGTAGTTGAGCTGCACAGACATCTGTCTATAAAAGACAAAACGTTCATTTACGTACTAGATATTTACTAACTGCAACACAGAATCTTTTGGTGGTCGGATAGTTCAGTCAACAGCATAACACGGCAGAAAAACGCTATTCGAAAATAGGCAACCAAACGCGGCAACGCAGTAGCTGTTACCGTTTCAAACACGTTACGCGGTCTATGTTACATTAAGCATTAAAGTTAGCAATTGCAGCGAAAGTCGTGTAACTTGAGTCACCCAAGTGCCAAAATGGCTGCTGTGAATCAGTCGACACATCTCAAATTAGCGTGTTTAAGTGCGATGAGCGGTGCAACATGGGTGCAATTTCACAAAAAAGTTATTTGTCAAAATATTTACCTGGAAAATTCTGCTGATTTTGTCAGCATTCACTCCTTCAGGGTGACACGCTTGGCTCCTCGAAACAAGACACAGCTATCGATGGCTGCGATAGGTACCTCTCGTAGTCTGATGGTAATTCTCATTAGCCCACAGAACTTCCGGGTCACGTAAAAACAAACGATGAAATATAAAAATCAAATTCAGTCAAGTGGCCCGTTTTTCCGTTTCGTATTTTTGATCTGAGCCTAAAATCGAAATATGAAAAAACAGGCATATATTCGTTTTTCATGTTGGATTAAGAAAACGAAAAACGAAATTGTCAGTCTCCTTTTTAATTTTTTGTTTTCGATTGGCAGTTGAAAAACGAAAGAACGAATGATACACGGATTCATACATTCCCTGTCAGCATTTGATTTTCATTCTTATTGTCCTTAAAACTTAAATGCACTTTATGACTTCTTTGAGGCATGACCTCTTACTGGTTAAAGTTGAGAGTGGTGACCGTTTTCAGAAAAATGCTGAGCTGTCACGCTGCCTTCTGGACGTCAGGAAATTTGTCAATAAGAATGAGATATGTTGCAGCAAGTGGAGAGAGCTAGACTATAGCGGCGATGTTAGCAGAGCAAAAAGCGGGGCACACATTCACTGAGTGTCAGTAATGCTGTTCTACTTGGGCATCGCATCAAATTGTATAAAATTATGCGAAGGTTAAAGGCACATCTTAAATCTGTTTAAAATCAAGGAGTGTTTTTGTGGACACCATATATTATGCTGAAACACAGGGGAATGAATATGAAATGACAAAAAGGTAGTCTATTAATTATCTGACATTTAGTCTTACTTGATCCCAAAACAATCTTTACTGAAAAATGCAAAAAAAACCTGCAGAGATGAGCGGGTCGAGGTCATCTTTTGCGACTTTGTTTGCACCAAATTGTTCCGGTTTCGTTGATCTGATCATGGAGGACACCAGCAGGATATTGAACTTCATCGCTGGAAGGGGTGACTGCTGACAGTCATGATCAGCTTTGGAATTTGAGAATCAAGTCTTTCCTGAGGAAACTGAATTTGCCGTCGTCTTATCTGCATGTGAGGACACAAAACATTAAAAAGAAAATTTCAAAACTCTTGAAATTTTGGTTCGGACTTTCGCAAACATCATGGAACTTGATATGTTTGATTTGCTTTCGCGGGCCACATAAAATGATGTGACGGGCCAGATCTGGCCCCCAGTCCTTGACTTTGACACCTGTGATTTAGGAGAACAAACATGGAACACATCTAATGACTGTACGGTTTGGAAAATTGCATCTGATTTTATGCAAATTAAAACAGTGCAGAGTCAAGAAAATATCGGACAACTATCAAGGAAAGGTCACACTGCTCATGATTGAGTCATAAAATGCCAAACTTTGAGAGACCTTTATTTTAGGTTAGGATAAAAACCGCAAACGTAAGTCTGAAATTTGTCAAATTCAAAATGTTCACACTCGTCTTTCCACTGCGGCATTACTTTTCTTTTGATGGCGGCGTGGACACCCGCAGCGGCTCCTCTTGTTTTATGTTGAGATGGAAGAAATTTCATCTGTGCTTTATGTTACACATACGTACAGCACATTTGACAATTAAGTTGTATTCAATTCAATTCAAAATTCAATTTCCGCAAGTTCTTTGTGCACACTCGCCTAGTTGCACACCAAGAGATTGAATTGTCTTCATTTCTCCAACCATCCTGTGCCTGCTGTCAGACTTAAAAAGGCCTTATGTAATTGCATACTCCATGTGTTGGGGCACATCTGAACCACTTACAGGGCACCCTGCTTGAAAAGTTGGGAGTTGAAAGGTTCTTCCAGATTACTGTGTGTATCTACAGGGAGCTAAATTATTAGGGTCAGGAGGCGATTACTTTTTCACAGAGGGTCAGAAAGGTTTGGATCTTTGTTTTTTGGTGTGTCTCGAAACAAATTAAATTGCCATTTAGAAACGTCATTTTGTATTTCTTTGGGTTGGCACTATGTGACATTAAAATTGGTTTGATGAACTGAAATCTTGTGTGATAAAAATGCAAAGAACACGGACATCATGAAGAAGGCAAATACTTTTTCACGGCACTATATACACTGATATGTTTTTGTGTATTTGCCTACCACACTCAGTCTGGAGATCTAGGGCTCCCTTTCTGAAGACACGTCACCCTCTGCACCACTACTCGCATTAGTGTCCTGTCGGGAACGTAGGGCACTCTTCTCCCGACTTGACTCAGAGGTTCCCTTGGAGCGTGCCTTTTCTTTCCTTTGCTGCTGCTTCTCCTGCTTGGACAACTGCGGGGAACACACATTTAAAATAGGAGTGCTAAGTTAATTAAGTTAATTCATCTTCAAGGGTTCCTCCACACTTCACACACACACAAAACTACTATCAAACTTAAGTAACAATATAATTCTCAATCAAATGGAAGAGAATTGTAAAAAGGCTCAAGTTTGACCTTATGCAACAGGGCTATCCAAAGAGGACTTCCCCAACATCAACAAATAACACAATTCTGAGCACTATAAAGATTCTAATCTTTCAAATGTACCATTACCATGAAACATTTGTGAATACATTCAACACCTTGAAGACAGAGTTATTGTGTCTGCTAAGTGCATACAATCAAAGTGCATTACACTGAAGCGCAACATTGTTTTTGTCTTTGTCTATAATTCATCCATCACATTTTTTTTTTGGGACACAAAGAGCAAGAAGACACATGATGTCCAGCTGTTTTAAGAACAGTACGACTAAAATCAGGAGTAGGGCAGCCATGAATAAAATGTATCAAATGTTTTCAAAATATGACAATTACCCGGTGAGTGAGACTGAATTGTTGAATTTGTTTTTCAGTGAGTCAGCTCATATCTGAAATAAATCATCTTACACAATGTTTGAAAGAATCACGGGCACACTAAAATAATACATCCCAGATAATAATTTAGGAAATGTTCCAGTTGAAAAGCTTCATTAATCACACAGCGGAATAGCCTGAGAACAAACTAACCTAAAAATGACCATTGTAAAATTAAGGTGGCAGGATGGACCGACCCCAATGGCCAGCGTGTCCATATTTGTACTCCTGATGTGACAGCACCAGGGTGTAAAAGAAGAGGCTTTTACCACTGGTTTAGACGAGAAGACCACACCTCAAAAACACGTCACGCTGTCATTGGTAATATGAGTACAGTATTTGGAGTGGCTACAGGAAAAAAACAAACACGTGTCTATCACCACCTCGTCCTAGTGGTTCAAGCGGAGGTGTGAAAAAGTGGTGAATATGACAATTCACAATTCAGGCTATGGAATATACACTCAAACTGCTTTTCATACACACACTTGACTTGCTTGTCAAGTGTTCGGTGTTTTGACCTATGAAAAATATTACGTGTGTAGCTTTCAACATTCGGTACCTGCCGGAGGTCTGAAGAAACAGGAGGTGACGTCAGTTCAATGGTTACGGGACCATCATTTTGAATGTGTAATTTCATGAAGGCCCCAAACTTTCCATCTAAAACACAAGGCAAATATGTAAGCACGTAGGGGACACAAACATTTAAAAAATAATAATAATAATAAATCCATCCATCCATCCATCTTCTACCGCTTATCCGGGGCCGGGTCGCGGGGGCAGCAGCTTTAGCAGGGAAGCCCAGACTTCCCTCTCCCTAGCTACTTCTTCCAGCTCTCCCCGGGGGATACCGAGGCGTTCCCAGGCCAGCTGGGTGGCATAGTCTCTCCAGCGTGTCCTGGGTCGTCCTCGGGGTCTCCTCCCGGTGGGACATGCCCGGAACACCTCACCAGGGAGGCGTTCAGGAGGCATCCGAATCAGATGCCCAAGCCACCTCATCTGGCTCCTCTCGATGTGGAGGAGAAGCAACAGCCCATTTTCTAAGGGAGAGCCCGGACACCCTCGTATTTTGACCGGGATGTTAACATTTTAATTTAGTCAACTTCGCCCTTTGGCTCAAACGACAACCGATGCAACGTCCGCATCACAGCAGATGCTGCACCGATTGTCGATCTCTCGCTCCCTCCTGCCCTCATTCGTGAACCCCCAAGATACTTAAACTCCTCCACTTGGGGCAAGATCTCCTCCCCGACCCGGAGTGGGCACTCCACCCTTTTCCGACTGAGGACCATGCAGATTTGGAGGTGCTAATTTTCATCCCAACCGCTTCACACTCGGCTGCGAAACGCTCCAGTGAGAGTTGGAGAGCCCTGTTTGACCAACAGTACCACATCATCTGCAAAAAGCAGAGATGCAATACTGAGGCCAAAACAGACCCCCTCAACGCTCGGCTGCGCCTATTCTGTCCATAAAGGTAATGAACAGAATCGGCGACAAAGGGCAGCCTAGTCCAACCCTCACTGGAAACGATTCAATTGCCGGCAATGCGAACCAAACTCTGACCTCGGCAGTATAGGGACCGAACAGCCCGTATCAATGGGCCCGGTACCCCATACTCCCGAAGCACCCCCCACAGAACTCCCCGAGGGACACGGTCAAACGCCTTCTCCAAGTCCACAAAACACATGTAGACCGGTTGGGCGAATTCCCACATACCCTCGAGGACCCTGCTAAGGTGTAGAGCTGGTCCAACGGCCGGGACGAAAACCACACTGCTCCTCCTCAATCTGAGGCTCGACTTCCTGACGGACCCTCCTCTCCAGCACCCCTGAATAGACCTTACCAGGGAGGCTGAGGAGTGTGATTCCTCTGTAGTTGGAACACACCCTCCGGTCCCCCTTTTTAAAAAGAGGGACAGGTCTGCCAATCCAGAGGCACTCTCCCCGCTAAGCGATGTGCAGAGGCGTGTCAACCAGGACAGCCCCACAACATCCAGAGCCTTGAGGAACTCCGGGCGGATCTCATCCACCCTGGGGCCTTGCCACCGAGGAGCTTTTTAACCACATCGGTGACTTCAACCACAGAGATAGGAGAGCCCACCTCAGAGTCCCCAGACTCTGCTTCCTCCAAGGAAGGCGTGCTGGTGGAGTTGAGGAGGTCTTCGAAGTACTCCGCCCATCACAACGTCCCGAGTCGAGGTCAACAGTGCCCCATCCCCACTGTACACAGTGTTAGTGGTGCACTGCTTCCCCCTCCTGAGACGTCGGATGGTGGACCAGAATTTCCTCGAAGCCGTCCGGAAGTCGGCTTCCATGGCCTCACCGAACTCTTCCCATGCCCGAGTTTTTGCTTCGACGACCACCGAAGCTGCATTCCGCTTGGCCAGTCGATACCTGTCAGCTGCCTCTGGTGTCCCACAGGCCATAAAGGCCCGATAGGACTCCTTCTTCAGCTTGACGGCATCCCTTACTGCTGGTGTCCACCAGCGAGTACGGGGGTTGCCGCCACGACAGGCACCAACCACCTTACGGCCACAACTCAGATTGGCCGCCTCAACAATAGAGGCATGGAACATGGTCCATTCGGACTCAATGTCCCCCGCCTCCCCCAGGACATGGGAAAAGCTCTGTCGGAGGTGGGAGTTGAAACTCCTTCTGACAGGGGATTCCGCCAGACGCTCCCAACAAACCCTCACATAACGTTTGGGTCTGCCAGGTCGGACCGGCATACCATCGGAGTCGACTCACCACCAGGTGGTGATCGTTGACAGCTCCGCCCCTCTCTTCGCCCGAGTGTCCAAGACATGCGGCCGCAAATCCGATGATACAACCACAAAGTCAATCATCGAACTGCGGCCAAGGGTGTCCTGGTGCCAAGTGCACATATGGACACCCTTATGTTTGAACAAGGTGTTCGTTATGGACAATCCGTGACGAGCACAGAAGTCCAATAACGAAACACCACTCGAGTTCAGATCAGGGGGGCCGTTCCTCCCAATCACGCCCTCCAGGTCTCACTGTCGTTGCCCACGTGTGCATTGAAGTCCCCAGCAGAACAAGGGAGTCCCCAGCAGGAGTACTCTCCAGCACACCCTCCAAGGACTCCAAAAAGGGTGGGTACGCTGAACTACACAAACAACAGTCAGGACCCGTCCCCCCACTTGATCTCGTCTACCGGTGTGAACCCCAATGCACAGGCACTGAGCCGGGGGGCAATGAGTATGCCCACACCTGCTCTGCGCCTCTCCCCGTGGGCAACTCCAGAGTGGAAGAGAGTCCAACCCCTCTCGAGAGAGCTGGTACCAGAACCCAGGCTGTGTGTGGAGGTAAGTCCGACTATATCCAGTCGGAACTTTTCTACCTCGCACACCAGCTCGGGTTCCTTCCCTGTAAGAGAGGTGACATTCCATGTCCCTAGAGCTAGCTTCTGCAGCCGAGGATCGGACCGCCAGGGTCCCCGCCTTTGGCTGCTGCCCATGAATATGAGAAAATTGACATACATGTGCTAGAATGAGTATGCATATAAGGGGTTTGGTGAGCCGTGCTTTGTCTGGTCCCTCACCTAGGACCTGTTTGCCATGGGTGACCCTGCCAGGGGCATAAAGCCCCAGGCAACTTAGCTCCTAGGATCATTGGGACACACAAACCCCTCCACCACGGTAAGGTGACGACTCACGGAGGAAATAATAATAAATAAATAAATCAAATGTGGTTTGTAGGAATTTGCATGAGAAAAGGTCACAACAGCCCATTTTAAATCGTATTTTGACATGTTAACATTTTAATTTAGTCAACTTTTAAAACAAACTTATCCATTCCTTTATGCCCACTGCCATCGGATGCTAAAGCAGCAGTGTGCGACACAATTGGACACGCCACCTCTCCATATATGGGCCATATCATACAATCAAAGATAGTAAAGGGACAACAAAAAAGTGAGCATCACTCAAAAGAGCCTTCAATACTGTCACTGGCAAGTTGAACAGCAGCAGCTCGAACAATCTGCAGCTGAATTCAAGTGCGACAAAATACATGCATTGCAAATATTGACTTGTCTTTCAAACTATCAATCATAAAGTGTCATGTGAGATGTCCATTCATCCATCCATTCATTCATTTTTTGATCCACTTTTCCTCACAAGGAACTTGCTGAGTTCAAAAATAAATTCAAGAGAGTAGTACAAGAAAACTACACAAATCAGAATTAAGCTGATAAATTTGATACACTTATGAAATATAGTAATACATCAGAATTACATTGATGAAATTATTAAATGTTTTAATGAAATGCAGCCTCCATTATGAATATGAGAAAATTGACATACATGTGCTAGAATGAGTATGCATATACAAACCGAAAATTGTAAAAATAGATAAGTACAGCACACATAAGGGTAAAAGCATTTGTTGATGTGTAGACTTTTTGCTTTCTTTTCTGTATTGAAAAATGAGCAATTCATATATTATATAACAAAGTGTAGGACTAGAAAGGCCTTACAAATTCGTATTCGTCACAGCCGTAGAAATGGAACTCCTTTACATTTTATGCAACAGAAATTATTGAAATCAAGGTAATCATGACGGACACCAGTGCACGACTCCAGCTACTGGGATATGAGGGGGAAAAATGCAGGCATCAAAACTGAAGAAATCATGGAATTTTTTTTTGTGGCCCATAAGAGCTGTCAAAAAAGAAAATCCAGGTTTCCGCCAGTGGAGTGGGACAGTTAGTTTGATGTGATGTAAAACTACTCACTTTTCTGCATCATGTTGACAATGTTTTGCTATTTCTGAGGAAAAAAGGAAGACTTTGGCTTCTTTTTGCTCCATTTCATACTAGATTGGAGAACATTTGTATTTAATATTATATTTTTGTTTCTTCTTTCATAAATGAATGAAGTAAATGAAGGGAAAAAGAAGGAAAATTATTACAGTATTTCAGTCAATGAAAAAGCTCATGTCTGTAATTGAATTAGACTGTGAGCCTACTGTAATTTTGACTCCACTGAGTGCATGTGTAAATGCTCAGAGGTTAACACTTTTCAGGCATATGTGATCTTTTACCAATTAGTCTGTAATGCCAAATTATATCAGAACATACCGTATGAAGGTGTCATTAGTTGACCAACCTTTAACCAACGCATTTGGAAACACCCAGTGGGTAACACTTAGGCAATCTTTTTCCAAATATTATGTTATGTCAAGGGCGGCCCGGTAGTCCAGTGGTTAGCACGTCGGCTTCACAGTGCAGAGGTACCAGGTTCGATCCCAGCTCCGGCCTCCCTGTGTGGAGTTTGCATGTTCTCCCCGGGCTTGCGTGGGTTTTCTCCGGGTGCTCCGGTTTCCTCCCACATTCCAAAAACATGCATGGCAGGCTCGTTGGGCACTCTAAATTGTCCCGAGGTGTGAGTGTGGGCATTTGTTCGTCTCTGTGTGCCCTGCGATTGGCTGGCAACCATTCAGACTGCCCGAAGACTGCTGGGATAGGCTCCAGCACCCCCCGCGACCCTAGTGAGGATCAAGCGGTTCGGAAAATGGATGGATGGAGTTATGTCAAACTGTATTAGAACATACCAAGTGAAGCTGGCATTAGTTGACCCACCTTTCACCAGTTCAGGCTTGTAGGCACTCCTCATGTTCTCCAGGATGCTGGCATAGAAAGGTTGGGCCAATTCTGCAGGCATCGCCATGTGGAAGTCCGGCTTGTTGCCCTTCAGTATGCACTGTAGTGTAAACTGGCTCACACACAGCACCTCATAGTCCCGGTCCATGACACTTTTGCTCCAAGCCCGACCATTCTCATCTTCAAACAGCCGCAGGTTCAGGATCTTGCGTATGCTGCAAGCAAAACATAAATGTAGACAAATCTGTGAAATGTAGGCCACGACCGAACCCCGATATTTCTATCAAGCTTGAAAGGACACAACTCGAGTCATCCATGGAAAATAGATTTTCCTCAGTAGTAATTTCAGCAGTAAAATAAATACCTTTGATGCATTCAATAAATGGGAGTAGTTAGTCAAACGTGAGCTTGAATGTAAGGACTTAAGTCTACCATGTGCGCACTTAGCAACGTTTTCTTGGTTTTCCCTAATGAAGGATTTTTATTGTTTTGATTAATTTTTCGCACTTTCCGTAAATATTTCATATTTTCTTTTATTCATCCAACATTGGTCATATTTCTTGCATAAAAAAAGTGTCAAAAAATTGACGTGTTTTTTATATAATGGTAAATGTCTTGGCCACAACTATGAGGTCATGTTAGGCTGAGAAAGGATCTGATGGAGACAACATTTTCATTTTGTCATGCTAGCTGATACTGTGTGATATCACAGAGTTTTTTCCTCAGCGTCACAACGTTTAATTATAGTGACAAAACATTGAAACTGCTCACTTGATGCGAAAGGACTGTTCTTTATCCATCGAGCGGCCTACTCTCCCCCGCGTGTTCGTTGTCTTTCAAAGAATGTTGGTTCTTCAAATACAGAGGCAATGAACAGTCATCTTCGTTTTAATTTAGTTTACTGCAGTTTACGAATCGATTCGGGCTCCTGAGGGGTCCAGATTTGAATCAGGAAGCCCCGAAGAAATACAGTCATACATAGTATGTAAATGAGGGGCAGGCAGTCCTTCCCCTTACGTAAAAATCAGAGACACAATGCAGTTCAATCTTGACATGGTGACGAAGTACCGACCACATCTGCTGTGCACAAATTATGAGATTGGAGCTGGCAACTTGACAGCCTTCAAGGACTGTGTACTGGGAGGAAGATTTTGGGGCTTTGGGGCTGTTAAGTTGCCCACAAGAGGGGAGTCAACCAAAACACCCCCTGTTTGTTCCAAGTGCTTCGAGATGTTCAGAGATAGTATCAATAGTTCTCATGGTAAGGCGAAACCCAACACAAGGCATCCCTTAATAGTTGCAACTACTTGAGACAACAGTTCTTCTTTGGTAAACAAGTCCTATGGAGGGGGGCCCTAAAAGTGGTGGGGGTGAGGGACACTAAAGGTCCAGTGAGCAGGAAATACTCCAACAGCAGTTTCTTTCAAATCCAACTAACAGATAGGAATCACATGTCAACACCATCTACTGTCTTTTCAAAGCTAGATATGTCGCTGTGAGAAGTTTTCCCTCGGGATACCTCAAGCACTTACATGTACTCGGCATCTGTGTGGGTGTCCTCCACAGATATACCGAGCAGCACACACAAACCCCGTCCTATTGAACTGATCGTATCGTGGACGCGAAAGTGCACTTCTGAGTGAAGGAAGGTAGCAGCCTTTCAGGTCAACTTTCAGCTTCCAGATACATTTGTTCTGTAGTGGTATTAGCATCCAGTGACCAACTCTGAGGGTTACGTGTACCCCTAACTTTAATATGTAGACGTGATATTTGCTTGAAGTACACAAGTATGAAGTCGCTCCAATGCTAACTAGGCTACTGTTAGCTTAACGTGCATTCAAGACCCTATTGAAATGATCGGTACCCCTTCCACCACAGCTTAAGCACCGCACAGCACAGTCTTTCAAATCAAGGGAAGCGTTCACCTGTCACAGACGCCCTGGAAACTCTTTGGATGATCGCTTTCATTGCTTTGATTCCCGGTATGTTTCTCAGCACACTGGCACATCGAGTACATGCACATACGGGCATGAAGTGCAAGGGACTTTGCCCCCCTCTACGGGTTCTTTTCCGGAGTTTCACTTTCACTTACGTTACATTACAGTACAGGACAGCAGTTATGGTTCCCCACAGGTGGCCGCTGAAGCCGTTTCAACATTTATTCATTTATAGTCCGTGACACATGCCGACTGGTTGGGCCTGAAAGTGTTACTAGAGCAGTAAGCTTATTATGAAGGTTTAATTGCGAAGGAGCAGGCCAACGTGACACTTAAGTCATTCTACTTGTGTGTCCTGGATATCAAATGCTCAAATTGCTTTTCATAGGACCACTTATAACAGTGAAAACACAGTAAATGTAACAAATGCATTTACGAAAGAATGCTCATCTTTTGTGTCAACAGAAAGATTTATTCACATTTAATAAGAAACAGCCATGACATATGCTCGCCAAAATCTGAGTAATGCATTTACACACATGGCTTGCAAAGCACCCATGGCATGGAAGGGCACATGACAGCACATGGCATGGCACACGTTTACAATATTTGGGCGGCACAGTAACAAATGGTTAGCGGGTCCGCCTCACAGTGCAGGGGGCATGGGTTCGATTCTGGCCACCAGACTCCCTGTGTGGAGTTTACATGTTCTCCCCATGGCTGCATGGGTTTTCTCCGGGTACTTTGGTTTCCTCCATAATCTAAAAACATGCACAGTTGGTGAACTGAACAGTCTAAACTGTTCTTTAGTGAGACTGTGACTATGATTGGTTCTTCTTTGTCTATGTGTGCCCTGCAATTGGCTGGGTGTACCCCGCCTTGGCCCCAAAGTCAGCTGGGATAGGCTCCAGCACACCTGTGACCCTCCTGAGGATAAATCTGTTCAGATAATGGATGGATGGATAGTTTTAAACAGAATTCAAGGAAAATACAGAATATGCCAAATGTTCACAGACCACATAAAATGACATGTTGGGATCATGACTGATATCTGTGTGGGAGAAAATTACGACTTTAAATATTGTACACCAAATACTGACCATCTAATCGATGCCTTTATAATCAGTAGAAAATTAATTTTCAGTACGAATTTAAATTGAACTACTTTCCCTCAACAGCAACATAACAATGACCTTTTGTCCATGTACAACAGAAAACCCTGCCTTTTTTATTGATGCCAAGGACTGTACAGTGTGTAATGTATATTTGAGCACAATTTATTTCACAACTGTGAATCAAGGTATCGACAATAATATTCCCTTTTTTAGCACATGACATGACAACCCAAAAGCAGATGGTAGCTTTCTTGGAGTTGTACTTAGTTGACTGGAGTTCACCCTCATACAAATGTATTGATTTGTAAGGCAACTTAGTGTGCCCTCCATCCTAGTCCACATTGCCCATTTTTAATTTCATTTGTCTGCAGTCCCAGGACCACCAGTGAATGACTGAACGAAATTGTAGATCCTTGTTGTGTATGGAACAAAGTCTTTTTTGTAGACGACGATAGTTCTGTTGTGAGGAGTCTGGTATATAAATTCATTTGGATTCTTCGGTACTCGTGCTTTTGCCTCTTCATTTTGAGCCGAGTCTGATGGGACAAAAGTTGAGGGAATTAGCAAGTGGAAAAATAGGTTGACAGAACCACAGAACACCTTCACAAAAAAGGCAATTTATCTCCATAGTCCAACACAATCCATGATTACAGCGTCACAGACACTCAGATTTTGAGCAAAACCGGAAAATGACCAAAGCAAACGCTGAGGGCGCTCCTTTTAAATCTTAGCATGTCAATTTCCAATTTGCACATACAAGTAAAAACACACGTGAAGCTTTGTTGATCGCCTCGCAGGCAAAGTTGAACCCTCATCACATCCACTTACCTGTACTATTTTTGAAACGACCCGTGTAATACAAATATGCAACAGAGCCGATCATAGTCCACACACCCAGGACGTAAACCGTAGTTACAGATCGGTTCCACTTCCTAGCATCTTTCAACGTCATTCCTGAACTCGAAAGAGCAGCGTTGTGGGAGGCAAATGTGTTCAGCTAGCTTGACCTAACGCGAACAGGGTGCCGCCATGACAGTACAAAACGGAAACTGCGGTCAAGCCAGCCTCCACTCGCAATATCGAAATCAAGTGAGCCGCCACTGCTATTGTCAATACTGTGCATTACGGTAATCTGCCGCTAACGAGCGGCGTTGGTCACCTTCAAAATAAAAGCGTCTCCACTAATGCATAAACGTCATTTGTTTGGGTTGAAAGAAATTAATAAAAATATCAAATAAAGTATTTCTTGGCTGTCAGCTAACAATACGCTCACCCCGGAAGAACAAGAACTCTCAGAAAAGCACAAAAAAGCATTCTCAAGTGGAGATAGAAAATAAAGTCAATGGTAATTCTACATCAATTTCACCTGATAATTTTTGAAATTTTTTTTGAAAAAATTCCTAAAAATTAAGTTTTCGTTATCCCGTGAGGGCTGTAGGTCTGGGGGTAACTACCGCACTCCGGCTATCCAACGCGACCACTCTCGTCCAAATCTGATGTCGCATTTGGGAATAAAAGGCCTCTGAAATGTGGCAAGATGACCTTATTTCTGACATGGCCTGAATGCCTAACATGTTGACATTTTCGACCGTTTTGAAAAAAATCATAAAAATTAAGTCGTCGTTATCCCGTGAGGGCTGTAGGTCTGGGGGTAACTACCGCACTCCGCTATCCAACGCGACCACTCTCGTCCAAATCTGATGTCGCATTTGGGAATAAAAGGCCTCTGAAAAATGACCTTATTTCTGACATAATCCTACCTGGGTTCGTCGTTACATGTTCTGGGGGTACTATCCAGCTTCCAACGCGACCACTCCCGAAATCCGCATTTTAAAAGGCTCTGAAAAAAATCACCTACAACAATTAAGTCGTCGTTATCCCGTGAGGGCTGTAGGTCTGGGGGTAACTACCGCACTCCAGCTATCCAACGCGACCACTCCCGTCCAAATCTGATGTCGCATTTGGGAATAAAAGGCCTCTGAAAAATGAAAATATCACCTGGGTTCTGACATGGTTATTCGGCACAGTGAGCTATGTTCACTCCGACCTCATGAGTGGCTCACTGGCGAGGTGCAGTTCTCATTTTGTTTTTATAATGATTAAGTACAATAATTAAATACTCATTTGAAAAACAATGTCACAAAAATATTGCTCTTCTACATAGATCATTGAAGGATTGTTTCACGTTTTGGCCAAGAAACTCAGAGTGATGAGGAGCTTTTATCTTATGAGTTACTACACTGCTGAACTGATCATCTCTGGGGACAAGAGTACGCTTCCACGGCACTGTTTCCCGAAGGTATTGTTATGACCTGGGGAAGGGCCCCCAAGCCAATTAGGGGGATAGCTCTCAAAACCATCATGTGTTTACTAGATCGATGAATGTAAGTTATAAGACTTAATCTTTTTTTTGCATTGACAGGAAAACCTGAACTCTTACAAGGGAATTTTATCCTTTGTAAATGTAAACAATAACCACTGGAAACTTCTGGTGAGTGCAGTTCATGTATTCACATGGAAAAGAAAAATAAATGCATTCCTTGCCTACAATAGTTACAAGGGTGTTTTCTCTAAGTTTTGAGTATTGACAATTTGCAACCTCTAGTTCGTATGTCACTTTCCCTAAATATATAACAATGCATGTGTAACCTCGGATTTCTTTTTACACCTTTTCCAGTACACAAATGCTGATACTGGAACAGTATATCTGGTGGATCCCGCTCAGTGTCACACAGAGGTCAACGATTCCACGATTGCAGCCAAAAGATTCCGGTATTTATACTTCCATGATTTCACCACTGCAGAATGTGTAGATGTGGTCCTGACATATCTTAGCCTACACCTAAACTTAATTGGCCACCTGTATCGCAGATGTGAATATTTTCTCATCAACTCTTCAGGCTATTCAATGTATGTAAACCAAGTAAGACTAATTTTCACAGTGGGAAAGTTTTTAATCTTGTCTCCTTCATCAAACATCCAGTGAATTCTTAACAATGCGGAAAACGCACCACGGAAAAGCAGAGTGGGAGGATAAAGAATGGAAAGGAGGATGTTTGGCCCACCCCACACAGCAGGATTCATCCAGCTGCGGTGTGATTGTTACCTTGGCAAGTAGAACTCTTCCAATAATATAGAATGGCCTCTGCTTTTGTATTATATGTGTCTATATGATGTGTTTCATTTAAAAAAGAAATGGGAACACACTGCATCCTTGTATAATCTGTGTTTTTAAATTGTTCACTCCAAACAATTTTGAAAAAAATCACTTTGTGTTTCAGATTGCCGCAGAGCTCATGAAAACATTTCCAAAGATTCCACATATTAATTTGATTCGTCACCGAAAGAAATGGCCAATGAGAGAACAAGACTTGGATTGGAAATACTGGCAGCATCAGGTTGGTTAGTTTATACTGATCACCCATTCAAAAAAAAGTATGTATGTTTAAATGTACATTAAATGATGATTCATCATGTTGTAGTATTTGATCCCACCATGGACTGTGCCATGTGCTCGTTGGCCAAACCACCTGGAGCAGGTCCTCCTTTGATTGACTGGGTGAGTTTTACATTGCAAGAACACACAATTAATTTATCTTCATATTTTGTTATCCCCATTAAAGGAACCTAGAAGTAAATTTGCCGCATTAAACTACTGGTTCCTTTGCATGTTGGTTTATTTTAAAGGATTGCACAACAACAACAACATAAAGTCACCAAGTTTAATTTTCTGACAGCACACACAGGCAGAGGAAAGAGGCAGAGAAGGATGATCCAGATTATCTTGCTATAAGCTCTCCTATACAGGTCTGGTGTGAGGCAACAGGGTGTTTTCTGTATGGTTTTAACACTGATAGTGTAGAGCAAGGGTGTGAAACTCATTTCACATTGTGGGCCACATACGGCCTCGGTAGATGTTAAGTGGTAGATGTTAAGTTTGTGTGTGTGTGTGTGTGTGTGTGTGAGAGATACGGCCAGACTGTATCATCTTCTCAATCCAAATGTTTCCTGCCTTTCAGCCCAGACTTTCACAGAAGAACTCACACATTTTTCATGCCTTCGCATTCTTCCAGAAAATCGCAGCGTTTTTTATTTCTCTCTATTACATCTGACTCCTTCATCCATGTTTCTGTTAAGTCTATTCTAAAAACGCTACTATGCAAATTTGCTGAAAAAGAATATGTATATTCCCGTTACGATGGTTTGCATACACTGTTTAAATTGGAATAGTTCAAGTCAGAAAAAATTTAATATGTGGTATGTTGAATTGTAAAAACAACTTAGAGTTATTCTGGTTGGAAGATGCCCGATACATAATTTTGCAATAGGTTGTTTTATAATGCTGTGTGTTTGTTTATTTTTTCCCTTTATATAGATACAGTGTGACGAATGTGAAAGGTGGTATCACGAGCAATGCCTTGGAATGACCGTGGAGAGCTTGGCAAAGGCAAAAACAGGGAATTGGTCATGCGTTGTATGTGAGCCATGTGAGTGTGAATTGGACACCTAGCAGACCTTCGTCTATATATATCTGAGTGTGTGTGCGTGTGTGTATGGACATTATGAATATGTACATGGGTGTAAAATTGTGTAAATAAATTTGTAAATGTGTGTGTGTGTGTGTGCGCGTGTGTGTGTGCGCGTGTGTGTGTCTGTGTGTGTGTGTGTGTAGACATTATGAATATGTACATGAGTGTAAAATTGTGTAAATTATAAATGTGTGTATATGTGTCTGTGTGTATATGGACATTATGAAATGTACATGAGTGTAAAATTGTGTACATTATAAATGTGTGTATATGGACATTATGAATATGTACATGAGTGTAAAACTGTGTACATTATAAATGTGTGGATATGGACATTATGAATATGTACATGAGTGTAAAATTGTGTAAATAAATTTGTAAATGTGCGTGTGTGTGTATGGACATTATGAATGTGTACATGAGTGTAAAATTGTGCAAAATAAATTTGTGAATGTGTATTAATTTGTGTTTGTGTATATGTTGAAAGCAGTGGCAGATGCTAGTCTGTAAAGGAGGGGAAGCTCAATTTCGATCGACATAATGAAATGAATTTTTTCAAAATGGTCGAAAATGTCATGTCAGAACCCAGGTGATATTTTCATTTTTCAGAGGCCTTTTATTCCCAAATGCGACATCAGATTTGGACGGGAGTGGTTGCGTTGGATAGCCGGAGTGCTGTAGTTACCCCCAGACCCACAGCCCTCACGGGATAACGACGAACTTAATTTGTAGGATTTTTTCAAAACGGTCGAAAATGTCAACATGTCAGAAATAAGGTAATCTTGCCACATTTCAGAAAAATGCGACATCAGATTTGGACGGGAGTGGTCGCGTTGCATAGCCGGAGTGCGGTAGTACCCCCAGACCCACAGCCCTCACGGGATACGACGACTTAATTTTTAGGATTTTTTTCAAAACGGTCGAAAATGTCAACATGTCAGAGCCCATGATAGAGGCCTTTTATTCCCAAATGCGACATCAGATTTGGACGGGAGTGGTCGCGTTGGATAGCCGGAGTGCTGTAGTTACCCCAGACCCACAGCCCTCACGGGATAACGACGACTTAATTTTTAGGAATTTTTTCAAAACGGTCGAAAATGTCAACCTGTTAGGCATTCAGGCCATGTCAGAAATAAGGTAATCTTGCCACATTTCAGAGGCCTTTGATTTCAAAATGCGACATCAGATTTGGACGGGAGTGGTCGCGTTGGATAGCCGGAGTGCGGTAGTTACCCCCAGACCCACAGCCCTCACGGGATAACGACAACTTAATTTTTAGGAATTTTTTCAAAACGGTCGAAAATGTCAACCTGTCAGAAATAAGGTCATCTTGCCACATTTCAGAGGCCTTTTATTCCCAAATGCGACATCAGATTTGGACGAGAGTGGTCGCGTTGGATAGCCGGAGTGCGGTAGTTACCCCCAGACCCCCAGCCCTCACGGGATAACGACAACTTAATTTTTAGGAATTTTTTCAAAACGGTCGAAAATGTCAACCTGTTAGGCATTCAGGCCATGTCAGAAATAAAGTAATCTTGCCACATTTCAGAGGCCTTTTATTCCCAAATGCGACATCAGATCCGGACGAGAGTGGCCGCGTTGGATAGCCGGAGTGCTGTAGTTACCCCAGACCTACAGCCCCTCACGGGATACTGAAAACTCAATTAATATCAGGTGAAATTGATGTAAATTACCATTGACTTTATTTTCTATCTCCACTTGAGAATGCTTTTTTGTGCTTTTCTGAGAGTTCTTGTTCTTCCGGGGTGAGCGTATTGTTAGTTGACAGCCAAGAAATACTTTATTTGATATTTTTATTAATTTCTTTCAACCCAAACAAATGACGTTTATGCATTAGTGGAGACGCTTTTATTGTGAAGGTAACCAACGCCGCTCGTTAGCGGCAGATTACCGTAATGCACAGTATTGACAATAGCAGTGGCGGCTCACTTGACTTCGATAGTGCGAGTGGAGGCTGGCTTGACCGCAGTAAACGGAAGTACACACTCGGCATGGGCGGATCGATTCCAAAATATCGATATTTCATTGCAGGGTGCCATTTAGAGGATCAATCCCAAAAGCTAAATTGTCGATATCTACAATTAATATATTATATTTTAATATTCTCAAAAATTTTTTAAAATATATTTTTCTGCGTACAAATGATTTTTCCTTCCCCCTTCTGCACACACAGAATGACTGGCGCCTGCTGCCGGCCACTTTTACTCTTATAACTGTCTTACTCTTATCACTGTGTTGGGGAATTAGGAGGGCACTCTGAGTAGGGCCTATGGCTGGCAGAAGCGCTAGCTTTCAGCACGTTTACATCTCACGAAACACTGAGGCGAGTGTCTATAACATGCCTGATCTTTTACAAGAATGTGTGTGAAGAAAAAAAAAAGCCTGAGCCCTCTACTAGTGTTGTGTATTCTGTCATGTTTTGTCTGCCATCTTACCAAGGACTGTCTGATGGCTTTCGGATGTGTGCCGCTCATGTATTTTCTTTCATGTTATCATATTTTATGCTTGCCGTGCAATGTCCAAGAAAAGCACTTGGCTTTTCATATTTCTGATGCTTGACCACACACACAGCAATGATAATGTGCGGCGACTTGAGCCATGAAAAATTAAAACGCAAAGTAATCTGCACTTAAGTTCATGACTTATTGGTTTACAGCAGGGGTGCCCAACCTTTTTTGATGTACTTTTCAACCTCCTGCAAGCGACCTGTTACTGCACATGCACGCATATGCAGCCATGGCCACATGTGCATATGTATGCAGTCACACATACATGCCATGATGGGCATCAGCAGTAACAGCCCCTAACTTGAAAGAAACAGAAAAATAAAGTAGCTACAATAGTTTGTGACTTAGTGAAAAGGAAATCACTGCCTTCTTTTTAGAGACCTGACACAGAGTCATGGGACATACTTTTGCAGCGTCTTAAGTGCAAGAACAGCACAATTGTTGCTCACGTGGATCTTTTTCAAATGAAGTGGTGGCCAGCAAGGCCACCCATAGACAAACAACCATCCGCGCTCACACTCAGACAGAGGGACAATTTCATTTCAAGTGTTCATGTTTTTGGAATGTGGGATGAAACTGCAGTACCTGGAGAAAACCCACGCAAGTAAGGGGAGAACATTGATACCCCGCACAGGAAGGCCGGAGCCGGAATCGAACCCTGCACATCTGCACTGTAAGGCCAACATGCTAACCAGCCGCTTTTTTATTTTATTTTATCATTCTTATTTTGTGAAAGTGAGATTGGTACAATGCTTAGGGTGCAGTGTGCACTAACAGAAAAATGTCATTTTAAAAACATGCACACAGACACACGTTTTTTTTTTTTCCAATTAACTCGACACCCCTTGCTATCGACTTGGGACCAGTCCGCGATCTACCGGTCGATCACGATCGACTTATTTGGCTCACCTGATTTACTGTCTCATATATTTGTTTGCACCAAATTTGTCTGGCAAAAATTATGTTGTCATGATCAACACTTACCAGACTGAACCTCAAAGTATTTAGTAAGCTCCTTCATGTAATTGTAACTTTTGACGTTAATTAATGTGTTATTTGCCTTTTTCTTAGTATCCTGGAGTGTATCACACATCTTATATCGTTTGTCGTAATAAATATTTATGGTTGAAAAGTAAATGAGAAAGGGACCTTGTTAAAAAAAAAAAATTGCAATCGCGGTTTCGTGGGGGGGCGGCCCGGTAGTCCAGTGGTTAGCACGTCGGCTTCACAGTGCAGAGGTACCGGGTTCGATGCCAGCTCCGGCCTCCCTGTGTGGAGTTTGCATGTTCTCCCCGGGCCTGCGTGGGTTTTCTCCGGGTGCTCCGGTTTCCTCCCACATTCCAAAAACATGCATGGCGGGCTCGTTGGGCACTCTAAATTGCCATGCATGTTTTTGGAACGTGTGAGTGTGCAAACTCCACACAGGGAGGCGTGGATGGGATCGAACCCGGTACATCTGCACTGTGAAGCCGACGTGCTAACCACTGGACTAATGAGGGTACAGTTTTCTGTAATTTTACATAAAAAGCAACCAGTTGAATTCAACAGAATGGATGGTCCCCCCAAATAAAATAAAAAACGCCTACACCCAATGAAGACACCACATGCATGGGATGGTCACAACATAGGCTTCTGATGATGTACAGTAACAGTCCCTGAAATTCAACCAGTTTAAATAATGATGCAACCAAACTTACCGACCCTAGTCAAAACACTTCTTGGGAAAGAAGTAGGATCAAGGAATAGGTAGCGGTTCGGAAAATGGATGGATGGATGAATGGGAATATTATTTTTTTTGTGGGTTGTTTATTTATTTATTTTACAAACCCCACAAAATATTCAAAAATTGCTGATAAATGAGGAAATGTGGGGAGGGGATATTCCCCAAATGGGAAAAAAATATTGGGGAAAAAAGCAAATCCATTAGTTCTGAACTGCAAATATTCAGGGGTCTAATGGAGTTTTTAGTTGTCATGTCACCAGTCACCACTCAATGACAGACATCTTAGTTGCACTTACACCGTTTTTTATACTGCCCTATATTACAACGTGAGTCAGCCTAATAAGCTTTTACATATTTTGAATGATATGCAAGAACTCTGTACCTCAATAATATTCACATTTTGAGTTAGTTGATTTTTGTGGGGAAAAAAAGAACAAAATTAGGTCTTGCGCTAAATGATGGTTTAGTGTTCAACAGTATGTGCCATCCTTGAATTATAATATTTATGCAAGTAAGCCTATTAGGTTGGAAAACTAAATATTGCAGACCGCTTTTTTGTTTTCGTCAAACCCTTTGTTATAGGGTTAGAATAGTGGGTCTTTTATACATGCATTGAAAATTTATGATCAAAAATGAAATATAGTACAAGTACATATTTTGAAAGTACACATTTCTTTTGTCCATATTTTACAAAGCCTTTTTACCATACATCTGGTTAGGAAGTGCATGTGACCCCCCACTAGCACCGATTAGAATGGTGACCGCTTCCACCAGTGAAGTTGCCCATCCCTTCAAACTTGAAAGAGCGGTTATTCTCAATGTGTGATAAGTAAACCACAAGTAGTACACAGACTCTCTTGAGTGGTCCATGAGAAAATCACTGAATTAAATGTTCACTGTGCATAATGTAGTGGAATCGGCTGGTGGCCAGTTCAGGGTTTACACTGCCTACGGCCTGAAGACAGCTGGGATAGGCTCGAGCTCGCCCGTGACTCCCGTGAGGTTAAGTGGTCCGGAAAATTGATTGATGGATGTGCAGCGGATGAAACTTAATGCAGTACCATGCACTTGTTAGAGACATTTATTTTGATACACTGATAACTTGATAACTTTTCTGCGCAAAACAGGTTGTTCAAATCTTGATTGAAGTTCTTTTTCATTTGTTTTCCGACATTTAAGAACGGTGTTAATGTTCAACATCCACATTAGGTTACAGTGCCTTCCACCAAAATTAAATATACTTAGACACAAACAAAATACCTAACAAAAATATTTATTTACAAGAAAAAGCGCACCAACGAAGTATTAACAGAAATCACTGGTCACGAGGAGCCAGGGAAAACAAGGCATAAATAAACAGTGTTTGCAATTCGTAAGGTCGCAAATATACACAAAATGACAAGTTTCCAATGACATAAAAACAAAACAAGAGCAAGATCAAAGAAAAAATATTCCATCAATACTTACTACTAAGGAACTAGAGGCAAAAGCGACGATGACGGGATTGAGAGATCTAGAAAACAGCACTTGAGCAAAAGCAGAAACCAGGTCTATAATCCGACAGGAGACATGGGATCTTTCCAGTTCTTAAATACATGGCTAGAGACACACAAGAATAGGATCGTGACCGCGATGGTCCAAAGTTGCCGTTAGAGTTGTCTGTGAAATGATTGCTGAATTTGTCAAATGTATGCAAATCAAATTAAATACTTGCAAAACATATTGGATTGAATGAAAATATCTTATCAACCCATGGCAAGAATATTCAAGGAAAGAAAATTAAAGTTAAAACCATTAACTTAACCACCAACGCTGTAGGAGGCATTGAACAGGGCCCCAATGTACAAAGACTTGCACGGCTTTCATACTAAAATACAGCATGCGGCCAAATCCAAAAAACGTCGCACGCACAGAACAAAAATAAAAATGAAAAGTCCTCTGTAGAAGCATGAATCGAGCGCATTAATTTCGTACATCTCAATCAATGTGGAAATGTTGGCGTACGAGACCCATCCCTCTCCCCACCCCGATATAAACATGCAAATTAGTTGAAACAGCTTGGGCCTTCCTGGGGCAATGATTACATTATCAAGTGTTATCAGTCACCAAGAAAAAAAGAGGAACTTCACAAAATATGAGCGGGAGACATCAGTAAACATAGACAAGGCCTGAAAAAACTGTTTAAGCTCAGCGGTCAACGCCCTGTGCTCCCTAACCGGAACGCGGTGGTGGTGTGCATTTTATATATATATATGTGTGTGTGTGTGTATACTCAGTCATTTCCGAACCGCTTTATTCCCACTAAGGTCGAAGGGGGTGCCGGAGTCTATCCCAGCTGTCTTCGGGCAGTAGGCGGGAGACACCCTGAATCGGTTGCCAGCGGAGGGCATATATATATATATATAAATAATCGCTACAGTAGAGTTAAGTTGTATGTCACTTAAGTCATTTGAAAACACATTTATTTGGGGAAAAATGTGGCTCAACTTTCATCAATGAATACAGAAAATCATTATTTTGGGACATTTTTGTAATTGACCTATATTTAAACAATGCTAATGTCCAAACTGTGCATAATGTTACAGTGTTTTATAATAATAGTTATTGTCACGTTCGCGAGGTGGTGGTGGACCCCAAAAAGCAGGCAAGAGGGAAAAGCAGGGTTTACTTGACAAATTGTATTTAAAAACAGAGAAAACTAAAACCAACACAGAGTCCCAAGAACAAAACAAATCCAAAGTAACAAACAAAACCATGGCAGAAACTAAAAACTCTCAATAACAAAAACATGACCGAAACATGGCTGAACAAACAACCATGACAGTAGCCAACAGTAACCAGGCTGGGAGTCCTTTTATACCGCTAATTACCCAATGACCAACAGGTGTGCAACTGCAAGGAAGAGCCCCACAGTGCCACCTGTTGGTCACAAACCGAAACATGACAGTTATATATAATAATAGATATAAGAATAGATAGTTAGATACAACATTTAGGATTAAAAACTATGCCTTGTTTTTGATGATCACTTTGACCTACTATGCTGCTGTATTTTAATGTTGTTCAATATGGTGGTACTTGGAGAGCTCAGTATTTATGTACTGTAGGTGGTAGTTGACGTCCCAAGTTTGAGAACGACTTATCAAGCATTCATTTGTTGTTTCAGGAGACAGAAAGCCCCTGAAACAACCGAGCAACCACAATAGGCTGCAATGAAAGTATAAATTGTTACATCAAGGAAGAAGCCAACCTCCACTGACTTTCACAGGAGAGCATGGATGTTTGGCTGGCTTTATTAGAAGATTGGTTCTTTGTCAAAACTTAGTCACTTACTCGGTAAATATTCATATTTATCACCTTTATTAGGTTTTTTTAAGGGGAACTATTGGCTTTGTAATACCTAAACATTCTTTAATTCATTCGTCTTCCGAACCGCTTTATCCTCACAAAGGTCGCAGGGGGTGCTGGAGCCTATCTCGGCTGTCTTTGGGCAGTAGGCGGGGGACACCCTGAACCGGTTGCCAGCCAAACGCAGGGCACACAGAGACGAACAACCATGCACGCCCACACTTACACCTAGGGACAATTTAGAGTGATCAATCAGCCTGCCATGCACGTTTTTGGAATGTGGGAGGAAACCGGAGTACCCGGAGAAAACCCACGCCGGCCCGGGGAGAACATGCAAACTCCACACAGGGAGGCCAGAGCTGAAATCGAACCCGGTACCTCTGCACTGTGAAGTCCACGTGCTAACCACTGGACTACCGGGCCACCCTAATACCTAAACAGTCAACATCTACAGAAACTGAAATTCTAAGGGTTTTGTCTAGCAATTAAGGAGTGGCCACACACCAAGCGACTAAAACCCACGGGCGTTGTCTATCAAGACATGCGCGTGAATCAACACCGTCGCTAATACATGTTAGTCATCAGAAGTGGACTGGAATTGCTGTGCAGGCACAATGAGGATGGGCGGACTCACGTCAATCCATCCACCTGGGAAGGGAACGGCAGGCAGGACAACAACCGTGCCAGCCCCATCAAAGCACAGGACACAGGGGCCGCACTGCCGCCACCCCCACAGCCAAGCAAAGGGCCCCACCCACCGATGAGCCAGCCCCGCCGCAGATTAACTGCCCACAGAAGGTGAGTCGATTATATAACGAGGAGGACAAGCTTTTGTGGGACATAGATGGGAAACCCCCCCCAAAAAAATGTAATCGACGTATGAGAACACAGCTTGGCAATATATCAAACCTATCCGTTACATTTTCATAAAGCTTTTGGATTCACATTTATGGTGCCACCTTCTAAGTTAGGTTTGGGCAACTTAAATTAAAGAGGTGGCCACAATTTTTCTTAAGCACTTCTTGACAGAGGTGGGGTCACAGAGGACCACGTACTTCCTAACAAGATCCATGTCAAAAAAAATGTGATTTTAAATATCGACAAAATTTGTGCATATGTCTGTTTTTTACTGAATCAATGTGTCATGACCAGTTTTATTTTTTTTTATGGAATGTCTTGTTTTCTTGTGGTTCATGTCTTGTCCTGTTCATTAGGTCTTGTTTTCCACCCATGTTCATCAACCCGGTGGCTCGTGTATTCCAATCGGCTCCTTGAGTCACTCGTGTCTTCTGTAGGTATTCCTCACTGCGTCATCAGTTTGCTTGTATTTCGTTCCCTGGTTTCTTTCAGTCCTTGTTGGCTCATTGTTTGTGTTTGCTGTCTGCTGTTTGTTCTCGTGAGTCTTATCCTTTTGTTTGTTTCAATCTTGTTAATTTAGTAGCTTTGATTAATCCACATACCTTGTTTGTGTTTTTCTTATTTTGACTTTTTTGAGTGCACTCCCAAGTTCCCTGCATCTGGGTCGGCAACCACTCCTGACACAATGTACATCATAGTATCTGAAGGTATTTCAGTTCTCCAGTTCTCAATGCACATATGAAAGATCCAGCCATCAACAGGAAAGGGTTTGAATGATCCAGAAACAACCCAAAAAATTCCACCCCCACCAATAAACTCTGCTGTTCACGGGGGATAGGGAGCGGGTAAGCCCACGAATATCCGCGTATAATTGCTTGTTTAATAACTTTGTTAATTTTTGTAAACCTAAAATAAATTCTTCAAAAAAAACTGCTAAAACTACAATATACATTTTCCATGGAAACCAAGTTTGCCTCCCCCACACAAATATAATACCAAAATGTTTTTAGTCCACATCAAAAATAAGCGAACTGGTCTCGCTGTTGTAATACTTTTGGAGGTGAGTGTACAGAAAGTGGCTGTACTTTCTGATGACATTCAAACAAACGCTGTGCAACTGATCTGACAATGCGTCATTGGAAAGATAGATTGTGACCCTAAATAGTGCCAAAGTAACTCAAGGCAAAGAAACGTCAGGTTTTCAGATGGCCAAGTCTCTTACAGTGATTTCAGAAAACATGATGTGATAATGGCGCCCTGGTAGTCCAGTGGTTAGCACGTCGACCGGGTTCGATTCCAGCTCCGGCCTCCCTGTGAGGAGTTTGCATGCTCTCCCTGGGCCTGCGTGGGTTTTCTCCGGGTACTCCGGTCTCCTCTCACGTTCCAAAAACATTCATGGCAGGCTGATTGAACACACTAAATTGTCCCTAGGTGTGAGTGTGAGCGCGCATGGTTGTTCGTCTCTGTGTCAATGTGCGATTGGCTGGCAACTGGTTCAGGGTGTCCCCTGCCTACTGCCCGGAGACAGCTGGGATAGGCTCCAGCACCCCCCGCGACCCTAGTGAGGATAAAGTGGTTCGGAAGATGAATGAATGAATGATGTGATAATCAGATTGAGTAGTTTGGATTGGTTTTGAATAGCACCATTCTATGTGTCAGGACACATTTGCGCGTACTGTGGCTCCAAAGTTTCATCGGAATGTGTAAATACTTACAGCCAGATTTTTTTTTTCTCATGAAACTCCATCAGGCCTTTTATACTTCAGAATAAAGACATACTACAGAAACATATAATGTTATAATGATAAGCCATCAGCGTATGGCATAAAATCATCAAGACAAACAATCATTTTTCAAATGAAATAAAAAGAAAAAAAATCTGCTACCTGTTGAGAAGTCATAAATCCCTGGATCGAGTGTTTAGGATTAAGAATTCATTTGTGACGGTCTTAACTACCTTCAGACAGCAGCATATTCCTAAACAGCAGTGATGGATCACACATTTCTCAACTATATGCATATCGGAGTACGGATCCATATTGACTCACGGGCCATTTACTTAGGAGAATCTGAATGAATGTAATGGTTTAGAGATGGCATGTTCTGGCAACGACGGGTGACGCGTCTGTTGTACTTTGTTTAAAGCACTGATCCTGATTTTGGAAAAGGTAAACAAGAAGCGTAGTCGTCTCTGTTAGGTGGCGCTGTGTGGACAAGTCACGCCTCACTACCATTAGGAGGCCCAAACAAACAAATCAAATCCTCCAATGTCACAAGGTGTAAAATTTGGACATGCTGCAAAATCCACTTTTGGAAAGTGATCTGCGCCTCAGTTTGTTGTAATGATGTAGCTGTCTATGATGTAATACCTACTTTAAGTAGTTAAAATAAAACATTTTAAACGTGCACGTACAGTGGTGAAAGTGTAATCAAATGACCTTTACGATCGACACCAGCAAAGCACGTTTTTGTTGATTCCACACACCTCTTCCCCTTTGCGTATTTTCCCCACCTTTGCTCTTAAAAACGGCATATTTGGCTTGATTGATAAAGAATCTTCATCTAAATTTGTTTTCTAAATCTCAGTCATGTAATCACAGAACAAAAATTTTTACTCACTTTCACATCCTTGAAACTAGCATTTTGCTCCCAGTATTTGGGCCCGGGGCTATTTTTCCTGTGCTGGTGAAGTAACCGCCCCTTCTGCCGACTTTGTTCGAACTTGTCAGCTGAATGTGTGAGTCACACAACTTATACATAAAATCAACAGACATTTGCAAGGAAGAGCACGGCATATTCTTTTAGCACCTGCACTTAATACCTGAGATGATATATCATTTGTTGGAACAATTATCTGAGAGGTAAGTCTGGAGTTTCTTTTATTTATTATTATTTTTGCCTGCAAGCCATAAGGATTGCTTAAGATTCATTCTGATACATATAGATACATGTTATTGCACTTTATTGTCTGCACTTCTGTTGTTTCTGAGGTTGAAAAACCTGACCTGCGCTTCAAAACAATGAAACAATTGCAACCCACAATAAATTTAAATTGATTTTTACAATCGTGTTGGTTTTATTTCAATTGACAAATGCATGAGAGGCATATCATATTGGAACCTAGCGTAGAGTGTGGGACACATTGTCCTGCCTCAGTTCAACTCATTTCCAGTTAAACTTAAATATATATATATATATATACATACAGTATATATACAGTATATATTCATTCATTCATTCATTCATTTTCCGAACCGCTTCATCCTCACTAGGGTCGCGGGGGGTGCTGGAGCAGTCTTCGGGCATATGAATACAATCGCAGGGCACACAGAGACGAACAACCATCCACGCTCACACTCACACCTAGGGACAATTTAGAGTGATCAATCAGCCTGCCATGCATGTTTTTGGAATGTGGGAGGAAACCGGAGCACCCGGAGAAAACCCACGCAAGCCCGGGGAGAACATGCAAACTCCACACAGGGAGGCCGGAGCTGGGATCGAACCCGGTACCTCTGCACTGTGAAGCCGACGTGCTAACCACTGGGCTACCGGGCCGCCCTATACAGTATATATACAGTATATATAATTTTATATATGTATATATTTTTTTAAGAATTGCAAATTAAGTTCAAAATGTAAGCAAACTCTTTGAGCCATCGCTTATATTTAGATATTTTCTGGTTTATGGGGATTTATGCATGTGAGTGACTTTGCTGTGGACTAAGTTGCTCCATCTTTTATTTGATCACATCACAACAATACAGTATAACGTATACAGTAGTGTCATACAATCGCCAACAATTTTACAACAAACCTAAATACAAGCATGACCGTTCATAGCAAGCATTTCATACTTTCTGGTGAATGTGGATTTGATGTTTGGGACAAAAGAAATTGAAATCAAAAAGACAAAAATGCTCATGTGTACAGATGTTGAAAAGAGGCAATTTTTGGCTTATTTAAATTATGGAGCAGCAACAATAACCATATTTCATTGTGTCTCGTGCGTGTCTCGCCCGGCAAGTTTGGAGTATTACTGTGACAAATTCACTGTAGCACAAATGAAGATATAAAACACCAGAATATGAAGGAAAAGAAATGTGTTTCTTCTTATATATGTGCATGCAAAGCCTCTCATGCATATGGCATTAACTTAAAAAACACATCAGCACTTTTGAAAAAAATTAAAACAGGATGAAACAACATAGTCTATTGCCTAGTCATGTTTCTTGGTTAGACGGAAACTTAAAACATCAGACAAGTTTCAACACTCGTTACCAAATAGTGTTGGACCACATTTAAACTGAAGCACTTTTCTGAAGTGAACAAAAAGCCGCACCCTTTTCCAGCTTGTGGTGAACACTTTTAATGAGGAGCGTGTTCCCTGCTGAAAAACCTTTGCCTGGAGTCACAAATGCAAAAGAAGTATTGTGACACCAGACTGGGAAGGATTCAAAAATTGAAAGAGTTTAACTTTTCCCTCAGCTAATGGTATTATTCAGTGATGTTTTTACATTTATATGATGCTATGTTTCAAATATGATTTAAACGTTTTTCCTGACTACTGCGAGGGATATTTTGTCCCCCTGGTAGCGTGTAATGGTTCACTCATCTGATTTTCTACCAGGGAAAGTGGGATGCAACTGTGCATGCGTATCTGTCTTCCAGTGTGCCTCATGCCATTGACTGGCTTACAAGAGGTCTAAAAGAGTTGGAAGGATGCTTGTGAAATATGATCACAGTGTGATTGTGAGCACACATGACAATAGGAGTGAACTGAATAATTCCCAGAACAATTTTAAAGTGGTTTTCCTACATCGGGTGTGCTACATTATAAGGCGCATAGAAGCTACAATAGTGGCTGCGGTTGCGTTATGCACCCACTAGATGGAGCTACGCTAAAGTGAATACAATACAATGCAGATTTATTTATGTGGAACCCTGGCTGTGGTTGCATTATGCATACACTAGGTAGAGCTACACTAAAGATAATACAGTACAATACAGCTTTATTTATATAGCGCTTCCACAACCACTGCAGCTGTTACAAAGCGCTTTACAGAACATTTAAAATACTATGGGGCAGCCCGGTAGTCCAGTGGTTAGCGCGTCGGCTTCACAGTGCAGAGGTCCCGGGTTCGATTCCAGCTCCGGCCTCCCTGTGTGGAGTTTGCATGTTCTCCCCGGGCCTGCGTGGGTTTTCTCCGGGTGCTCCGGTTTCCTCCCACATTCCAAAAACATGCATGGCAGGCTGATTGAACACTCTAAATTGTCCCTAGGTGTGAGTGTGGGCGTGGATGGTTGTTCGTCTCTGTGTGCCCTGCGATTGGCTGGCAACTGATTCAGGGTGTCCCCTGCCTACTGCCCGAAGACAGCTGGGATAGGCTCCAGCACCCCCCGCGACCCTCGTGAGGATCAAGCGGTTCGGAAAATGGATGGATGGATAAAATACTATGTCCAAGAAATCTGAATATTGATCCACATATAAGATGCATCGGGTTATAAGGCGCACTGTTGGCTTTTGAGAAAGTGGAATGCTTTTGGGTGCGTCTTATAGTGCGGAAAATAATGTATCGTAAATATTAAGGGTCATATGTAGCTTTTGTATGATAACAGCCAGTCAAAAGCAACACCAACAGCAATAGGTCCTTTCTTCTCATCTGAAAGAGGGAAAGGCTGTATTCGTCATACTTGTGCACCTCGTTCCCTCTGTCATGCGACCCAAACATGTTGTTGTTGTTGAATGGCATATGGCTGTTGCTTATATCGCGCTTTTTTACTCTTGGTACGCAAAGTGCTGTTTCCTCATTTACCTGAGGATGACACAGCATCATAATCCTGTTCAAGGACACTTCGTCGCGATGGCAGGGGGACTGAACCCCCAACATCTGGGTCGGGAGTCGACCGCTCTACTACTGAGCCTCGCTACCCATGTTTCACTATGACATACAATGTGGTGTCACCTCTTCATGACCTACAGTCTCAGAGAATATTAAAACAAAAATTAAAAAATGCTAAAAATGATTTCGGGTTTCATGCAAATATCATTGTTGAAGCTTTTAATCTCTGCTCAAAAGAATTAGATAGATACTGTATATTACTACCAAAATGTAACCTTTTTTTTTTATCAAGAGAAATTTTGCATTATCATGCATCAAGAAAAGTGTGTTGTTTTAAAACATGGCTATTAACTGGTTTGAACAGTGCTGGTTTGAACTTGAAATTGGCAAATAATTACAGTATCAGTCATCCTAAGCCCTGGGCTGTCTTGTCAATGGTGGAATCAAAATATAAGAACATGATGGAACATTGTATCCTCTTTTTCCCTCTAGGTAATTGTTCCTACTCTGCTAAAGCAAAACCAGTTCTGTTTGGATCAGCAAAGGCACCAGAGGCGAATTCATCACCACCCAAGGACCTTTGTTGGCCGTCTCATCAGGCGGAGGGGATCCAGTCGGCTACAATGAGTTCAGCGGCGGGGTTACGCTCCGGATTTGGGTCCTCCGGCAAGTCGTCTGGGTTTGTGACCCTTGAAGAGAAGAGAGAAGGGAGTCCAGGTACGGTCACCTTTACAAAGGTGTCCAAAACCTACACAGCATCATCTCCTATTTTGAAGGATCGGAAGCTCATGGTAACCATGGCAGGAAATAACGCTGATGTTTTTGACGGTTAGTCATACTTCGCATTCTTTTCAAGATTTATCACTTCATCAGTTATCTAATTGAAGAAGAGATGATGAACAGACACATTTGATGTGTGGACATGTTTCAGGGAGTTCAAGCACAGACTCATCTCCTGAGTATTCCAGGAAGGAGTTTGGTAAGTCACAGTGAATCACTTAATTAAAACTCTGAGGTGGCTGCTAATGTAATCAAACTGCCAATCTTTCTCCTTTATCATAGGCTCCTTAAAGGTACCGTCAAGTTCCACCACACGAGGGAGATCTCAGAGTCGAGGTACACATGCGCTTCTGAAAGCAGCAAAATGGTAGTATGTGGAAAAAAAGAAAAATAAATTGAATGGTTTGGATTTTTTATGGAAAAGGGTGGCCATCAACTAATGAAGTAGACTACAGACCAGTAAAACCAGGGGTGTAGTGGGCGTGGTACGCGGGGGTACGCCGTCCACCCACTTCTCCCGACGCCACATTCAATTTTTATTTCGGTTTTAGCCCTGCACTAAAATGACAGAGAAAAAGCAGAAAAACATTGATTTTTATTTTCGGAAAGAGAAAGACGCCTCCAGTATCCAGACACCCAATTCAGAGACTTTGTGTGAGAAAGTTGAGCAACCAGTCAGCGCCAACACCGAAGTCACTGTATGTATATATAGAACATCCCAGAATCGCGTACACCCACTTAAAAAATCCCCACTACACCACTGAGTAAAACGTAGGCTTTACGTGACCAGGATTTTGGGGGCCAATCGGCGATCAGTGACTTTGAAAAAAACAATACCTTGATCACTGATTTCAACGGAAGATGGAGCAATACATCTATATATTGAAAATGTGTATATAGTATTTACTCTACAGGCGATCTCCGCCAGAGCGAAAATGCATTGGAAAAAAATAACTTAAACCCCCAAAGTTGTTTCAAAAAATTATAAACATTCAATATGACATGTAATATTTACATGTTTACATCTCCTTCTCTGAGACATATGAGAAAAGGCACGAACATCACCAATCATTTAGGTGGCTGAAGATTTTGCTAAAACTATTGCTATTTTGCTTCAACAGCTGTAAACAAGTCCATGCACTTCCAGTACTTACCAGCTACGCCTGTTAGCTTACGCCTGCTCCTTTTTGGCTAGTATTGGAAGCTGGCGGTGTTGTTCAAATCCCAGTGCCCTCAGACCGCAATGATTATTTTGTCCTACATTTTTTTGGGTCCACTTATTACCTGGCGTGTATGTGCCAAGCATGACGTAGTCAACACATTCTCGAAGCCAAAACTTATTTTCTCTCAACCTTATTTTTCTGTTTCGTTCGTGTGTAGAGGGGAGTTAATGGCTGTTGCTCATCAGGGCATGCGTGTGTGTGCGCGTGCGTATGCGTATGCGTGCCCGTGCGGTAACATTCGTTTGCGAAGGTTGGTTGGCTTGAGAAATAGATCTTACGGTCGAAAAAAGGTAGAGTGCCCCTGTTCTAGCGCATATTCACTCAATGAAATGTAGACACAGCAATGCATATTTGACACTTTGGTGGTTGAGCTTCCCTTGCAGTCGGAGAGAGAGCCCACTGGTTCAAAGTAAATTCTTGGATATTTTCAGCTTTTAGTTTTGGGCCATCCTGTTGGAGGACACGCGTGTCGCTCCTGTAAGCTTTGAGAGTCTTAACATTTCTTTACACTCAGCTTTCAGAAACTCTGGGCAAGTTGATGATAATATTCCAACAATTTTGGATGTTTTCACTTTCAGAGAGTGAGATTCGAGCCAGGCTTCAGAGCGCTTCTCCTTCAGCAAGTTGTAAGTACTGCTATTCATGTGAAGATGATGACCTCAGATACAACACGGTCACTTGTGCTCTTTTTGTATTTGTTGACTGAACATCAACTGTTGACATGCACTTGGCAGGGACCGAACTGGATGATGTGAAGCGTCTGCTGAGAGGAAGTCAGTCTGAGAGCACCAGCACCATTCAGTCTACGAACAACTCTTTGCCCATTCCCAAGAAGGCCACTGTGGAAACGAGAACCATGGCTGAGAGCACCAGCACCATTCAGTCCACAAACAACTCTTTGCCCTTTCCCAAGAAGGGCATTGTAGAAACTCGAACCTTGTCTGAGAGCACCAGCACCATTCAGTCTCCTAACAACTCACTCCTTATCCCCAAGAAGTCCAGTGTGGACACTAGGATTGTATCTGAGAGCACCAGCACTATTCAGTCGACCAACAACTCACTGATTATTCCCAAGATCACCAGTCTGGACACCAGGATCGGGACGGACATCTCAAAACCAGGTTGAGTTTTCTGTGACCAAGACATTTTGCATTCATTTCAGAAGTCAGGGATTCAGGGGCGGACAGCTTGTTCGCGCCTTCATCTTGTTATGGTTTTTAAATTAAAAAATATTGTCCACCACAAGAAGAAATATCAAGAGTTCTTATGCTAACAAATTGTCATGTCCACGCTAGGTCTCTCCCCAGCTCCAGATCCCTATGGTGGTGTTTGGCCTGGAAGTATTAACAGCAGCTACAGCTACCATACAAACCCCAACAACTTAACCACCACATCTACCATTTACCACTCAGGTCAGTTAAATAACATATCCCTGTGGCTATCCCAGTTCATAACTGACCAGTCAGCGCCGTTGTCCCACTCCTGAAATAGACTGTTAACACATTGAGAGTCATCCCATGTGATAAATATGCGGTTGGTTTATAAGAAGCACCTCTTCACGTTGATATTTTCACTTCACACTGGTACCCCTTAATTGGCATGTATTTGGTGCCTAATTTTTTAATAGAATACTTTTTTAATTGGGTCAGATTTTCTGGTCTAGAAAACAAGCCATGTATTAAGTACGTACAGTACAAACTACCGCTTTAGTTTTGAAGTCATAATATAATGCACATCGGACGAATGCCCCTTGAGTGTTTTGATATTTTACAGTAATTAACAGGATCTGATCTGTTGTTTGATGTTGCTACATCTAGGAGGTGGGCGAGGAGGAAGAGGAGTAGCAGGAGGTGTTCAGAAGAATATGGCCTTTAGCTCACCCCCTGTGCACAGTGGACTATCTGTCAGCAGCACTGGTCAGTCTTTCTGGGTCAAAACTCTGCCATGATTTATCCTACAGAGACCAAGGACTTCAAGTATAAGACCAAGTGCTTGATTATTATTATTTGTATTTTTTGGGGGGTCCATCAGTGCCAGTGTATGGTGTTCAGAATAACCTCATCAGTACCACCAGCCCTCCTGCTACCATCTCTCCGGCTGGAACAAACACTGAAATAGGTAAAGCAATTGAATCTTGAGATATTATCAAGATTTTACCATATGTAATACAGACACATGTATATTAATTATGTGAGAAACATCGTTTTTTAAATGACATCTTTACTACTTCCCTTATCTCACAATTTAATTACTCCCCCCCCCCCACTCCAGTTTATGGCGTGCAGAAAAATGTCTCAAGCCCTACAATCAGCACAACCACAGGTAAAACATTTCTTATCGCAATTAGATATGCAGTTTGTGTAAAATTGTACATTTCACTCAGTTTACTTTCCAGGTAAGTGAGCCATTTGATTTGTTTTTGTGAAAAAGTACTTTAACTTAAAGGAGACACCAGAACCATGACCAGGGACCAGCCAGAAGGGGAGCACATGAAATGCATGGGAGGGCGCAATTATTGTTATTACGAGACAGACAGCATTTACTTTTATCCATCCATTTTCAACACTGCTCATTCTGAACAGGGTCGCGGGCGAGATGGAGCCTATCCCAGCTGACTTGGGGTAGTAGGTGGGGGACACCCTGAACCGGTTGCCAGCCAGTCGCAGGGCACACATAGACAAACAACCATCTGCGCTCACATTCACACTGACGGACAATTTTTAGAGCATTCAAGCAACTTACCATGTATGTTTAGGGAATGTTGGAGGAATTTGGAGTACCGGGAGAAAACCCACGCAGGAACAGGGTAGAACATGCAAACTTCACACACGAAAGCTGGAGCCGTAATCGAACCCCGCACCACTGCACTGTGAGGCGGACGTGCTAACCAGTCGATCACTGTGCCGCCCTTGCTCCATATATTTGTGTCGCATTGTTGCTCCCAGTTCAGAGTCATGAATGGCGCTCTTCACAAGTATTATCATTGACAGAATTTAATAGGAAAGATGCCTCGTTCACTTACTCCTTGGAGATATATCATCAAGCAAGAACTCTCTGGAGTAAAACCTAAGCATTACGTTTGGTTGTATTATGTCATCCCAACTCAATTTTACGAATATTACTTTATATTTTATGGGCTAATACGATGGGCACATCCAATATGGCTGATGAATTGGCCACCTGGTTCAATGGGTGTCTTCAGCAGAAATGTAAAAAAATAAAAGGAGAGAAAATAAACCTTCCTTTTAGATGTCCAAAAGGTTGTGGCTCACATCATCTTCTGCATCCGAAATGAACAGCTGGACAAGCTCACAATCAAAAACACCAGGTTCCTTCTCGTCATTGTCAGAGTCAGTCTCGTTGCCGTGCGGCTCTCCAGAAATTATGCCAACTTTTTGGAAAGCTCGAACACTGCAAACAGACAGGTTAACCCAAGCATCCACAGTTCATTCACAAATTGTGTCATAACTCACCCGGCGCCAGCTTCAGTCTTTGTAAAGCTTTGTTCGCCATCTGTCTCAACTTCACTTTGAACACTGTGTTTCGACCAATGTCCAGTGGTTGGAGTTCCTTAGTCAAGCCTCTTACTCTTAAAAATCACTATAAGTGGCAGTTTCTGTCCATTACACTGGCAAACAAGACAACAGTAAAAGCCGAATTCTCGTGCCCCGCTGTACATATTGTGACCGTGCTGGTCCCATTCTTTTCGACAGTGTGGCACCTCCTCCATGTTGGTGATGTGGTTGGGCTGAATGTTTGTGTTGGCAATATTTTGAACTTTTTAAGTTTATGCAACAGCCTTAGGAGCAGAAGGTTTTTTTTTTTTTATTAGCCAGTTTGGTATATTTGTTAGAGCTGGGCCGTAGGTCGGCAACATGCGGCTCCAGAGCCGCATGCGGCTCTTCAGCGACATCTAGTGGCTCCCTAGAGCTTTATAAGAAATGTTTAAAAATGGAAAAAGATTTTGATAGTCGGCTAATATAGCTCAAATAGATATAGGTACATGTTGCACCTCTGAAAAAGGGAGAGCTGTGGTGTTGTTTTTTTTTTAAAACGTACACTTTATTTATGCTTTTAACAGTCTCGACAAACACAGACACGTCTGCGTCCGACTCCGTGTCTTCTCTCTTCTCGTTCAACTCGAGAGGCGTTCAAAGACAGCCTCCGAAAAACGGAAATTCATGATCACTTCACTGACACTAAGAAAAGCGAAAATTATGCAGCAAAACAAAAAAAAATCAAGCAAGGAAATCACAAAATAAATTCTATGGGGGCGTTTGTGAACACACAACAAAGGAATGAATAACATAAACAATTCTGAGACAGTCCAGTCTCCTACATACATACAGCATGTGTTTCCTTCATTGTAAGTTTTATAGAAGGCTTTTATTTTTTTGCGGCTCCAGACATGTTTTTTTGTCCTATATGGCTCTTTCAACATTTTGGGTTGCCGACCCCTGAGCTAGGCAATATCACGTATATGTAGCGAAGATACAAGCGGCCGAAATTAGTTTTCTCCGCTGGGTCTCCGGGCTCTCCCTTAGAGATAAGGTGAGAAGCTCGGTCATCCGGGAGGGGCTCAGAGTCGAGCCTCTTCTCCTCCACATCGAGAGGAGCCAGATGAGGTGGCTCGGGCATCTGATTAGGATGCCTCCTGAACGCCTCCCCGGTGAGGTGTTCCAGGCATGTCCCACTGGGAGGAGACCCCGAGGACGACCCAGGACACGCTGGAGAGACTATGTCACCCAGCTGGCCTGGGAACGCCTCGGGATCCCCCGGGAAGAGCTGGAAGAAGTGGCTGGGGAGAGGGAAGTCTGGGCTTCCCTGCTAAAGCTGCTGCCCCCGCGACCCGACCTCGGATAAGCGGTAGAAGATGGATGGATGGATGTAGAGAAGATGATCAGACTCTCAAAATGTGGACTCAGAGGGGTATTAAACAACAAAAAGTTTATTGTACAAAATATGCAAGACCGAATAAACATATGACGCTGATACAAAAAACAAGTCAAACCAAAAACACTTCCAAAATGCAAAGAAAGTACTGTATAACGTAAATAGCTTGTTGTAAAAATACAAGAAATAAGTCAAACCGCGACAGACACAAAACCGAAAAGATATTTACACAACAAATACGATCAAAATGCAAAAAACGAGGCATGAATCTAGATAATTCAACACTTGGAGACAAAGTCATGAGCAAGATGAAGAATAATCCGACGAAGGCTCGATAGTTTGACAGTCCTCAGATGCATGTGCAGCAGGCACACATACTGAAGGGAAGGCCCTCATCTGCCACCTGCTGGTGAAACACAAAACCAGAATCATGACACTGTACATAACAAACCTACTCAATTAAATCTAAAACCCAACGAAAATAAATAAATAATAAGGTGAGTGAATACAAATAACGATTTTTCCTACTTTGGGAAGGAATGAGCTCGTAACAATAAACTCATAATGATGAACAACTATTTAAAAAAAAATAGGGCACCTAGAGTAGAGGTACAATGGGTACAGTACTCCTTTCAACTACACAAGGCTTGCGCAGCAGTTTGCGTCTTTAGCCTCATTAAAACACAAGAATAGCAAAAACTTAGATTTCACACATTTTTAGGGGTTTCCGATAATTGAACGGCAGACACCGTTGCAAAAAGCTTCGTTGTGACGCGGTGGTCAGGAAGTCGGTGCCACCTCGGCGCTGCTCATGCTGAGTCAAGTTCAGCATTCGCTTAATTGATATCTGGCGCCATCTAGCGTCGTGAATGGGTATAATGTCTAGACCCCGAATATAAGACGACCCCCACTTTTTCAGTCTTATTTCAATGCAAAAAACACCGTCTTATATTCGGTACAGTAACAGAGGGAAAACATGGTAATTGCTAAGCTAACCTAATATTGTAGTGAAACACCGGAATTAATGTGTTTGTGTGATTCAGTAAAAGTCACACAAGTCTTGCTGGAACTGCGCTAAAGATGACCATATCCATCTTTTAACAGCAACATTGCGGAGAATTTATTTGTTTTAATTGTCTGGAGACAAAATTATACAAACTAATGCTACACACACCGCTAAACAGGAAAGGATTGTAAAGCGTCCGATAAATCGCCAAGATTAAACGTTTATTAAAACTGAGGATAAGCAATTCAGAAAATTGATGTATATTGAATATATACAATATTACTAGTGTTATTTGTTTTCACAATGCAGTCCTGATTTTGACTTGTTAGATATGCACATTAGTTTCAAAATTACAATACAGTAGAACTTACCTTTTTATTTCTTTTTAAAAAATTAATTTCTGTCAAACATATTTTATGGCACTTAGATTAATGTTTACATTTGTGTGAAATATGTAGGCTACTTTGCTTTTGCTTACATTGCATCATTTAAAATTGATGCATTTCTAATTTGATACAGGTATGTTTAATGTAACTTTAAAATAAAGCCAGACAAGGAAAGCAGTCATGGTTATGTTAGGTAATTACTTAAAATAGAATTGAATATATATAGTAGAATAGAGTGCAACCTGGCTCTTGTCCAAAGTCAGCTGGGCTCCAATTCACCTCGGACAACAATGAAGATAAGCAGTTGTGAAAATGGCGGATGGATTTTTAGAATTGCTTTTTCTTTCATTATATTTAATCAGGTTTGTCATCATCGTAAATGTGTTAAATGACTATATACATCCTGCAAATTTGACTTGCATCCTTCTTTTATGCAGTGCGTCCCAGAAGTCCTTCTATTGATGAACCTTTGGGCAAAGATTTTAAGTTTACGATGATAGAAAAGGACAACACGCCTGTCAAGAAGGAAACAGAGCGACTTGTCATGACCAAAGACACAGGCAAACAATTCATGTCTGCTGCTCCTGCAACTTCTTCAATATCTGCTGGTACCACTGGAGACTTACTTACTGCAAGCAGTACAAAACAAGAAAATATGTAGATGGCAAACTCCAATATAAAATACAATTATTTTAGCAACATCTGGAATAATGAGTACTCTGTGTTCTCTTACAGCTACCTACTCTGATGACTCACTGATGAGAGAGAAACATAAGTTTTCAATGGGCACAATGAATGACGAAAGGGATGCTAAAGGTACATCAAGCTTTTGCATTGCAGGGCATGAGACCATGTATTTATTTTTCTTGACAGTAATTCATTGTTTTATTTACCACAGCTGCACTCCTTAAATATGGCTCAAAAGATAAAGTTGGCTGTGCAGGTAAAGTAAATTGTCCCACTGTTACTTAAAAGTCTGCTTTGGTTTAAAATTTCATATACATGTATGTGTAAATTACTTTTCTATTTTTCTATATCATTACAGATCACTGCACTGATTATCCTTAGTTTTGAGTCTTTTCAAATGAAAAACCAATTGGATATAGAGTATATTGGCTACCATGTAGAAGATAACTGGCTCGTGACAATCGTAAAAAACACAACTTTCTTTTTTCACTAACAAGCGGAAACATATTTCTAAAAAGAAATGTAGGTGCAGGTCGTCAAATTTGGTCACAGCTTGTCTGCCGATGTGAACCCAGTTTCACTTACAATATTTTGGAAGTAAAGTCGTCCATCATGATATATTGATAAATAACAAAATGGACTTCTTTGAATTTATACACAGATGTGTGCAATGACGGCTCATGCTTCGGCTTGAGCCGCTGCTGCCGCTGCAGTTGGTGGAAGTGGCTGCTGGGCCTCCTGCTGAGCCTCCTCCTTCTTCTTGGTCTCCTCTTTGGACTCATCGCTTTGAGTGAGAGAAGACTTGCATCTTATTTTTCATCCTCGCTGATTTCATAGAACGAATCCAGTCATGTCTCATTTATGACTCTGGGCTCCCAGGTGAGGAAGTGAAACGGCTCAAGAAGCGAGTTGAAGCTGTGGAAGCCATCACCGGCGCTGCGTCATCGAGGACTAGTCGTCTCTCTGGCATCAACATTGCCGATCCGCTGGATTCCAAATACACGGACATGAGTTATTCTGGTTCCACACTGACTCACTCTGATAATGGAATTGGTGTAGGGACTGCAAGAGGTTCAGGGGGGGACTTTCAGAGAACTGTCCAGCAGCTGGTGAGAAGTGAACTCCGCTCTGATGCTTTTAGAGGTCAGAAAATTATACAGTAATTAGAAATATATTCAACTACAACAAAGAGGTAATGATGCTCTGTGGTCTGATGTGAATTAAACGTCCTCTATTTGTAGACTCGTTGAAAGGAGCTAAAGGAGACTCTGGGACGAAAGGTGCGTGTCAACTGAAGAAAATAAATAAACAAAATTATTTTTGGATGCTTCATGAGTCACATTGTTTATCAACAGGTGATCCAGGGGTTCTTGGGCTTCAAGGTGAAACTCCAATCAGTCTGAAACAGTTATGTGGTCAAGACTGTTTTTGAAAGAACCACATATATTAATGTCTAATTTCTTGTTAGGTGATGCTGGATTTCCTGGCCTACCAGGTAAGATTTGGGGATGGCTTCCATCCTAAAATGAAACCACAGAATAAATTAGTCACACCCCTCTCAGTCTCTTGTCACGTAGTGCGTGTGTTGGAATATCAGCATGCTGAGGGAGTCCTCATAGAATGATGGGTGAGCATGCAGTAAACACGATATTATTTCTCAGGTCCTCCTGGACTGGTGGGCAACCCAGGAACAGAAGGACCCAGAGGTCCAAAGGGAAGCACAGGTAATTTTGGTCATATGTGATGTGTCATAATGAGCCTCCGAAATTCACAGCATGTATTTTCCTTCTAGTCGAACCTTGTTTCAACCTACCCTGTTGACGTTTTCACCGCGATAACGTTATAACGCATTTCAAACTCCTGATTTCACATCATTCACTTTCCATTTGCCGATTTTGCTTACAAAGAACGCCTTTATAACGTAAACGTCATTTTAACGACCAGATTTTTGCCACAAAATAATGAAAAGGTCTTAATACAACGAACCGTGGGAAGCTAACTGCCGCCGCGACCTCGCTTATGAACAAAATGTACAGCCGGGATTCACGTCCGTTGCTTAGCAACACCACTGATCGTGTCATACATTGTTGTACATCCGGAGGCACAGCGCAGTCCTGTGCACAAGGTCTGAAAACGTGTGGTAAACGGAAGCAAATCTCGCAAACTACCATTACGACGTACAGATTCGTTATGTCCGTCAAGGTACGTTGAAACAAGGTTTGACTGTATTTAAGTTTACAGAATGAAAGGAAAATTACAGCACGCCGTTCATACTTTGGATGGGAACAGCAGTTTGGTTTCCCTAGAAAGTATATAAAATATTGTGTGTGAATAGGTGTCAGAGATGTCCGCTCGGACGGTCGACAAAGGCTCGAACACAGGAACAGATTGTCATCCTCTGCCGGCAGGAGGTGCAGTGTTCAATGAAGCCACTCAGTGTGAGCTTCCCAACTGACACCCGACCTCTGCAACCTCTGCCGGCCTTTTTATTGACTGTATATGCAAATTACAAGGAATATATCAGAAAAACACTCCCATCGTCATGAACATGCCGCACCCCTGGGCGGCCCCATAGGGGCCCCTCAGTGGTCCCCCAAGTACAAAGCATTCTCTTGGTACCAGCACCAACATCCATAAACTAACAGACACGAAGACATTTTAACGAGCGGTGTCTCCCTGAACTGATATGTCTGTAACCTGGCTCATGTCCCTTTCCCATGATGGATCGTACAAGCACTCCCTTCCGTCCACAGTTAAATCTTCCTTTCCAAGTTGTCAGATAACAGGCGCCAGTGTGTTTACCAGTGAGGGTTAAATCTTTCTCTCTGAGATGTGGTCAGGTACCATGCGCTCGGGTCCCTTGACCTCAAATTGACCCCGGATTCTCTGTGCTTCTAATGTGTGCAAGATGTTCTGAACACAAGCACTTCGAGGTCAATCAAGCATGTAACAAGATGAAACTTTAAAACGTGACAACATTCTATTTTTCTATTCTAACAATAGGTGATCCAGGTCTTCAGGGATTACCAGGTCCAAAGGGTTTGGATGGGCCAACAGGAGCGCCTGGACTACCTGGTTTTGGACAGAAAGGAGAGAAAGGTGAACAGGGCTGAATCTTCATCCAATTCAATGTTTTGGTGTCCGATCTTTAATACTGAAATCCTATTCGGACAGGATCTCATGGCGATCCGGGATCAGTTGGTGCTCCTGGACAAGTGGGGCTGAAAGGTAAGTGGAACTGTAAATGCCAGTGATTGACTTCAAGTCATGAATTAACTCACTAATCATGAAAAAAATGTAATGGAAATGTAAACACTTTCTTTCCAAGTTGAAGCACATCATTTGTTCTTCAGCAATCATTTTGACTACACAGGAACTATGTGCAGAAGCAGCAATGATGGGCAGGAAGGCCTTTGATCAGTTCATCAGTTATACAGTTATACATAAAGTCTCTTTACCATTTCAAAAATTTATTAAAAATGCAATTGATCAGATATTTTATTCAGATTTGTTCTATTGTATTCAGGGTTTATTCAAGTTTTTTTTTATCACATTGTATTTGTGGTGTGGGATCATGTGCAATCGAATAATTGGCCCATTTTTCTTCAACGAGACATCAATTTCTGCAAATGTTTACCTTGACCTTTTAACTGAATATGTGGCACCACAACTGAATGACCTCAATCAAACATTTCCAGATCGTGTATTGGAAGGGATGGGCCAATTCATTGGTCGCCACGTTCACCAGATATCACTCCCCTGGACTTCTTTCTATGGGGCTATGTTAACGATATCGTGTATCGAACAAAGATAAGCGACATTACTGACCTAAAGCAAAGGATCACTGATGCCATTGCCGCAATTGATAATGCTATGCTACAACGAACAGGGCAAAAAATCGAGTACTGTCTTGATGTGCTTCGTGCCACTAATGGTGCCCATGTAGAAGTGTATTAAAAGAGGTAAAAAAAAATTTAATAAACCCTGAATACAATAGAACAAATCTGAGTAAAATATTTAATCAATTGCCTTTTTAATACATTTTTGAAATGGTAAAGAGACTTTACGGACACCCTGTAGTTTATTGATTGTTGAGTTTAGATCAGTTGTATAGAATGTGCGATTTAGACCGAATATTCATCAGAATGATAATTGTCTTCAGGTGCTCTTGGTCCAAAGGGTTCCCAGGGTGACGGTGGATATCCAGGACAAAAAGGTTCGCTCCAAGCAATTATATTGCATTCATATTCCTTTCGGTACTTGCATATGAACCGACTGAATCTGTGGTTACTGTCAACAATATTTGATGAGCCAAGTGTAGTGTTAAACTAAAGACAACTTTGTATGATGTGAACTGACACATCAGGAACACCGGGCTTGCCAGGAATCAAAGGGGCCTCGGCAGAGAGGGGACCTCGTGGCCCAGCAGGTACGGAACGTCTCTGAGAACCTCAGTAGCTGAATATACTGCAAGCACATGGACACTTGTGTGACTCAAGTGATTGTTTTTCAAAAGTATGAAGAAAACCTTCCAATGTCCTTTACGCTCAGTTCGGATGGCTAAGGAAGGTCATTTATGGCAATTTATTCATGAACTCAAATCTTTTGATACCTGAGATTATGCTAATGTCAATGATCACACGTAACAACACTTTTTTGGCTCAAGAAAAAGGGACTTTTGTTTGACTGATGTGTTTTTAAAGGTGAACCTGGAAGAGAGGGACAAAAGGGCTCCAAGGGAAATGCAGGTGAGCAAAAAAACCAAAAAAACAAATTATCTTCAAAAGTATTGCGCAACTTGAGGAAAATGCCTTAATATAATAAATTCAGACATACTGTAATGTATTCAGACATTCAAATAAAAATAATTAACCAACATTGTACGTTTCAATAAAGAGTAGATGGCCTGGCCCCGGCTTTCCTGTGTGGAGTTTGCATGTTCTCCCTGGGCCTGTGTGCATTTTCTCCGGGTACTCCGGTTTCCTCCCACATTCCAAAAACATGCGTGGCAGGCTTATTGAACACTCAAAAATTGTCCATAGGTGTGAGTGTGAGCGCGGATGGTTGCTCTGTGTGCCCTGCGATTGACTGGCAACCAGTTCAGGGTGTCCCCTGCCTACTGTCCGAAGACGGCTGGGATAGGCTCCAGCACCCCTTTGTGAGGATAAAGCGGATCAGAAAATGGATGGATATTTTTCCATTCCCAAATTTACCAAGAAGCTGCTGGAAAAAAAAACACTCTCGCTGTGCTATTTTCCTTTATTAACCCTTTGATGCATCCTGTAACCTGATAACCTGACAAGCTGTCCACTGTAGTAACCGCTGTCCCTGAAAGGGTTAAACAGCCTGTGTATAAATTGCAGGCGAGGCAGGTTCAATGGGATCGCCTGGGGCGAGGGGATCAGCTGGGCTTCCTGGAGATGACGGTCTTTCAGGTGCCAACACTGTCAAATCTATTATAAACGCATCTTGTTCCTTTTTGCCCCACAATTGCAATTTTATTCCAATGCCTTGACAAATACATATTTTTTCAGGTCCTCCAGGAAACCAAGGGCCACCAGGTGTGAAAACTATCCCAATACGAATCTGTTAATGCCTCTGAACAATTCCAAGGGATATAATTTTTGAAATGATTCCTATTGATCCATTTCTGCAGGTGTTCCTGGAATCCCAGGACAGCCTGGTGCAAAAGGTAAAAGACAAAAGCAATCGCTCCCTCTCCCGTGTCATGAAAGTGCGACTGAGGGGTGTTTTTCTTTCTATTAAAAAATACGGACAATGTTTATATTGTAATTGTGTGACTGTGTCAGCGAGACATTACAAAACTTAGGGTAGAATGGCTTCATAAATGCAAGTTGTGCATTCTATTTCCCATATCCAATTTTCGCATTTTGTGCAATATAAGGCGCTTTGGATTTTAAGGCGCACCTTCAATGAATGGCCTATTTTTAAACTGTTTTCGTATGTAGGGCGCACTGCATAGTAAGGCGCATAGAATAGAAGCTACAATAGTGGCTGTGGTTGCGCTATGCATCCAGTAGATGGCACTACACTAAAGGGAATACAATACAATACCGTTTTATTTATATAGAGCCTTCACAACCTCTGCAGCTGTAACAACGAGAACTGGTCACAACCACGGACATGAAATATATAAATAGAAATGGCATGACAAAAAAAATGAAAGACAAAAGTGATGGAGACAGTTGATTCAAGAAAACGACACACAAACCTCCTGGGCTCACATCCACAAGGGGCTAAATATCCTTAGAAGTCTTGCTTATGTCTTCCTTTGTTTAGCCAGTAATTAACTATGCTTTTGGTATTATCTTTGTTTCATAATGGCTGTGCAGAGCTCACAAAGTAGTTGTTTGTTTGAGTGTGTGTTGGCGACTGCACTTGTCAGTTAGTCTCGGGCAGAACCCTTTTAGGTTACAATTGGCTGCTGCTAATAATCACCACTAGATGGCATCGGAACACGAACAGGGAAACAACTCAATGGGAATACTGTATAAACAGAGTTACAGACTCTATCAGGCACATAATGCGCACTCTCGGCTTTCGAGAAAATTGAATGCTTTTAGGTGCGCTTTATAGTGCGAAAAATACGGTGTATAATTGTACACATGCTTTTGATAAAGAAATGTAAAATCGTTCATTCAGGTGAAATGGGTCGAGCTGGTCAAGTAATTTCTGCAGGTAAGACTTTTCGACGCTGCAAACAGGAAACGGAAGCAATTCAAAGTGTAAATATTGTTCGTCTCTGAATTGGTTTCAAGCTGGCTCAGACACGGTGGCCATCCCAGGACCACCAGGACCGACTGGACGTCCGGGTCCTGCTGGAGTTCCTGGTTTGTCTGGTCCCATCGGTCCCACTGGAAACCCTGGTAGAATACAATACGTCTTTGGAATATTAAGCATGTTAAGGAGTTTGAAATGACTGTCATTCTTATAAGAGTTCTATGATATAATCGTTAAGGTCTAAAAGGAGACCGAGGAGAGAAAGGGGATAGAGGTGAGAGAGGAGAAGCTGGCGTCAGCGTCACACGTTCAGAAACTGTCAGTTCAACACGAACTGGTAGTAAGTACTGCACCCGTTTCCTTGGTTCTACTACCACCCAAAGCCTTTATCAATAGTAAAATGTTACATTTATAGAACTGAGCTTCATGATACTTTACAAACAGGTCTGTCTTCATCGGCTGGGGTGATGGGACCTCCGGGACCGCCAGGGCCACCGGGAGCTTCAGGTCTTCAAGGTCCTCCTGGTAGGTCCAGAACCTCAAAAGTCTAATGTTTCAATAAGTGTAGTTAAAGTTTGGAGTTCCGCAAAATCATTTTTCATCCATCCATCCATCCATCCCTCCTCTTTACTGGTTTTATGATCATATGTGAGCTGGCTGTTTTCAGGCAAGGTGCAGCATGATAATACTTTTGGACTATTCATCAGAATTGTTTTTCATTTCATTTTGACTTTTGTTTTGTAACTTTGGTTAGTTATAATACATTTTTTGAGGGGAGTTATTAGTTTAGATTTTTTGAAGATGCTTTATTTTCGTTTATGTTTTATGACTTTTAGTATTATTTTTTTAATATGGTATATTTCTCGAGTCGAAGGTGAAAAAAAGGTCTCTAAGTATTGTATAATAACTTAGAATAAAGTGCAATTACCAAACGAAAATAAATATCTTTTAAAATGAACCGAAAAATGCTCAAAGACTGTCACGTTTTGCATGATGGTGGATGTTGTAGAACCCCAAAAAGCAGGCAGGGGGGAGGAGCACTGAGTGGTCGTGCCGAGTCCTTTTAAAGCAGTAATTAGATAACGACCAACAGGTGTGCAGCTGCAGGGAGAGAAAACATGGCAAAGACAAACACAAAGGACATTTAGAGTACACTATATATACCGTAATTTCTGGACTATAGACCGCACCTGATTATAAGCCGCACCACTACATCTTTAAAGGAAAAAAACATTTTGTACACACATAAGCAGCACCTGTCTATAAGCTGCAGGTGCCCATATTGTTACATGAGATATTTACAAAGAAAGACGGTACACAGGCGGCCGTTAAAAAAGTCTTTATATAGGCCTCTTCATTAAATAAGCCGCAGAGTTGAAAGCGTGTGACAAAAGTCGCGGCTTATAGTCCGGAAATTACGGTATATACACTGTTGAAGATAATTTGAGTTTCAGTGATCCTTTTTCAAAAGTAAATTTTTTGGGGGGGGGGGGGGGATTCTGTTGTTATGGGTCCTGTTGTTATGTTTTTTTGTGGTTTAACCTCAGCAACTCAATTAATGACCATCTAAAGGTGTCAAACTTAAGGCCTGGGGGCCAGATTCGGCCCGCCAGATCATTTCATGTGGCCCGCGAAAGCAAATCACGTGTGTCAACTTGCTAAAATCTGTGCCGAAATTGTCAAATTGTCATGTGGAATCAATAACGGTGAGATGCTGCAATGATTTTGTTACCCTGTTTCCACTCACTTGAACAATAATTGAAAAAACTATTAGAATTGACTTGACTGATTTCAAACACAAGTAAGCTATTCATTTGTTGTGTGCAAGTAATCATTTTGTGGTTTCAATGTCACAACGGCCCTCTGAGGGAAGACGCAACTCCAAATTGGCCCGCGACTAAAATGAATTTGTTGACACCTCTGATCTAAAGGATTCCAAGTGCAGTGCTTTTCTATTTTTTTGACACCACTCTGTAGAACTTACTATTATATAGGAAAAGGGGTTTGCTGATCAGCAAATATTTGCATTTACGCAGACTGCAAATATACTGTTCCTGCATTATACACTACAAACTCTTGAATTCCAGTCAAAATTTCCTGTTCCCTCTCCATTCTGCATGTCAAGCTTTTACTTCTTTGTGTTAATTGTTTGGTTGATTTATTGACTGAATTGAATTTATTTGGGAATTGCACAGAAGACAGTAAAATAAAACTTTCCGTCACCATACCAAAGAAACTTTTTACTTCCAAATGTTCTTAAACCGTCACCGAAATATTTGTTTTTTTCAAAATTACAGGAACTCATTTTACGTTATTTTCCACTACCACGGTCTAAAGCTCTGACTTTGGATGCTCTATTACGTTCACAGGATCCGATGAGTGTTTGCAAGCAATGTAGAAGATAGATTGATGATGGTTCCTTTTTTGTTGTCTCCGTAGGTGAGTCAAGACAAGGTCTACCTGGGCGTAGAGGTCCGCCTGGAGAGCCAGGTATGGAAACATGGACTTTTTTTTATTTTAGATTCGTTCTTGACCTGGAATGGGTTTGACAGGCATTGGAGCACCTGGACCCGCAGGGCCAAAAGGAGAGGCTGGCAACTTTGTCCCTTCATCAGGTTGGTGGAGGATTTTTTATTTGACTTTTTTTTGTAATAATAATCACACACATACAGTACTCACACTTTTTTTTTCTTGTTTTAGGAACCTTCTTTGGTGGACCACCCGGACCTCCTGGACCCCAGGGCCCACAGGGTACACTTTTTAAATTAAGCCATGTTCCAAAGAAGCGCTGCAGTTTAGTTCACAGTTCGGTGTCCTGATGTAATTCATTGTCATTTTTATATTGTCATATTTTGGGTTCTTCCTGTTTCAATTCGATTCTTACAAGGAAAGGAAAAATCACTGGCAACCGATGAGCAGACAACATCAACTAGCTGCATCCTGCCATTACTGTTTTGTAATGTGTTACAGCACTGTGCTGGGAAAGCCAGTGATGGTACATTCTGGTTACCTTTTTTTTTTATTTTCGACACCAAATCAAGCAGTAATCCTTAGGGGAAAATGACTTTTCGAGTAATCAGAAATTTGTTCCAAAGTTTGTGCATTGAACTATTCATGGATGACTGCTCTATGTGCAATGGATGAATGGCTGTTTAATTTGAGGAGGAGAGGAGGATACTTTGATTCTTATGTAACATGTTTCTCATCATCACGATTAGGTGAGCGAGGACTCAGAGGTTACCAAGGTATGAAGACGATGAACACGCGTACTGTACCGACATGATGAGTTTACTTTTAAAATATGCTAAAATAATATAGTTTCCATCCCATTTGACTTGTTACAGGAGAAACAGGTCAGCCAGGTTTGCCGGGAACTCCAGGAGAAACAGGTAATAGCAGTCAGATTTGTACAGTGGTGCCTTGATAAATGAATGAACCGACTTTCAAGTTTTTTAAGATACGAGCCATCGTTCGGCCACTTTTTTGCTTTGACTCACTAATTTGAGACATGAGAACTGTATGTGGGCAGTTAACTCAGCTCGACTAACTTTACAAAGACAGTTTGGCAAATACAGAACCGTTCTTCAAAAATGTGCTGTGCATTTAAAACCTCGCCTTAGGTCTGCTAGCTTGATGCAAGCAAATAATGGGCAACACATGTATAATCCATCAAGCAACTGATATTTCAACACAAATAGTGCAGCAACACATTTAGACATTCAATATTACAATACTCATATTTTCCTTAGGAGAGCTTTACAATTCTGTTTACTTATGTCATCGCTCATTTTATAGAGTGCAGTATTAGAACGTGCTCTATTTATCATTTAAAAACAACTCATGACAGTTATTTATTTCTTTATTGGGGGCGGGGCTGGAACATATGAATGGCATTTCCATTCAGGGAATGGGGAAAGGTGAGTTATTTGAGTTACGATCGTGGTAACGGAATTAATTGAATTTGTAGCTCAAGGCTCCACCGTACTCTTGCAATGATTCTCACTGTGTATGAATACTACCAGACGTGGGTAATTTACAAAATGTTGTCGGTCCGTCATTTGTCATCTGTCCGCGGACTGGGCACCCATACGTCGTCATAAGTCCATCATTTTTTTTTCAAACTGAATCAATCTGTTATCGTCAGTCGATCAGTTCCATCTGTTATCTTAACCGTGTTTATATCACCAATTTTCACCAAATTTCACTAGTCCGGCAGTCCACTTGCACTCCTACACCTATCTATAAATGTCCTTGTCTGCGTCTTCGTTTTCTTCTTCTTTTTCACCTCCTCCTCCTCCTGGACAATCGGCTCAGAAACTTGCCCCCCCTCCCGGGTCCCACACCCGGTACGACTCTCGCTGGTGCCTCGCGAGGTGCACACCTAGTGTGGGCCCCGGAAGGGCCCTCGCCTGATTATTGTTGAAGGAAGTTTGTGGGGCGGCTCTTCCCATTCCCCCCCCCCGTTCCGGCTGGGCGAGCGCTGGTCGCCTCGCCTTCTGGTGAGACCCACCTCCTTCCCCTCTGGCTAATGGGCATTTAGCTGCATCTGGGGCCCAAGAGCCCCGCCGTTCCCCCCTCACGCCACTCGGAGGCATCCCACCACGCGAGGTCTTCTTCTTCTCCTCCTCCTCCTCCTCCTTCTCCTTCTACTCCTCCTCATCCTCCTCCTTCTTCTTCTTGATCATTGGCGGATGACAGCTCGTAGTGCATACCGCCATCTGCTGCATTGGAAGCGCAAAGCGTTTCCATATATAAATAGGCAATGGATGCAACCCTGCTTGGATACAGCCTCGTGAACAAACACATGAGTGAGAGTTTTCATTCTGTCAGTTGTCAGCTCAGTCCGTCACCGACAGACACCTCTATAGGTGTCTGTCAGTGATGAATTTCTGTTGGTACTTGAACCGGTTAGTGATGTGATTACACTGACGGACAAAAGCCCACCACCATCAGCGCTTAGACTGTAATTATTATTAGTATTTTTTTAAATCGTTTTCACATCATTTGTCAAATGTCAGCAAAACGGACGTGACGCACTGACAGACCTGTCAGTCTTGATAGAATGCCCACCTCTGAATACCAGTTGTGGTATGCAGGCTCCCTCTTGTGGTATGTGAAAACAAATCATTGGATTGAATACACTGCGCATGTCACAAACAACTTTTGTCAGAAATAATAAATTTCCATTTGTAAACAACGCTTCGGTTGTATTTAATGTTTAAATAAATACAATTGCATTATTAATTATATAAATTGAATTTTGGTACTATTGGTGGTACTTGCCGAGCCAAGTATTTTGTTTGAGGTGGTACTTAGGGTAAAAAAAGCTTGCGAACCACTGCGACGCTGTATTAAGATTTCAAAGTATACCAAAGAGATCATCAAAATTAAACATTTGTGCATTTCTCACAGGTGATTCCGGATTCTCTGGAGTCTCTCTCGGTAAGATAATTCAAATACATGTCTGATATGTGAAGTACTGTATACTGTAGTTTATATCCATATCAAAACCCTACAGAACCATGCCATCACATCACGTAAAGATGGATGATGTTGATTATTACACATTATGCTAGTGTGTTGAACTGTCTTACCAGTACGTGTACAATTTAGCCCACAAGTGAGATGGTGAAGAAATGCTCCAATGGCTTGCCATAAACTAGCAATTAAAATGAAAATAACACACTTGTGTTGTGAAGAGTTGAATGTAAGATTGACGCTCTTGGCAAGTGGATCAAGTTTTCCAAGAGTTTGATGGTGGCAAAAGGTGTCGGACACTGCCAGGCTTCCCATAAAGAGTCGGAGTTTGTCCCCATCTAAAAATGTCTGCACCTGAGCTGAGGAACAGCTGCGGTATACTGGGAGCATTTTTCTGCATTTGAGCAAAATATTTCTTTGTACAAGGGGGCACATCAAGACGAGGATTTCCCGGACCTCCTGGACCGCCAGGTCCACCCGGAAGAGGTTGGAGTGCGTCAGGTTCAAGTGAAATGGGCCAGTACATTGCAGAGTACATCCAGAGTGAGATGTTGTTTTTGCTTCCAATGGTCCAATGTCTATTACTACATTGTGCTTAATGACTAATCCCATCAAACTGTTTTGACATATAGGTGGGAATTTGAAGCAGTACCTGACGGGGCCTCCGGGGCCTCCAGGGCCTCCAGGGGTCTCAGCGGCCTCAGGCGCCGTGATGGTGGATGATGTCGCAAACCGAGTCATCGCCTTCATGCAGAGTACGGATAACACTCTTGTCTTGTTATTTCTTGAATTATTATATTTGATGAAAAAGAATACCGTATTTTCACAACTATACGGCGCACCGTATTATAAGGCGTAGTGTCAGTTATGGGTGCTATTTCCGTATTTAACACTTACACAAGTTGTGTTGTATTATTGGATGCAGGAATGGTAAAACGTATGCTATCTTAAAAAAATACGCGAGCATGCATGTACCGGACACAGATTTTTTTTGTGCGTTTTTTTAAAAAGGCAATGGGAACAAAACTGAGTTTGGTTGTACTTTTTGAAGAATTTAACAATGTACTAGTTTTACTTTTTTTTTTAATCAATCCTCATCCACAAATCCATCGAAGTCCACATCTTCTGTATCCGAAATGAACAGTTTGGCAAATTCTCCGTCAAACACGCCAGGCTCTCTCATGTCATTATCAGAGTCAGTCTCGTTTCCGTGTGGCTTCTCAGAAATGATGCCGGCTTTTGCGAAAGCTCGAACAACGGTGCGAACAACAGCCCAAGCATCCACAATTGCCTCTCAGTCTTAGCAATTGAAGCCAAGACAGGCCGACAGAGCAGCACAATGAAGGATTATAATTTCCAAGAAAGCGTTTTTATTTAATATAATGCAGAACATGACACTATTTACCTCAGTAAGAGCGGAAGATGGCCAGTTTTTCCTTGTAATACGCCGGTTGTTGCTACGCCACGGTCGTCCTTGCCCGGATGGATACATGGCACCATTTCATAAAATGAAAGCACCAAGCACCACCACGGATTAGTTGATCTTGAATTCTCTCATGGCTGCTTGATTCCAATGGTCCTCCACGTAACTGATACCTTGCAGTTTAAACTGTGCTTTGTAAGTGTGTCTCTTCATAGGTGCCATTTTTGGCATGTTGTTTTGCCCAATGAACGTACCACACATACTGGGGGCGTGCCTTTAGCTTCCTCTTTCACGCCCACCCTTCCCACTTTAACGTCCGTATGCCGACCTCAGTTACGTCCGCCTTTCTTCTATATTAGCAGCATGTCGGCACATCAGTCAGTCAAGCGGACCGCTCATCAAAGTCACACAACAACAGATTTTGTAACTCGATGCACAAGTACACTATTATTAAGCGCCCCGTCCATTTTGGAGAAAATTTAAGGCTTTTAAGTGCGCCTTATGGTCATGATATCTCTCTGAATGTTTTGAACTTCTGTTTCATTGCCAAGCACCGTACTGAGCAACGCTACCTACCCAATGGAGATACTATAACAGAGGTCTAATTCGATGTACTGTAACTCAGTTCAGCATAAGATGAAAACTGTTGTGTGAAAGATAACAAAGTGGTTAACATTATCAACAGCACGTGTGTTAATTGCAGCCATTTCAAAACTGACCATGTGAAATGTTCGAATGATCCAGGTCAGGGCAGAGGAAATAGTGGGACCTCCAGTTCTCTTGGTCTGACTCTTCAAAGCGGCTCCATTTCTGTTGATGACCTCATCGCCATTTTACAGCGTAGGTCTTACGAAAGTTTTCTATCGTGAAAAATGCCTCAAAAGCATTCTTTGACATATGCATATATTGTTTGGTCGCAGGAGATGATGTGAAAAGGTATGTTGCTGGTCCTCCTGGCCCACCAGGGCCTGCTGGAGCACCAGGTCACGGAGCCTATAGATTTGGCATGCAGGAGGTAGCTGAACGTGCCCTCAGTCTGATGAAAGGTACAATAAAAATCTTGTCAGCTGTCATCACATAAAAACATAAATTAATTTGAGAACATCTCCTTAGTTTAACATTTAAGAGTTATGGCGTGATAACATCATTTTGTCTAACTGTGACTCATTTCTGCCATTAGAAAGGGGCATGGTGGGTGTATCTGGACAAGGATATGGCTTCTCATGTAAGACAAAACATTTATTGACATTTATTCCATCACGTGGTCTTTTTTTTCTACTAACAGAGATTTATTTTTAATGCCCAATCAGCTGAGTTTCATACTGCTGTTGGACCCCCGGGGCCACCCGGTGTACCCGGTCCACCTGGACCACCTGGCGCAGCAGGAAGTGGAAACTACTTGAGCTCAGATATTCGTGAATACTTGCAAAGTGAGCGTGAGAATGGAAAAAAAAAACCCCAGCATCACTCACTTAGATAAATACTTCACGTGACATGTGTCATCCAACATTGTGCTTCCAAAAGGTATTGCCGGTCGTGGTCTTCCAGGTCCACCTGGTCCCCCTGGACCTATGGGCCCACCTGGTACCAGCACCGAACTTACCTACATTGAAGGTGTCACCGGTGAGACGATCAGAGCAGATAGGCGGGAATATGTCAGCAGTGAGTACAAACCTTTTTGTTTTTTGTGAAGCACTTGTCTTTCCATTTGAAATGTCACCATTCTTGAATCATGGCTTTGTAAATAATGCTAGAAAACATTTGGGAACTGTCCTAAGGTGACAGGACAAGAGGAGGTATGTTTGGCATTCCTGGTCCACCTGGCCCTCCTGGACCCCCGGGAGAAAAGGGAGATTCAGGTGTATCTGGTGGTAGAAACTGGAACCTGGAGAGCGGAGACTACTCCAGTATGGCTGTCCGAGTAACGGATTATATCAAATGTAGGTGACAAACAAGAACGACATCACGTCATGTACGATACAATGGAATGGAATTATTTTTATGTCTATTGGTCTCGTCAACTCTGTCCGCATGCAGCCCAGGGCCTGCTCCGGGAATCTGGTGGTGCTGTCCAAGGGCCTCCGGGACCTCCTGGTCCTCCGGGAACTCCTGGATACAGCCAATGGTTTAGTGCTCAAGATAATGTTGTGGATGTGGTGGCGTACCTCAAATGTGAGTCAACAGATGTTCCCCGCTCCCCCCCCCATCCAATTTTGATGCAAAATAACAAGGCTCTTTCCGCTGGGATTTTCATCAAACTTGAGGATGTTTTACGTAAAATACTGTTGTAGTCTAGAAAATGCTGGGAACCGCAGCATTCCACTCAGGGGTGCTTTGTCAAACCGTCTGGACATGTAATCCACAGCCCAAGGTCTGCTGCATGACTCTGGGAGAGATCAATATGGCCATGCTGGGCAGGGAGTCAGAGGACCACCTGGGCCTCCTGGAACTCCAGGGTCCATGCTTTGGCTTGGCACTCATGGGAACGCAACAGATCTGGTGGAATACATAAGATGTAAGTGGATTGTGACCGATCAATGCTTTGTTCAAGCGGCCGTGTGTGTGTGGCACACATTAAACAGCAGGCCGCATGTATTTGATGCTATTCCTGACTAACTAAGTAATAAAGTACACCAGTGTACTCATAGACGTCAAGCCTCAGCAAATTTTATTAGATCTTCACGATACATCAAAACCACTTTCTCTCCCTTTCAGCTAATGGTGTGTTACACGACATCATCAGGGACTACAGCAATCACATCTTCCAAGGACCCCAAGGCCCACCTGGTCCTCCAGGTGCGCCGGACCACAGTCAAGGCTTTGGTTTCAGTGGGAATTACACACATCTTGTGGAATACCTCCAATGTAAGAAATCCCATGCCGACCTTTGGCAAATGATGTGAAAACAATGGATGCCAAACATTGACATTTTCCACGGCGATCAACTGTTTTTGTAGCACACGGTCTGATTGGTGACAGTAGATGGAGCAGCTATGACCGCACTGTTCAAGGGCCACCAGGACTGCCCGGGCCTCCAGGAGCTGCCGGATATAGTCGAGTGTTTGGCTCCCAAGAAAATGTCACTGATTTAGTGGAATTCATCAGAGGTAAATGATTGTTTTTCATCAATGCAAGAGCAGAATGATATTCAAGTGCAAAACTTGAGTCAGCTGACTCTTGCGCGTTTCTCCTACAGTACACGGTGCCATTGTCGGAGCACCAGGACAAAAAGGGGAAACAGGATTTCCAGGCCCTAAAGGAGACAGAGGTACACATTTGATTCCAAAATAATGATGCACTACTTTCTCCGTAGTAACCATTAAGAATTTAGTTTTTATAGTAAGATTAAATATGTTCTGGGATTGACTGCTGACCAGGCCTGGGCCCAAAGTCAGTTGGGAAAACTCCAGCTCTGCTTCTTGAGCCACAAGCACATTAGACATGTATTAAATATGTCATCATGGAAACGTGAACTTTTTGTTCACAATGAATGTGCACTGCGCAGTTATACTGCAGTGATTCAACAAAACATGAAACGATGAGTTAGAATTCAAAACCTTGCCTTGGGCCTACATTTTCGTGTTTCAGACTGCTGCTTCCAGTTTTCTCTGCAGTCTTACTCAGGCACAAAACAAAAACACACCTTGTTCTCTGTTCATGTTTGTTGTAGTTTTTTTTTTCTTTCTTTGTGGGAGTCCCTGACTTTTCCAGAATGTCCAATCAAAATAGTACCAAGATCTATTGTAGAGTGTTTGAAATACAGTAAATTACAGCATATTGTCGTCCAAACAGAAAATGCCGCTCACGTTTCTGGGTTTTTTGAAAGTACTGCCCCTTTTTCAGGGTCTTCCTCATCCACGAAAATCATTATGGCCTATAGCGGTGCTTCTCAAATAGTGGGGCGCAATGCTGCGGGCTTTTTGCCATACGAAAATAAATTGTAATTTCACATCCACTACAGTAGGTGGCATTAGTGAGCTCATTGTTGGAGTGTACGCAGGGGGCATTTTAGTGAAGGTCTTGGTTTTTTTTTTCGCACATTGTGCATGCACCACACAGCATGGAACAGGAGATTTGCGGAGCATTTGGAAAAATCAGAGCATCAGGCAGGATCAATGGAAACTGAACAAGCAAGATGCAAGTGTGGTGGGCTGACGGGGGATTTAAACTCATTCATCATTTTTGTACTGCGTTCACAACTCGGGTTGCCAAGTTAGTAAGTTTTTCTGAAGTCGGTGGATGTTTAGTAGCGTTATGGAAAGAGTCACTGTGGCTAATCTTTACAGTCGTTTTGCTACTCACAAAACAGCAAAAAAAAAAATTATTCATGGAAGTCCCACTCTCATTCGTGTTGCGTCGTGAAAGAAGTGAATTTCCAAATCGACCCATGAAGTGCAGTGAACAAATCTGAGACACCATGGAAAAATAGTTCAATGAAAACAAAGGCGGCGAGAGATGGAGACATAGAGACAAATGATCAGAATCAAATGGTTCAATGACTCGGGTCAAAAAATGAACTGTCTTTCCGGTCGAACAGAAAGCACTGGAAGTCCTGTTGGGACACCGAATGACTATTAACGGTCTGAATTGTCACCTCTAACGACTGGATTTGTATGGGTACAGGTGACCGTGGTTATCCAGGCCAGCAAGGACCCAAGGGAGAAAAAGGTGAGTGATTGGCATTTGCGACATACAGTAGCTGAATTGTCAAATCCTCCTGACTATTATTATGGCTGAGTTTTGACTTCAGTGAACCTCATACACCAATAATAATGCGCTACATACTGGAAAACATACAACTCCAATATTTAAGTGTCGATATAGTGTTGGTTGCATCTGACTTTGTCCTTACTCTCAAGTCATCATCAATTTCAATACTTATTTTTTGAAAAATGAAAACATTTAATTTTGTGAAATGTACACAGCACAGTTGCAGTATAAAAGGACCTTGATGATCAATGTGCTCTTTCTCAAATTGTTGGTTTTATTGATTCGAAGTGAAGACATTTTTACATCCGACTGCAAACTTGATCTGACATAAAGTCTTGCTTTTTCAGGCGACTCCTCGGTGATTTCAAGGAGAGCAAAGAGGCATGTTGTGGTCTGAGTCACATGACTATGGGGATGAAAGTGCACCTTTGTTTTCATGTACGTTTGTTTGCTTTGCCACAGCAAATGTATGCTCTATTTTCTTTTTTTTCATGACTGTATCTGCTTTGCTGTTAGGAATTGTACCGAATATGACTTTCAAACCAATAGCCCAAGCTTTTTAATGTTACTTTACATGTGTGAATTTAGACACAGCGATGCAATGAAAACAACTGCTGTTATCATTTTCAGATTGTGTATATATGTTGTACTTATGTGCAGTTGAATGTAGCTTTTGACTAATTTAGTGGACCAACTTTACAAGGCTGGGGTTTACTTACGGGTTGCACACACACACACACACACACTGCGAGATTACTGACTTTCACATACACAGTAGTAGGTGAAACTAAATTGTCGTTTTTCAAGGAACAAAATCAAAGTAGGACTAAGCACGGCAGTATTCCAGAGGAAACTTTATTTACAGAAAAAGGGAAATCTACATGACTCAGGCCAAATGAAAACTGAACTATATTTTAAATGAATTATTTTGATAGGAATAATTAAATTGACATTACAACAAAATGAATTTACTGACTCAAGAATTGATTTTCACAATTACAGTTTTAAGTTGTTCTGAAATGCTCAGCAGCAGCAAAATGAGCAAAACAAGCATGTGTCAGGGTTTATTGCAATACTACTGAGTTGTAATCTTGTAAAAAGGTGCACAGCACTCCACTTTTATTTTTGTGCCTTACGATTAAATACCTTCAGTAACACTTCATAGAAAGATAACAAGAGATGAGCTGATAAATCAAGAAAGCCTAAACCAGTCAGGCCCACATTTTCCTTGAACTTCATTCGATATGAATGTCATAGCATAGTTACCAAAAAACAAACTAAAATGACAAGAGCTCAGCTTTTGTTTCTTTTAATCCAGAGACAATTTATGCATTCAGGATGCATTCCCCCCTCCCGCCTCCCCCATCCCAAAAAATCCAAAATCTAAGCAGATGCATTGTAGCTCATACAGGCTTTTCCAAAGCATCACGGTGATTCACTAACACCTGATAATGAAATGTTTTATTTGGAGATTGATTCATTGACAAACTAAACTCATGGGTAAATGCTGTTACTGCTGAACATGTACATATAATAAATTGATGTATTTCGTCTTTGTCCCTGAATGATAATTTTTAGCCATAACTGAATAATGGGAAAATACTGACTGACTTAGTGGTGAATAAATGCTGGTTTATTGCTAAAATACTGTAGTGCCATCATTTATTGGACATGAGCTGAAGAAGGAGAATGTCTCCCTCCATTGTCTCTACTGTTTTGCATAACTAAAAAGAATGGCACCAACCATTTACTGCTAGATTCTCACACCTTGAGACAGGAAGGCATTGGGGGGACCGGGGAGAGAGGGACCCGCAAAACGCTCAATTGGTAGAACTAGATACCCCAGATAAGATTTTAAAATAGGGATAGAGGATGTAATAGAATTTAGTGTATCATCATTGATTCGAGACAAACAGAAATCGTATGATTTTGTCCAATTTTTTACCAATTACCGTTGCAAGAATCTGTTTGAGTGATTTTCAAATTGTATAAGCGTGTTAGTGCAAAAGTCAAAACCAGAAAAAAAAGGAGCAGTACAACATGCCATGACGCTTCCAAATTCCAATATTACAGGCCCTGGACTGTGAAAATCATTTCAATCCAAGAAAGTCAGCCAATAAGTTACGCCTGAATGACTCCGAGTTGGCAGATGGGGAAATAAAATGCGATATAAATAGCTGCAGGAAAAGAGTGGTGTTCTGAGAGGAAAAACTTTGTTCATCCTCTGCCGGTGGCCCAAGTAGGAGAGGAAGGCACAGGCCCAGCTGCATCAGTCCATCTGCTGTGTGGACAGCGGCGGGTCGGCCTAGAATCCAGTGGACTGGACGCTGGGGATTGGGTAGAACTTGGAAATGCGACTCTGTGCCGAGGGGTTAAGGCACTCGGACTCTCCGCTCATCTTAAAAAACATTTCCTGTTCCTGCAACTTCCTGGCAAACTCTTCTTCCAGGGCCTGTGGGCCCGCAAAAGAAAAAACAACAATGTACAGTCATTCTTGTGCATGTCAATAGATGTTGCATAATATCTGCATAATCATTATATCGATATACTGGTATATCACGATGAAATTCATATTTCTCAATTCCACACTCACTGTATACATATTACTGGAGCCTAATAAGGCTTATGTTTATAACCGGAGTGTCAACATTTCTTTGGATTTACATTTTTTAACTTTCTCCTCCTGGCTGTTCTTTGGATTTGGTTTGTTCTTTGTTACTTGTTGAACGTGTATTAATAATATTAGTGTATATGTTTGAATATTGCAAATATACTGAATATATCTGGCGACTTAATTTCCCTCGCAGGATTCATAATTTGTCTCTACCTACTCTATCGTTACCTCCATGTGTGGTATTTCCAATTTCCCGACTTGAATGCATTACGTGTAGCATACAAGGCATCCAGACAGTATTCACAGCGCTTTACTTTTCCTCACATTTCCCACAATTCTATGCACAACACCCCACGATGATAATGGGACAAAAATTGTTTTAAAATTTGAAAGACTTTACCTCTGCTTATAAAAGAGAGACCCCCCCGACCTCTCCAAAGGTCACTCAAATTACCACAACACAAAAAAGGCATTGTCTATTTATCGGTTCATTTTCAGTCAATAGTTCATTACTTTTGTCACTGTTGAACATCCTTTCTGTGACCACTACAGCTTAATTTGAATTCAGTTGATTGGACATGATTTGGAAAGGCACACACTTGACCTGTCTATATCAGGTCCCACAGTTGACAGCGCATGTCCAAGCACAGGCCAAGCATGAAGTCAATGGTAATGTTTATAGACCTCCAAGACAGAATTGTTTTGAGGAATATATCTGGAAAATGATACGGAAATAAATCTACATTTTTCTTGAAAGTCTAATAAAACCAAAGCAGCCTTCATCTAAATGATGAAGGCTGATTATTTGGTTATGTCTGATTATGAACGGAAGAAGTTCATCATCACCTTCCTCAACATTGTCTTCCATCTAAACTCTGCTCAACTATTTTTTTTAGTAAAAAAAATAAAATAAAAATCCGTATTCCGTATTGTCCGTTACTGGGTGACGTGTGTATAACTTTGATGAAGAAAATGCATTCAGTTTCGGATGGGTGGTGTCATAATGTGGAAAAATTGAGGTGCTCTGAATACTTTCAGGATGCACTTTGCAATGTTAGAAAATCTGAAGCTTCGACGTCTGACTTATTTTTTTTCCCCAAAGTCAAATGATCACCAGGGGCAAGAGTCACCTTCTTTCTGGGCCGTAGCTTCTCTCTCCATTCTTTCAGCTCCACGATATGCTCCTCATCCAGCTCCTTCAGCTTCTGCGTCTCGTGTTCGATCAGCAGATGACACTTCTCGTTCTGGGAACACAGAAGGTGTCAATGTATAATTATGTCATATTTGCACAAGGAAAAAAATCTAAACAAAACAAAAAACATGTACAATCCATACTTGCAACTGCTGTAGCTCTCGGATGTTGGCGTCACACTGCAGCTGTAAGTCTCGCATCTGATTTTCATGTTTCTGATGCTGGTGGAGTCGCTCGTTCTTTTGTCTCTTTTCTTCCTGAACTGCAAACTGAAAACGTGACACTACACTTTAATGCAGGGGTAGGGAACCTATGGCTTGCGGGCCAGGTGTGGCTCTTTTGATGAATGCATCTGGCTCGCAGATAAAACAAAATATTCTCGATTGTTTAATCCATCCAACGATTTTTCACTGCTCACGTCCTGTTCAGGAGCAATTTTCATTGGATGATACTGGCCTACGTTGGCCGTTGCTGGGTAAACAGGGAAACGCCCCCTTTTGAATCAGCCCACTAGGTCATTAGCTCAAAGCTAATCCTTCAACAAATAAAATGGGGAGAGAAAAAAAAGATGACAAGTATGGTACACTTCAGGATGAATGGACCAAAGGTTTCGCCTTTGTGGAGAGAACAGGTTCTGCAGTGTGTCTAATTTGCAATGAAAAAATACCATTGATGAAACAGTCAAATGTAAAGCGGCACTTTGACACGCGCCATGCTACTATCGCATCAAAATACCCTGCGGGAGACAGCAGAATGGAAGCGCGCAAGCTCCTGAGCAGGGTGCAAGCTAGCCTGCAGCAACTCCGCGTAGGGACCCGGCAAGCTGACTATAATTCCGCTAGCTTTGCTGGATCTTGAGCAATGGTGACGAATGGAAAACCATTCACATTAATGGTGAGTGTTATAACAAAATTATTTTTTAAAAGATACATTCAGAAGCTTATTATGACATTTTGTTGAATTTTCTCTCTCTCCCTCCCTCCCCAATATTTTGCTTTCATGACTCTCTTCGTCAAAAAGGTCCCCGACGGCTGCCTTAATAGGTCATATTATGGGGATTTTAATTTGCAACTGCTTGATTTCATTCTTTTCTTTAACTGTTTGATTGTACAAGTACTTGAGTCTCTTTCGGGCCAACCCACTCATCAAGTACGAAGTGAAGCAAACGAGTAAATCTGCCTCTTTCCTCTGCGTCCATGAGCGAGCCATTCTGCACAACACCTGACCGGTACGTGGCAGTGGGGCAAATTTCCAAAACAACTTCCCCCAAACAGGCTTCCTCCACCCATGGCATGAACAGCTCGGCAGGGCAGAGAGAGAGAGAGAGAGAGACACACTTTGAAGATATGGCTCTGTCTGAAACACGATCAATAACATAACATGACACACCCAGTGGTTATGATGCATTTGCGAGCATGTCAAATCCATGTGGTAAGCAAAGAGTTTTGTTGGATGCACAGATTAGCGTGAGCTAACAGCTTTGGCTTCTGCCACATACTTCATAGACACACACAGTAATTTGAGAAGCGGTGCCTCCCAAAACAAAAACCATCACCCCACACAACTCCACACTCGACTGAGAGAAGAAGCCACTTGAGTCGAAGGGCTTTGTTGGAAAGTCAAATCTCCTCACTTTCACGCCACTTTTGCTTCACCATTGTTGGAATACGTCATCGGCTCAAAGACAAATGAAAACGGTACTTCCTTTCCAACGTAGGAAAGACATCTGACGTCATTGCACGACGGCAAGTACTGCCGACCGAAGTGTCGAGCTTTGCCTTACCTGCAAGATATTTGCCTCATAATAAAAAAAGAGGTGTCTTTTACAAGAATTCCCATTTTTGTAATATAATATTCTGTCCCTTTGCCATGAATTGCATGTACCTCCCCGGCAATTTTGATTGTCGGTTCCGTTTTCCCCCCGAAATAATTAATAGGAAACAAGTCTCAAGCTTATTTTCTTTTATGGTCCTTACTCAAAATAATATCCCACACAAGAGTTTCTGCATTTGATAATATTATCATATTTTGTGTTTACAAATGTTTTTTTTCTCCTTTCTGGATAGTAATGTTAATCAGAAAATTATTGGTTTACATCTTTGATGCAGGTTTTTATAGATACTGTTCTATACACTTTTTTCAATCCAAATAACACTCGTGTCTTTGCATATTCTGTAAATGGGTGGGACTACCGCACAACGCTACCCTTGCATTACGGAATGCCTTTCCATACTTATTTGTCATGTCCTTGTTGATCGCAGTTGCTTGTTATTGATGAGATGAGGGTAGCCTGTACTACAGGAGACAAATTCCTTGTTTGTTCTACATACTTGGCCAATAGAGATGATTGTGATTCAAATACATGTCGTCTGTGTTCTATTAATTTAATTCTAAGGGCATTGAATTGATTGTAACTATACTGTTCAGGTTGTCTTAGGATACGTTTGGCCTCTTATTCGGGCAGGCTTCATCAGTTCATACAAACAAGGCTTGGTTGCTTGGCAAGACACGTGACAAGTGGTGACAGCGACAGCTCTGACAAAGGCTGGAGTGACAGTTGAAACTGTCGGCAAGATACGTTTTTTCTTTTTACTGGAGAAAAAAAAAACACTTGTCAGAAGATAAGCAACATAAAACCGAGTTGGTGTGGAAAACTCAACTATTTACGCCTCAAGTTGGAGCCACGCCCAACCACGAATGATGTCATCACGGTTGTTCAGATGCCTTTGTAGAGAGGCCTCTGTCTGTCAACGACAGTTGTTGGGTGGCATACTGCACTCGAGCGCATATACCAGATTGCTTTTCTGTTAAGAGGTTTATTTGGTTTTTGGTGTGGACCAGCCTCAGCGTGTTCCCAAGACTGAAGTGCACAAAAATGTTTTGTTGATCGAACATCCAAACCTGATACACGTTGAATGACAAGATTGCATCTTGCTCTTGTTCCTTCTGGAACTTTTCACAAATAATTCGGGATGCAGCGGTAACGGCAATATCGCAATATCCCAATGTTAAAATTGACACAATATCGTCGGGGTGAGGTCAAGGTATGAAAAGCACCACATCTGTTGAATCGGCAAGGTTATGTTACTTTGGTGCACCTCCAGCCCCCTCTGGTGGTTAGTTGATTGGTGCAGTTTAATTTGAATTTGGAATGTTTCGGTTCCTCCACAAATTGACTCGATTCACAATGTGTCTGTGCATTAGCAAGTGCCTCAATATTAAGCGTGCTCAGCCGAACACAGCCTAGTGAACTACATCGACCAGGATATGAGCCAATAGAGCACTTGACAATCAAATGACTGACCAATCCGAATTCTTTGTCACTACTGTTATGTACAGTATCGTGTTGTATACAGTATCGTGAGCTTTTTCCCTGCTGCTAACTTCCCCGCAATATTGTGATGATCGGACACTGAGGTTCATATTGGGATCATGTATCGTGACATTTGAATATCGTTTACAGCCCTATAAATGGCCAGCTGGGGTACAGTGGTTTCGTGTTGCGAGCCTCCCTTGCGTGCCCAGGCGCTCTCTTTCTCTTTACCCAAACTGCACATTATCTTATTCTGATAATGTGCAGTTGGGATTTCAGTGAGTGTTGTGAGTCTAAGACCGGGTATGGGTCCGTGTGTGGGAGTTTTCTGTCAACCCCAAGAGTCTCCAAAGTGGACATCACAGTCCAAAAATCAAAATGTTTTTGACATCCTGATGCAGAATTTAAGGCATTGAAGGCTTCCACGTCTTGGCTCAAAATTATGTCATCCACAGATCATGGGTTCGATCCCGGCTCCAGCCTTCCTGTGTGGAGTTTGCATGTTCTGCCCGGGCCTGCGTGGGTTTTCTCCGGGTACTCCGGTTTCCTCCCACATTCCAAAAACTTGCATGGTAGCCGATTGAAAACTCAAAATTATCCCTGTGTGTGAGATGTGACGCGGATGGTTGTTCGTCTGTGTGTGCCCTGCGATTGGCTGGCAACCGGTTCAGGGTGTCCCCCACCCACTGCCCCAAGACAGCTGGGATAGGCTCCAGCACCCCCCGCGACCCTTGTGAGGATAAAGCGGATCGGAGAATGGACTCATTTTCTTTTGTAATGGGCGGTCAAGCCTAACCTTTGCGAAAGGTGGCTTAAAGGTTGTGTCGAGTTACCTTTCCATAGCATTTAAAGAATTTGAACAACTTGCCAAGGGCCTAAGGCTCAGGCTCAGCCCCTGGTTGTCATGGTAACAAGAGCCAGGCATCCAATTGGACCAGCAGTAGATGAGGCAGGGTATACAGTTGCTCACTAATTTCAGCAGGACAAGAAAAAATTATTTTGATCTTTGAGGTATTGTAACCAAATCACATCCCAGACGTGCTCGTCAAGCCTCCACATGCAAACTGTTTTTGGTTTTTTTTTTTTTTGAGTGACAATAATATTATTTAGTCAAAATTGTTGTTACCTGTTTGACCTTCTCTCTCTCCTGCTCCAGGGTGAGAGCAGCTGCGGTAATGCGAAGACTTTTCTTGAACATGGCCATACGCGTCTTGGCCTCACTGCGCTGTATCTTTGGCAGCCTGGCTCGTTCCTGAGTCTGCTTGTTCTTCATTTCTTCAATCAGTCGCTGGTTATAACGCTGCATTTGCTCCATCTCCTGCAGGGGAAGAAATTAAGTGGTGTCAGGCTCCGCTGTAGAATAAACATCAAGCCATGACTTGGAAAAACAAGTGCGAGTGCGACAACGAGGCACACTTTTTCATGTCTTTTCAGCAGCTGGTGACGTTGCATGAAGTATTGGTCTTTCAGCTGCTGCTTGAACAGCTGGTGTTTCTCCTGCAGATGACGCTCTTCCAGCTCCCACATGGCAGCCTCCCTTGCTGCATGCAGACAGACACAAAAGTGCAAAAGTTGGAGCAAAAAGTGCGCAGAAGACCCACTGGAAGCGTGGTTGGAGAGCCAAATGTTATCTGATATCAGATGGCATGCAGTGGACCAGCGAGAGTGAATGGCAGTAAAATTAAGCAGTTCGCACCGCTGCCTTTCACGCAGCTATCCAGGACTCATTTCCTCGTCAACACCCTATTCACAATTGCCCGGTGAATGATTGATGGTCAGTCCAAAACCGCACCTCTTACACCAAGTCAACCGGGATAGACTCCAGCTTCTCTGTGATTTGCACAGAATAAATGGTATTGAAAATGGATGTAGGTGCTTGCCTTGCGTGCAGAAGATTTGGTACTCTGAAGTCACCTTTTCTCCCTGTGAAAGTGGCATGTAGTCGCTCTTAACCTCTGTTCCAGGTTCCCATGACTTGGTTCAGCAGGTATTTCTCAGAAGTGTTTTTGTGTTCATACCAAGTCCCATCCATCCATCCATCCCATTTTGCGAACCGCTTTATCCTCACTAGGGTCACGGGGGGTGCTGGAGCCTATCCCAGCCGTCTTCGGGCAGTAGGCGGTGGACACCCTGAACCGGTTGCCAGCCAATCGCAGGGCGCACACAGGCGAACCACCATCCATCCATGCTCACACTCACGCCTAGGGACAATTTAGAGTGTTCAATCAGCCCGCCAACACATCTCATTACCTCTTAGAAGCTGCTGCTTGTGGTTGAGGCAGTCTCTCTCGATGGTGGCCAGCTCATGCTTGTGCTGCTGGATAATTTTCTTCAGAGCGCTGTCAAGATCCTGCTGCTGCTTCTGAAGAAACTCTTGCTCCTATGTGAAAGTATAAAATTAACTAAATATTGTTGATTATGCTTCCACGCTCCTAAAGTAACCCTTGAGTTGAAAATGCCAACGATTCTTAAAAAGGTACACGTGAAAAGTGAAAAAGGAACGGAAATATGAAAGTAAACCGAGATTCAAATGAGACAAATATTCTGTCAAATACAATGTGTATTTAAACACACGCACGCACGCGCACACACACACACACACACACACACACCACACACAGACTGAGGACACTCTAGCGTGTCCTCAGTCATCTCCGGGGCCTCCTACACCCTGGTGGAACATGTCCAGAACACCTCAACAGAGAGTCATCTAATCAGATGCCCAAGCCACCTCATCTGGCTCCTCTCAGCGTGGAGGAGCTGCAACTCAACTCTGAGTCACTGCCGGTAGATTTAATTTCTCACCCTATCTGTAAGGGAGAGCCCGGACACCCCGTGGGGGAAACTCATTTCAGGAGCTTGTATCGGAAATGACCCACAGCTCGTGACCATAGATGAGGGTCATACAGAGAGCGAACAGGGGGTTCGGTATCCAATTCTCCCAAAGTACCTCCGACACAACTCTCAGGGGGACACGGTCGAAGCCCTTCTCCAAGTCCACAAAACACATGTAGAGTAATCAGGGTGAAATCCCACGCACCCTTGAAGACCCAGCTTAACGTGTAGAACTAGTCCAACTGTTCCACGGCCAGGACAAAAACACACTGCTCCTCCTTAATTTGAGATTTGACATGCCGGCAGACCCTCCTCTCCAGCACCAGGGAGGGTGAGGAATGTGACCCCCTGTAGTTGAAACACACACCGCGGTCCCCTTTCTTAAAAAATGGGAACAACCACCCAACCCTGGTCTGTCCTCAATGTCAATGTAATGTTACAGAGGCATGCAGGTCAGTCACACAACTTGCAGGGCCTTAAGGAATTCCGGGTGGGATCTCATCAATTCCGGGGGCTTTGCCACCAAGAAGCTTGTTAACAATCTTGGTGACCTCAACCCCAGAGTTCTCAGGGGCTCCTAATGGCAAGGCGTGTCAGAGGAATTGAGGAGGTCTTTGAAGTATGACCTGGTCCACCACCCAGCTCACACTGCACCTGACCCCTTCACTGATAATTTTACAGGTTACCACCAGCGAGTCCCAGGGACTCGCTGATCAGAAACGTATGAGTCCCATTATGCATTTAGCGAGTCCCAAATTTCGAATTCTGAAATGGTCTACTTATTCAATTGCATATGATAATAACACAAACAACAACATATACATACAATTATAAACAAATGCTGCAAAAGTTTAAATAATTCTGTAGCAGGCCTGAGGATTTCTGAAATTCACGGGAACTGTTTTTCGGTTCCGTCGGATTACCCAATGGGAAACAACGGTAACTAATTTTGGGTTACGTAAACGTTCATCATGGGAACCCATTTTTCTTTTTGGACTGATATTCATAATCAAGAATTCTGAAACTCAAAAGTACAATGTTTCAAGGGTAAATGTTTGAAAACTATGCATTAACAATGAACATTACATCAGCAGCTGTGTACTCCAGGTTTATTTAAAAAAAAAATATGGATCAAAATACAGTATGGTGTACTCAAATGGCATCATGAATACAGCATACCACAAAATCAGAGTATTTTTTCCAGTCTCACACTGCAAAGATTAATTTACTGGTAATCAATAATACAGGTAAGTATTGATGTGGCTTGACATCCTCTTCCCAAGACGTTGCATGTGTAATCGACAATCAATTTGACGAAGGAATCTACCAAACGTCATCATTAGGTCTACCAACAGTTAACATTAGCATTCCTACACCTTGTGACGAATGTTTTATTCCTAAAGTTACCATGCTACAACCAGTAAATTATAGAATAACCAATACTGTTTCATCATATTTTTCATAGTGATTAGCCAATAGATCTAATGACCAACTTGCCTCGTAATCGTGCCTTTCGTAGTACTGTATCTCGCTCTCGTGTTCTGTGCATACCACAGAATAAGGAATAGACAGAAGTGTCACCACAATAGGCACGCGCTCTAATTCGTGTGCCGCCGGTAGCTCCACCCTCCGGCAATCCGCCATCTTGTTTTGTTGAGTGAGCGTATTCTGTGTCGCGACCACAGAATAAGGAATAGACAGAAGCGTCAATAGGCTCCTTCGGTCCGGTAAACTTCGGCAATTTCCGTGGCGCCACCGAGTGAGAAAAAAATGGATTCCCGATTACAGACAGAACTGTACACGAAATAAACATGGATAATCCTAACAAAAAGTGGTATGGAAATTACTGCTGCGTCATCAACTGTTCAAGTTGCTCGATCGACGAAAGAACGGCAAAATGCATCAAAATGCATAAATTAAAGAGCGAGATCGGTAAGTTTATTTAATGTAGTTTAATTTTAGCAAGGGCACGCTTGCGATTTTCACTAGTTATTACGAGTTATTATCATTAGTTTCGAGATCCGAAGCTGTGAACCACATTCAGTGTCAAAAAAGTTTTGGAATCTGAGTTACTGGCGGATTGACTCAACTTGCCCTCGTTGCTTTTCTTACAGATGCCTGAAATGGATAACAAACACACGCCGGGCTCAGAGCAAAGAAGATTGTTCAAAGCACTTCGAGCCCAATGCGTACATGTGTCCAAATGACATACATGGATCCAGACTACTTCCAAGTGCCATTCCTACCATCGTCGTTGCCCACCACCTCCACCACGTAAACTACCAACACCTCGCATCTCAGTCATACCAAAGAAGAAGCTGAAGCCATCACGATTGCCCACTGATTCCATTGATAATGACACGGTATTTGTGGAAATGTAACCCCAATGGAAAGCCAAATCATGTGAATTTTTACAATCTAAGTTGGATCAAGCTTCAGCAGAAGCTGATAAATTGAGAAAAACAGTGAAGATCTTGCAACAGAAGTATAAGGTGGAGCATCAACATACTCAGCGACTCACACAGTTCCGGTTCTTGTACATAAACAAAGTACCTCGTTAACTCTTGCAATTTCTACGTGTGGCTTTTACCACAGAATTATTCTGCTTTTACTGTGTTCGCGACCATAGTCGCGACCACAGAATAAGGAATAGACAGAAGTGTCACCACAATAGCACGAGTGTGCCGCCGGTAACCCTCCGGCAATCCGCCATCTTGTTTTGTTGAGTGAGCGTATTCTGTGTCGCGACTATGGTCGCGAACACAGTAAAAGCCACAGAATATGTGGTAAAAGCCACACGTAGAAATTGCCGAGAAATCAACGTACTTTGTACATATTTACATTTTATTGGCACAGAGAATATGTACAAGAACCGGAACTGTACAGAACGTATAACCCATACTAGGGAGTTAACGAGAGTACTTTGTACATATTTACATTTTATTGGCACAGAGAATATGTACAAGAACCGGAACTGTACAGAACGTATAACTTTTTACCATACTAGCGAGTTAACGAGAAATTACTTTGCCATTTTATTGGCACAGAGAATATGTACAAGAACCGGAACTGTACAGAACGTATAACTTTTTACCATACTTTAATTTATTTTTGAGTCGCTGAGTATGTTGATGCTCCACCTTATACTTCTGTTGCAAGATCTTCACTGTTTTTCTCAATTTATCAGCTTCTGCTGAAGCTTGATCCAACTTAGATTGTCACATGATGAACAGGTGTGGCTTTCCATTGGGGTTACATTAGCGGACTCCACAAATACCGTGTCATTATCAATGGAATCAGTGGGCAATCGTGATGGCTTCAGCTTCTTCTTTGGTATGACTGAGATGCGAGGTGTTGGTAGTTTACGCTTACTTCCCAATGGTGGAGGTGGATTTGGGCAACTGACGATGGTAGGAATGGCACTTGGAAGTAGTCTGGATCCATGTATGTCATTTGGACACATGTACGCATTGGGCTCGAAGTGCTTTGAACAGATCTTCTTTGCTCTGATGTTTTGAATTGTGAGGTCAGCCCGGCGTGTGTTTGTTATCCATTTCAGGCATCTGTAAGAAAAGCAACGAGGGTTCAAATCAAGTTGAGTCAATCCGCCAGTAGCCACTCAGATTCCAAAACTTTTTTAAACGACCAGACACTGAATGTGGTTCACAGCTTCGGATCTCAAAAGAAACTAATGATAATAACTCGTAATAACTAGTGAAAATCGCAAGCGTGCCCTTGCTAAAATTAAACTACATTAAATAAACTTACCGATCTCATTCGGATTAGGAAATCCATGCCATTTTGCCGTTCTTTCGTCGATCGTGGTCGAGCAACTTGAACAGATGACGCAGCAGTAATGTTATTTGGTGGATTATCCATCGTTTATTTCGTGTACAGTTCTGATTTCTCAACAAACTGGGGAATGGTTCTGGCGCCACGGAAATTGCCGAAGTTTACCGGACTCACCCGAAGGAGCCTATTGACGCTTCTGTCTATTCCTTATTCTGTGGTGCATACATCACAGGTGAGTTTAGTGATACGCCCTTCGGACGATTCATACAAAAAATCAGACTGGCATTCCTATTTCTTAAATTAAATGTCGTAATTAATAGACCTTTGAGAGATTTTTTTCGCCGCCATCTCAAACTTTCATCCGCTCGATTCCTCAGTTTGCGGACGAAAATCGAAACCCGCACGCGCACATAACGTTATCTGTTCCGTCCCCCCGACACTGAAGACAAAACAAAACGAAAGTAAATTAGAAGAAACACACCCACACACCACACCACAAAACACCGGGGGGAAATTATGCGCCTAGGACGCGGGACGCAGAGGTAACGAGATGGCTGCCCCTTTGGCCCCTCCCATAGGTGGTGAGCCCATGGGCAAGGGGAACCACTTCGCATATTGCGGTTTTGCCCGGCTGGCCCCCATGGGGGAACGCCATGCAACTAGACGTTTCACCGTTGTGTCCCATTTCCATGTCTGGCTCGGGGCGGGGACTTGGTGACTCACATCCAGGCAAGGGAAAACATTGTCTATATATTGTACTTTTCATCATCGAAAGAAAATGGTACAGTATTCAATGTATCCATTCCAGCTCCCCCAAAACACCCGCCATTTTTTCCCCAACATAAGAAATATGCACTGTATTGTATGGTGCTGTATAAATGCGGCGAGGAATAAAATTTGCTCTCCAGATAACTGTGCCTTGAGTTGTGTTCTTCCTTGTACTTTTGTGGGGTCACAAGGCAGTTGGCACACAAGCTTCAAGGCACCTTACTGCAACAAAGTGATATTGTCCTTCCACCAGAAGAAACCCAAAGCTAATTCACGACGGCAGGACTTTTTGAAGTGTGCTGTGGCCATCTAGCGGTGAGGGCCTGAAGCATATTTCATATTTTGCTCATATCTCAAGACATAAAATTGTTCCAGTGACATCAATGTATCATGTTAAAAATGTGTAACACATTTTTTAGAATTCTCTAGGTTAATATAATGAATTAGAAGAATCATTATCAAAACATGCAAAAAATATGCATTAGAATCTATGACAGTAGCGTGTGGTTAACACATCTACCACACATTTCAAATCTGGGTTGCGTTTGCATGGCTTGATGCCGAATCCTGCAGGTTCCACCCACATTCACAAAAACAACTGAAGGCGGAAAGAGAAAATGGAGGGCCGGATTCATGACCTTCTTCTTATCTTTTCCCACTGTCTGATGTAATTCCCATGTTCACAATTAACTTTATTTTATTTAATTTTTTTACTTTATATTGAACTTTGGTCAATATTGGAATAATTGTGATCCAAACAGGATACCAAGTGATGGTGTGGAGTGACTAAACACCTGCAAATCATGGCGTGGATATGTCCAATAAAAACTACACCCTAGAACTGCAGCAGAGTAACCTAGACAAGACACTGACCTCCTTTTTCCGGTTTTTCAGCACGCTCTGATACTTGGACAACTCTTTGTCCTGCTCAGATTTGATGCGTTTGGCCTCTTCTCTCAGTCGGTTGGTGTGTTCCTGTTCCAACCTCTCTATGGTCTGCTTCTGCTGCCGCTCTAGGTTCTCTACCTCCTGGTCACACTGACGCTTTTTACTCTGGAAGCACAAAAGACTTAGTGTGAAGAAAAAAAGAAATTAAATCAAATGAAGGAAGCACGGAAAATACAGCGGGTATAGTGTATGCTCGGGGTGGCACGGTACAGGTCAACCACAGTACGGTCCGTACCTTGGGTTTGGGGAGACGGTTCGGTGCATTGGTGAGTGTGTTTTGAATAAAAAGTTTTTTTATCTCTTAAAATGATCTCTTTATTCTTATTTCAATCAAGTTAACCGTTATTTAAATTAGGGCTGAGCGATTGTGGAACTTTTTCTTAAAAATTGCAATTGGGATGCAATATGTGATTCCACCTTCCACCCCCAAGACGCTAAAAGCATAGCTAAGACTAAACGAAGGAAAAAGGTGACAAGTGAGACTACTAAAGATATTTTGCCCTTTGTCGACGTGAGCCGACGAGGGTTGTGTACGTTTTGGTTGAATCAACTGTCTTCATCACTTTTGTTTTTCATTTATTGTTTAGTAATGCCATTTGTATTTATGTCAAGGAATAACCCTGTATTTTTATGGACTTCATGTCCTGCTTTGTGCGACATTCTGGGGGAGGTACATATGAATCAATATTCTGATTTCTTGAACGTAGTATTTTAAAGGTTCTGTAAAGCGCTTTGTTACAGCTGAAGCAGTTGTGAAGGCTCTATATAAATAAGGCTGTATTTTATTGTATTCACTTTAGCATAGCTCCATCTAGTGCAGGGGCGGCCAACCAGTCAGAGACTAAGAGACAATTTTTTTACTGTGTTACTGCAAAGAGCCACATCTTACACATGGGCATCCCGTGCTCGCACGCGCACGCACACACGCACGCACACGCACACACACACACACACACACACACACACACACAATTTTTTGCCCGAAGATTGACTTTTGAAGCAACCAACTTTCCACGATCAACCCAATCGTGCATGTGGAAGCATACACACACATGCACGCACGAACGCCACGATGAGCAAGAGCTGGAAAGGCCCAAACATGAACGAAAGCTAAAGACACATAAACATAAATCTTTTTTTTTCTGCACCCATTTCCTCCTCCCCGGTCGACTTGGGACCAGTCCGCTGGCTCCACGTTTTGGGCACCCGTGCCTGAAAATCAGAGTTAATTCGCTGACTAGCTTAGCGCTTAGCGTCGTTGTTTGCGCATGTGCGGTGATTCAGTCATCTGATTGGTTGCCCTCTTGTTAATCAAGTAACGGGCTTGATGATCGGCTGACGTAGCGCATTCTTGTGTATTTAGCACCTTTGTTTGAATGGCAGTGGCACTGCTGAGGTGTTTTCGATGCTTGTCGTGTGAAAGCCCGGGAGCCGCATTGAATCAGCTAAAGAGCCGCATGTAGCTCGCGAGCCGCGGGTTGGCCACCCCTGATCTAGTGGATGCAAAATACGACCACAGCCAGGGCTCTATATAAATAAAGCTGTATTGTCTTGTACAGTATTCCCTTTAGCGTAGCTCCATCTAGTAGATCCGTAATGTAACCACGGCCACTATTAAAGCTTCTATTCTATTCTAAGCACCTTATAATGCAGCGCGCCCTATATATGAAAACTGTTTTAAAATAGGCCATTCATTGAAGGTCCGCCTTACAGTGCGGAAAATACGGTCGTTAAAAATACTTGAATGGGTGGTGTAGCGAGCATGTGAAAGATGAATGGCGATACAGCAGGGGATTACTGTAGTAATTCACCGTGGTCTCCTGCTCAAAGCGGCGATAAATCTGCTCTTTCTGTTGGTGTAGCTTATTGCTGAGTTGCTGCTGGGCCCTCTGCTCCTCCTTCTGCAGGAGACGCAACTCCCTTAGTTCCTGGCGCCTGGCAAAGTGGAGGAAGACAGGAGAGGAGTGAGTAAGAGAGAATATTTTACTATAGTTTGGTTCGGTAGGGAAGGCTTTGCTTTCTGTGAAGCACATTTTACTTCTACAGTATGTGAATAATAGCTGAAGGCAGGTTTATACCTCAGGAATCTCATTTCCTCATTCTTTGTGTCATTGTCGGTAATGATCTTTGATGTAGTCACACTAACTTCCACCCCATCCACAATAAATTTGCGGGTCTTTTTCAATGTCTTCTTCTGCCGCTTTGTCTCCTGGGAAATGATGACAGGAAACGTGACTTCATTTATCAGTTGGCAACTTTTTGACAAAAGTTTGATCATTCAAGAGTCTTACAAATAACCTTTGTACATATAAGTGCTGTGTGGTACCTGGATGGAAACTGATCCAGGCTCTTTTGTTTTGGACAGGAAGCTTGAGATAGACAAATTCAGCTCCAGGCTGCTATTATCAGCAGTTGAGCTCCGACCAGAGTCTGAACTGTCATCTTTAGCCTTGTCTGGAAGAATCTTCTCATCTTCTGTATTCGGTTTTACTGCAGGCTTCTCATTATCTTTCTCTTTTGAAAAAGAGTCATCCGGACTTGGTAAAGTCACCGTAACATGTTTGTATGGGTCCTCTTCTGCGAGTGTGATTGATTCCTTTACAGTAATCATTCTTTTTTCTGGAGAAGCTACATCTTTTGGAATCTCTGTCTTAGCATCCGAATTGGCTGGCACTTCGGCTGTGTCATCTTCCTTTTCGTTTTCAGAAGCTATCGCAAGCTGTTCCATTTCGTGTGCAGGTGGGATTGACGAGGCCCTGCCAGATTCGACCTCCTCCGGCACCACTTGCTTTCCGCCAACATTAACTAGAGCCTTTTCTGTATGCTCTGCGGCTGCTGGGATAGTGGACTCTTCCACAAAGCTCGTGACGTGGTTCGCTACAGGGATCTCATTGGGGCCAGCGATGGGCGATCGTGGTTCACCCTTTTCAGGGACAGATTCCAAAATGGTAGGGGAGAGTGGAATCTTCTCATCCTCAGAGCTTGCAACACTGACATCAGAGGGAGCACGTTTATGGCCCTGCAGCGGAGGTACATTGACAGAGATTGTTTTCACAGCGTTGAAAGGAGCAGCAACTATCACTTATTTTAGGAGCCACTAGACATGAAATAATCTGGTTTATTGATCATGCAGTATCACAAAATACCTTTGGAGCAGATTGGCAATTGGTACACTGCAAATGCGCGCCGTTCAGCTCATATTTGTGCAAAACAACTCAACAAAAATGATTGCAGTTTACAAGTTTACATACCATATTCGGTTCAATTTCTTCCTCTTCCTCTTCCTCTTTGTGCTCTTCAATCTCCTCAGTTACCTCAGCTTTAGCTTCAGCTATTATTTCCCTAAGAGGCTTGCTGTCTGTCACACTGGACACAAATGAATGCTGCATACAAGACAGAGAAAAAGAACAAACAAATTAAAAGCAAAACCGCATTGGCAAATCTCCTATGAAAGTCTACACTCTGTCATGCAGATGTTTATTTTTAAATTGAACAATATAGGTATTATTGTACAGTAGTTGCAATGCTGTAGACCGGCATTGTATGTACTGTAAAGTGTTGTGAACCGTTTGCTTAGTTGAGTAAAGTTGGCTACAGGACAGTGGTATAATTCTTGAAACCATTCAGTATGGTGCGGTGCTGCACTCCATGTAAATTGTATTAAACATATCATTATATCTTTGACAGTGCCAATCAAAATAGAGCTTTTCTTTGCAAAAGCAACATTTTGTCAGTGCTTTTTAAAACTGGAGACATATTACAGTACTTTGTTTATCACGGACTGCATTGTGCATTGCTGGTAGTACACTGTCAAATCAAAGTATAATAATACAGAATGTTTGCCACAATTTGCTTCCATTATTCTTGTCTTGATTCTGATTTCACCCTGTGCTAACCTGACACGTGTAATTTTTGCCACAACAAACACCATACGATTCAAAACGACAAAATAAGAGAACAAAGTAGAGTGTAAATGTCTTGCCAGCTTTTCCTTTTAGCGCTCACAAATGCATTGTTAACAAGTATACCAAGCTCCAAAATCAAATCCTTCGATGAGACCAATTCTGTATTTTAAAAGCCCTCGAGCCTTCCAGCACGGTAAAAGTCTGTCTTGTGTCAGTGCACATGAATGTTTCCCGATTGGCTTGCATCTTTCTGTAAGCATGGACAGTAGCCATAACCTGGCAAATATTGTCAACCAATGGAAAAAGAAAAGCACACTCTGCGGATTTCTGCTCAAACACAAAGGAAGAAGTTACTTTCCAGGTGACTTTCCTGGACTGGACCTGAACATAGGCAGGTAAACAGACCTCTGCCTTTTTGCTTATACTGTAATTGAATTTCATGTTTTCGGCCATACAGCATAATTGCCTCAGTCATCTTTCAATGTTTTTGGAAAACAAGAAAAACACACATTGGTATTCTCCCCCTACGACTCATAACTCAAAAAGACCTAATAAAAAGAAATGTGTTTTTTTTCTTGATGTCCACAAATATTGAAATATGTAAAAAGAATGGAATTAGTGTTCATGTGAGAGGATTGCCATTCATTTTCTGAGAAAATTTTAACTGGGAGGAAAAGAAGCAAGTTCTGAGAGCGTTCATTATGTGGGCACCTGCAAAAGTTGTGCTGCACTCCACCGGTTGTCCACATTTTTATCCAGACATCGTTTTAGGAAATCATTGAATTCTGGGGACCTGAAAGGGTTAAGATAAAATAGACATTTATTAGTCTCCTTAAACATTCAACTGAAAAAAAAAGGAAAAAAAGATGGAAACCCAGTAACAATCACAGTACAACACCAAAGGCCTGTTTTTGTGATAGCCCCAATGCGCGGGTGCTAAATTGTATGTTCCCTCCAACAGACGGTGCACATTGTTGGTGGGAGTCCTGCATGCTATTTATGAAGACTGCCTTTTTTTTTCTTTTACTGTTACCGCAAACAGCAGGTGCTAAATTAACTAATTGTTATTTTAAAAGAGGGCTTTATGCTTTATGTTGTGCTGCTAGTTTTCATCATGGAACATTTGGGAGAACACTAACTCAATTTTGTTTATAGAGCACTAAAAAAAAAAAAAAGAACATCCACAGATGAAACCAAGTGCAGCACATAAATAGAATCGAACATAAAACATAAAATAATAAAAGTATTGCCTCAGGAAATGCAGGTTCACCCTAATGAGAAAGCCGAGGCAGGCAGCGGCGTCTGTGCCGAAGTCCCTCAGGGGAGCCGGTGACAGGTAGCAGAAAAATACAAGGGAACAATGAATTGAGGGATATATCCATGTCATGTTTGTGGAAGCAGCCAGGTCTCAGTGGAAGAAGAGTTTACAATCCCTACTTGCCAGCTGTTTTGTTTGTCATATTTGTTCATGAGCAGCCTTAGAACCATTATGATAAAAGGAAGGAACGGTTTAAATCTCTTGTCCTTTTCAATACTTTCTCTCACTCACTCTCCATATTGAATCCAGGAATGGGCAGAGTGGACAGGAATTTTTGGAATGTGGGAGGAAACCGAAGTACCCTGAGAAAACCCACGCAGGCCCGGGGAGAACATACACAGAAAGGCCGGAGCCGGGATCAAGCCCACGACCTCTGCACTGTGAGGTGGACGCGCTAACCACTATTTCGAATAATTGAATCATTCTGATTAATCAATTGACAGAATTTATGAACATGAGGGTTTTATGCTGTGACTTACCAACGTGATGGCTGCATCAGTGTAGGAGGGTCCGCCTTTGCAATTTTCAGAAGGACTCTCATGGGGTTCATCTCGTGATTGGGTGGCTCAATCTGTGCCAGCTCAATCAGGGTGACCCCGAGTGACCAGATATCGGCTTTGTAGTCGTATGGACGGTCCTTAGATGTCTCACACATGACTACTTCAGGGGCCATCCTGCAATGGAACGAGTAACATTGAGAAAGAAGTTGTGAAAAAAAAATATTGGAGTAACACATAAGAGTATTTTTGCTACTCAGAATTTTGCAGAACTGTCAAAAAAATAATAATGCATGAATAGATTTTCTTCTTTTACACTCACCAATATGGTGTCCCAATGAATGAGTCTCTCCTTTGAAGAGTTTTGGTGTTTCTAGCAGAAACACCAAAGTCAGCTGGAATACATGTAATTAAAAATCAATCAAAACTGATCTTAGGCACAGGAAAGCTAAATTAATCACACAAATCAAAATGCAGTCATACATTTGACAATCTCATGACATAGACATCATCTTTTATTTGCATTACTGAGTTAATTTGTCAAGTTTGTACTGGTCAAAGGAAAATATACTTGCTGAGTGAGTTCTCAGATCTTTTTGTAGCTAGCCCTGGGAAACTCGATTCTAGAGATTACGATGAGTTAATTGAATTGCCACCAATTATTAGGGTGACTCCAACAAAAGAGTTGATTTGTATTTCCGTGTTATTTTCTGAAGCGTGCTATTTTGAAAAGGCAGAATCTCATCTGACTATTCCATTTTATTCAAATTAACATTTCCTATTCTTACATTTCATGATAGTATTTATAAAATGGTAGGAATAATAGCTACAAATATATGGGAACCATCTTTATGAGAAGAATAATGACTTTGGTCACGCATACAGCTCGTAAAAAGACCGGAATAGTAAAATGACCCGGGAGGAGTCATGTGAACACATAATCCTCATAAAAGATAAGACGCGTACGTCACTCAGTAGAATGCAGAATGTGTGCATTATTGTGCTATTTCCAGAATTTTAATCTCATACACTGAGAAAAATACCTGGAGATTACTGCCAAGTGCCCATAAAACAAGCAGTTGTCTACATTGCTAGACTACTGAAGTATCGATTCTGAATTTTTACCTGGAAAAAAAATGCAAAACTACAATACCGTATAGCCCCGAATATAAGACGGTGTTTTTTGCATTGGAATAAGACTGAAAAAGTGGGGGTCATCATATATTCGGGGTCTAGACATTATACCCATTCACGACGCTAGATGGCGCCAGATACAATTGAAGCGAATGCTGAACTTGACTCCCCAGGTCAAAGCGAACCCCTGTCACCAAGAATAAAAATAGAAAGAGCGGTAGCACGAAGAAGAAAAATAAAAAATAGCGGTAAGAAAGAAAAGAAGAGAATAGAAGAGATAACAAAAAATGGAGAAACGTAGCGATTATCTGGAGAAAAGTGGGTCGAAGATCGGCCAGGTTAACCGGCAGCTGAGGAGAAGTTATGATGTAATTTACATTTCAAAAACCAGTAGCCATTCAATTCCGAATGTGATTGCACTTTAGTTTACATTCAGTATTTAAATGTTCAGATATTAAGATTTGAATGAGGCAAAATAACATGCTTTTTCTCTCAAATATATTGTTATAATCATTTGTTTCAGATGTACTGTAATTATTTTCTGTATAAAAATTAATTTGGTGTTCAAAAAGTCTTTTTTCAAACTTGAGTCTTGAAAAAGAGGGGGTCGTCATAATCAGGGCCGTCTTATATTCGGGCCAATACGGTGTATAATTATTGACATTTTACATGCATCATTCTCTCAGTGTCTTTTGCAAAAACGATGAATGAAACCACGCTCCTTGATAACATGACAAGTTTTACTGCTCCGTACCCAATTTAACATCACCATCTAGAGTGAGCAGGATGTTGCCAGCCTTCAGGTCTCTGTGAATGATTTTAATGTCATGGAGGTAGACGAGGGCCTGAAGAGTCTGCCGGCACACCACCTTAATCTGTGGTTCTGTCAGGGGTCTCTCCAGTTCTGCGAGAGTGAAAAACACACACCCGCACACAAATACAGATAGCAACATTTAGAGACAAATAAAGGGTGTAACGCATGCTGGTGAGTGGGACAAGTGGACTCACCTAACATGACAGCATCTACAGCCCCGCCTGCACAGAACTCAATGAGAATCTATGAGCATCGGTGAGGGGGGGAAAAAAGACATTTTTTTTTTTAGAGACTCATCGATGACTTGTTATCATTATCATAAACTAAGGCTGAGATGTTCAAACATTTAAACAAGCAACATGAAGTTGAACATTCATGTTATAAATCCCTCAGTGAGCAGATCCTGCAAGATAAACCACAAACTCTTCCAGTTCTGATGTATGGCACTGGATGTTTCTCCTAGCATACATTTTGCCTACATGAAGACGAAGTAATGAAGGACTTTGGGCTCTTAAAAGCCATTTTGAATGTTTCAATAGGGCTGTTGCCGTAAGAGGATTGGCCCCGTTGGTGCACCATTGTGGAAAGAGTTTCACGCAGCTACTAGCTAGACCTCTTATGATAGGCCTTTGGCCTTCTGCTGCAAATAGGATTACAGTTTCTATGGATACAGGGCCTAAAGTAGTGGGAATGTGGTGAGGTGGAGATTCCGGAGCATATTTTCTTTTGAGCATAAACAAGGCTAGTCTTTCTGCATACTTCTAATCTAACCTCCACATGCAAATGTATTACTTTGTCCATGAAATATTGGAAAAACTTTACACACCTCACTCTCCTCTTTCATCTACATTAGAACTGCTTCAAACAACAAAGAGTAGGCAGAAAAGTGGTTAAGATTGAATGACTGTCTGTGTCTCATGTGTTGTGTTGTATTCTTTTTGTTATAATGTTATTTTGCCTTCAAGATGGTGTCGCGAGAGTGGCTGCCTTTACAGCAGCTCCTACACTTTTTGTTCTTCAACTTTCTTCCTTTCATAACTTTGCTGCTATAAATTGGAAATGTCTCCATTGTGAGACAAATAAAAGGGTTTCTTATTCTTATGATAGGAAAAAAAAGGCTATGCTTTGGTTTCACCACTGAGGAAAAAAAAAGTTTTGTTTGATGTGTCCACTGAGGACTGAGTTTTAGTTTAACTACTCTGTATTCAAAATCAATAGTTTTAGCCCCAGTAAGATAAGACACGCCCAAACATTTCACTGAGGTTTTATTGGTATTCCAAGCACGAGAGGAGCTTTTTAAAACTGATCCACTTATAGTAACAAAGCCCATACAAGAGTCACAATGACTCAAGACTCAAAACAACTTGCACACCATTGTATGTTTTTCTGTGGGCGAGCAGTTGTTTGAGTGGCTCAATTGTATTGTAGGCCCCGCAGTGTCATGGCGTCAACAATGGGCTGGGACTGTAGTTTCCTCCTAAACTTGTGTGTACAAACAAGCAAACGTCCAGATGTTTATACTTTTGACCCTCCTTTAAGGTATCCAAGGAGGCGACATCGAGCAAAATGATAACAATACAATAAACACTAAAATGCCACTGTGTGACAGAAGCTGTGAAGCCTGAGCAGATACATATCATATCAGGTTATCCCCAACTACCTTGGGGACACAACATTGGATCCAGTTGCCGCAACCGTAGGCAAATGGTTAAGATCGCCTGCCACCGTGAGTCACCGTCGCAAGAACCATCCACCTCGAACATCCCCAAAACACATGGCTGCGATGTCGTTCAGCTCGACACCAGTAAATCCTGAAGTAAACCCTGCTCCAATGTGTGCCACTAAGAGTGTGCGTTTATGTGTGTGTTTAACGTATCCAGTCATGCGATAGATCAAATGAAGAGTTCAAATCTCATGTTTGTGCATGTACATGATAAATAAATATAAGCATTCTTCTAAGACGTCTTCAAACTTTGTTTTTCCATGGTCAGGTGTCATTCAAGGCAAAATAAATACCAACAGTCAACGTCAGTAATTTGATGGCTATTCTTTAGAGGGCAATAAAGAGGAAACTATCCCATACAAGTTGAGGCACACTCAAAACAAATATTTGTCCAATCATTGAAGTTAATGACTAGCTAACTGTATTATGACTGTTAGAAGGATTCAATATCACCAGTAAAACATGAAAAGTACTTCTCAGATAGATATATACACACACACACACACACACGCGCGCAAACAAACACCTCATGAACATGATCACTGTCTTCACATAAATTAATATTATTCATTCAAGTAATTTGAGCACATTTGTGTGTCATACTATTAGCGTTTTGCATTAATCAGTGCCCAAGTAGCTCTCAGTTTTAAAAACGGCTGGTGAGCCCAGATTTAAGGTATACTTGTACTGGATGTTGTTTGGTTGTAATACAAATCAGCACATATGATATTTGCCTCATAATTATATTAACTTACACCAGAGGGTAGCAATGTAAAATATAGCCTAGTTAAAAAAAAAAGAAAAAAAAGAAAGTTCAATATTGACGGAGATATAATAAACCTGTATGATGATTAACAGCTAAAAGCTATTTAATTCATTCTGTGAACTTTGGCCCTGCCTTTTGATAAGCATACGGCATACAATATAAGAGATTGACTTAGGCTGTGAATGCCTTACCACATCTTGCAATATCCAAGCAATGGGAACTGCTGTATTGAAAAAAAAAAAAAAAAACACTAAAGAATGACAACAGGTGCACTGGTTAACAAACATGTTTTTTAACATCTTGCAAAGCAACTATAAACCCATTCAGGAAATGTTAGTTTTACGTGTTGCTTTCTAATTGGAATTCACTTTTAGGGCTCAGCGTGCAGTTACTTACCCAGAGTTTGCCCTCAAAATAGAAAGCATCAAGCAGCTTGACAATATTTTGGTCATCACATGAGGCCAGGATGTCAATCTCGACCATGTAGTCCTCCAACTCTTCCTCAGTCTTTGTGTCGATCACTTTGGCCGCAGCAAGGACACCTGTGTGTTTGTTCTGAGCCTGTAGAATGCAAATGGATGGTTATGAAAATGCAATATTATGGAGTTCGATAAAATACTGTCGTATTCATCTTTTGGTACTGAGCTCGAACAGGTGTCTTCTGGACCGTGTCAAGGCCTTGTGTAGATCCTGGGTCAATTGTTATTGGATAAAGATGGAGAACAGTCAAACCTCGGTTTTCGAACGTCTCGGTTCTCGACCAATTCGGTTTTGGACCAAAAATTTTGAGTTTTTTATGCCTCGGATGACGAACAAATTTCGATTCTCGAACAAACTGAGCGCACTTGAATGCACCATTTGACTCCTCCCGCCTTTCTGACACGAGGAAGTGATGCTTCCTCGTGTTGCTTTCCATTGTGAGCAGACGTGTTCAATAAACATTTTTATTTTAAAAAGAGAGTGGTTTCGGTTTTCGAACAATTTCGGTTTTCGAACAGCCTTCTGGAACGGATTATGGACGAAAACCGAGGTTTGACTGTATGTGTATCGCACAGCGTTTTTACTCCCACAGGCCGCTATCACAGACCATGTATGCGGCTATATTTAGCCTCACGGTAGTGTTCTGACCATCTGACCAAAATGAGCCAATCAAACCTTTTGTTTACGCTTTTCAGGAGAAGGCACGACCAGTATGGCCTTTTTCAAAGTTAGCAAATTTAAGTTGGCTCACAAAAATTTTTACAATAAAGTTGTATTCAATTCAATTCAAAATTCTATTCAAAATAACTCATCAGAATGACAGCACAGACCACAGGAATTGCTTGCGAGCATTTCTTTTCTTAAGTTGTAGGCATGAAAATTTGTACTGAAATGCAGTCCTAACACATTTGTATCTGTTGGGATCCTCTATTAAGCCTTCTTGAGTGGTGGACCATGAGCCATGTTGGGGTGGACCTGCCACAACTGGCACTACACAAATCAAAACTTTTTGAGTTTGGGACCTTTGCCCTGAAAAGTCCTTTGCAAAGGTACCCCTCTGAATTTTGATGAAGGATTTCTGATTTAGATGTTGACTGTTCTTGCCGTTTTTATTTAGACTGATTTAACGTTAACACACTTCAAGATAATTTCATCCAAATGCAATCTCATGTTGTAAATAAATCAGTCAAACTCCCGAGTCCCGAGACAAGTTCTTGTGGAAATGTATTCCATTTGTCTTGACTCTTCTGCAAGCAGGGTGAGTTAAATTAAATTACCATAGTGAGATGGAATACCATACGGCCATTTCCTGGAGACCTGCCCTGGTTAAGTGATTGCCTCTGGAAAATGGATAAAATATCAGCGGTCTCTTTTACTAGGAATCCCAACTGTGTTCAATTTACCATGTGGTGTGGGCCATTTGAGATTTGCGATCCTGTCTTGCAATATATTATCAATAAAGTAATAACTATGATCACAAACGGCAACTAATCCCAATAAAGAATTACTGCAGCGCAGGTGTGTCAAATTAATCGCAGTTCAGGGGTCATAAATAGCCTAACTAAACGGCAAACAAAAAATGGGTGTTTTCCTTCGTATCTAAGCATTGCACATACAGTCAGAAAATATTTGCATTTAATGGACTATCCTTTTACAAAGCATAAGAACAACCTCGGATTTCTTAAGAAAAAATTGCAATTTGCTTCCCTTTAGCAATGTGTGCATTACAGGTGATCACAGGGATTGTACAAAACTACACGGGCAGTATGTTGACACCCCTGCTGGAGAGTAACATGTATTTTGATTCATTCTTCCATTTTCAACCATTTATTCTGTTTCGGAAAGGAGGGGGAGTAGAAGCAATATCCCAAAGCCAGATGACTTGTAGGTGAACGGGAGTCCCTGCATTTGACTCCAAAAAGTCACAAGACACACAGAGACAGACAACCATTCATAATCACATTCACACTTACAGTCATGGAGCAGGGCTCAGTCCATGCTGGCTGCACGAAAGTCAGTTTCACTACAGTCATGATAATACTCTACTATGCTTTCTGCTGGTCTGGGATGAAGCAAGTTTGGCCACTTGTGACAAAGTTATTGTGCAATAATGTAGTGTAGAAATGGCACAACATGGAACAAGGTAAAAAAAAAATCTTGGCTAGGAAAGACTATTTCTGGTGACACATTAGGATGATGGTTTGACAGACACATTTTCTTGATTTCCTCAAAAACTGTTGCATAAAGATGCACAATGCTTCTACTTGTAGAATAAAACAGACTCTTGAGAGCTGGTATTTAGCTGGCATGAAATCAAAACTGATAAAACTTATTTCAGATTGTTGGTGATTCTGTGATTTTTTTGGTTAAATCTTCTTTAGCTATCTCCACATGAAGAAAAAAAATAAAGTAGCCACTCAATACTTTCAAGGAAATGTTGGACTCAGTCATTGATTTACAACACACAAGTTCTGACATCAATACTGCAGCTTTCTACATTGGCCATGTAAATTCTAAAACTGATTATAAATACCTGATAAAAATAATGTACAAGATAAAACATATCCAATGTTTGAAACCTTGGTTCATTTGCTGCTTTCGCAGTGTGAGAACAGTTCAACCAATCATGTGGAATGAGAAGGTCCTCGGCAATCAGATTTGACACCGTTTGATCACACGGTTGGAAGTATCTTTTATGGATGGTGGGTGGGTCTCAGTAAAATTAAAAAAAAAAAAAAAATCAACAATCTAAACTGTCACTGCTGGCACTTGGTGCGAGTCGCCTCCTGGGTGTAGTTACACAAACTCATCTTTACATGTTATAAGTACAGTTTGACATTACATACCTTGAACACTTTTCCAAAGGCTCCATCTCCCAATTCACCGATAATGGTCCATATTTCCTCCGGGTTTTCATCTCTTCGGACATGCTCATATTGTTTCTTCTTCTTCTCAGACCCCAATTTAAATATTTTACGCAAGTTAAAGAATGACATATTGAAGCATAGGTAATTCACTTTGAAATTGCTTAAACGAATCGAAATTTTAATCTCTTTTGTTGCACCATGTAGTATACAGCGGAGAAGGGTCGTAAAGTCTGATTGCCACAGCAGTTTTGATTACAGTCCAAAACCTAGCTTAGCCTCTGACACTCAACAAACCAGTCCAGAAAACTCTGTGCTCTTTTGTACATCGTGGGTCATTTGGGTCATCCAAACGGTATAGACTTTCCTGGACTCGTCCTGGCGTCAGAAATTCAGAACAAGGCAATTGAATTTCTGCAAAGGTGTACGTTGATCTTGTACGTACTCTGGGTGACCGATGGCTCTGTAGGTTTCCTTCCTCAAACAAAATCTGAAAGAAGTAAAGCGAATGTCTTTCCACGTAGTTCCGAAGAGTAAAAATGTTTAAAACTCTCAACCATAAGTCCGTTTATATTACAGATACGCGTACTTCTACAATAGCTAAAACATCCATCCTCCCTAGAAATGGGTTTAGTAATCTAGCGGATTTAGAATCAATGCGCGTCCCCGCGTGCGCGCGACGTCGTGTTTCATTTACTTCACGCTGAGTTTTCGCGGATAAAAGTCGTTTGCTGCCCTCTTCTACACAGTAAGACCAACGAAACAGGACGTTTTAGGGGGAATGATTGTTTACGGAGGAACAGCAAGTTTTGGAAGAGTAGAGTGACATCGTTGTGTTCGGCATGTGGCATTGTTTCCTTTGTACTATTGTGTGTAAACTGAACTACAAGTCCCAGGAACCATCAGTATTTTTCAGCGCGCTGTTTTAACTGTATTTTTAAAACTAAACTGTAAGAATTCTGTCCACATATTAAAGTGTCGTAATACATATTATCACCCATTTAGCGCCATTAACTAAACTTCAAACACTATATAAGAATAACATAAAACTAAATTAACAGATATGTCACGTGACCGAGGGTGCCTTTTTTTTTTCTTCTTTTTTTGGGGGGGACAAAAAGCTACACTCGCCGCTAGCTAGCTTCCTTGCAAGGGCACCGCAGAGAAACGCATCTGATGTACCTGTCGAAATGATTTATCGGCATTAGCCGAGTACAATGGATCCTGCAGAAGAGCTCCCGTCCATGTTGTGGGGATTGGACCCGATATTTTCTGCATTCGCCAGGCTACATGTAACAGATATCCTCCACATGAGAGAGTCCTGTCAAGTGCCAGGTAAATTGTTGTTTGCATGTTTTGTACTATCCAGGAAGGTTGCTTTGATCAACATGCAGTCAATCCTAAAAGCTGTGACGCTAAAAGTCCGGCGCTAATCTGCCCTTTTTCTGGATCAGATATTTATTTCTACAAGTCACATCCGATCCACAAGGTTGATGTACTTGGGACAGTCGTTTATAAGAAGGAAAGAGAGGACTTCTTCTGTTATGGAGGTACTTTTGCTCTATTCCGATGCGGAGTAAAATAATGTGTTATTTCACAACATTTACTGTAACAAATTGTATGTTTCCCGTGATATTGTTAAACACAGTAATATTTTTTAAAACTATTTTGTCACCCTCATCCCCTCTATTTACAGTAGACGATGGCACTGGTGTCATAAACTGCTTGTGTTGGAAGAATGACCCGATGAAAGAGGAGCTGGATTCTGGTAAATGTGAAACTGTGTTTATAATGTGCTACCATGATAATAAAAGCAAGCAGCAAACTAACTAAAAAGGACAATATAAAATGCAATGCAGTGCAATGTCTAAAACAGGCGTTACCAACTGCAGTCCTCAAAGGCCCCTAATCTGCATGTTTTAGATGTTTCTCTCCTTCAACACGCATGGTTTCAAATCAGCTCAGCTCCTGATGATGATCCTGATCATTTGAATCAGGTGGGTTGGAGGAGGGAAACATCTAAAACATGCAAGATAGAGGCCCTCAAGGACGAGAGTTGGTGACCCCTAGTAAAATGACCCTTTGTTTTTTACTGGTATCAAATCTCTTTTAACTTAATGATTATTGGAAAAGGGAAAATTCACTGTGAAAGCAAGACAAGTCGAGTACATACATTTATTCATTAATAACATAAACATGCATTAGTGCAGCTTCAAAATGCTTTTGATTAATTATTTTTCAGCATTTTTTATTTTAAATCAGTTCAATAGCTAGCTGACACTGTTCTCCCACAGCAAGAAAGGTTTTGGTTTAATGCTGGGCATATGGATTTATTTGGGCATGTTTTCACCACACTTGCCATGGTTGTCATTGCACCTTGTTCCCACAATCCTAAAAGCAGCATGCCTATAGGTAAGTTTGAATGGTTGGTGATCAATGGCAGATAATACCCTGGTTATCTGCCACTTGTTTTATGTCATCAGAAGTAATAGATTATTGCAAAATTAATATCCAAGTAATCCTAAATATAACTGTATAATATATCATGTTTTGAACTCCAGACAGGGGAAAACCAAGCGATGACCTTCAGCACAGCTTTAATCTAGCTGTTGAGGTGAAAAAACTGAAACAGGCCCAGCAGACCAACTTCCGCCTTGAGATTGGAGAGCTTCTGCGAGTCAGAGGACAAGTGAAGACATCAAGGCAACAGAGGGAGATTATGGCCTCCACCTACTGTGAGTGAAGGGGTTCTGAAGTGTTTTGGGGGAATTTTATTTGCTCAAACCAAAGAATTTTATGAGGCAAAAAGTGGAATGCTATAGGACTGAACGATTTTAGTAAAACACAGAATTGCAATTTTTTTTTCTGACCGATGTTTCGATTCGCTTCACAACTTTCTCCAAATCAAGCTTAAGTGCAATATTCACGATGCACAGTAATATTTACAAACATGACAGAAAATGACTACATAACATCGAAACATGAAAAGCTATTAGTCGAATAATGCAAGCACACAGAAGAGTGGAAACAGTCCTTTTTCAAGGTTTTTAAAATGGTTCAATAAGGCAAGACCTCCTGTACTATTGTCCATCATACATCTATAAACTAGCAGTTATGTGTTAGTGTATGCAAAAATATATTTTTTAACCAAAAATGTTTTACATTTTACATTCTGTCCATATGTACATGATAAATGTAAGATTATGTGCCAATATTTATTCCCGTAATTTCTGCTTACGATTTAACTTCCTCAAACAGACTGAGGTCTGAGTGTTATGTCCTGAGATTCAGTACAGGTAGAGTGTTGCGTCACTTTTAGCGGGTAATAAGTTCCATGACACTTCATGATCGGTGAATTTCTGCCATGTAGAGGTTGATTTTTTTTTGTGGGGACTTATTGTGGGGGCACACGCCTATTTCACCATGACCAGCTCCACACACAGTTCTCACACTTCTAAACACATGTTACCCTTAAAAAATTTAACTTTTAAAATGCAAATTGAAGAATAAATACTGTACCTAGCTATTGATTGTAGGCTGCATTCAGAAATTAATGAGAGCACATGAGGACAGTGAAGCGTCCGTGTAATAACTAGTATCTTAAAGTCTTTCTTTATATCTTAAAATAACATAACCACAATCCTGTGTCGCATTGTAGCCAAAGGTACTTGTGGATTAATGCGTCTTTTAAAACCCTGTGGAAACGAAACCAAGTTGCCATGACTATCTAAGAAGAAGCAACTCCCGCTAGAAGTACTGAAGTAGTCATATCGACTTGGTTTTGGTTTCTACAAGGGTTGACAAGGCAGTTAATCCACTTTCTTTTATGCACTTATAGCCAACCACAGAGACACAGATTTTTCGAGTTGTCTTGTCCAGGGAAACCAAGACAACGAAAGTCTTTGTTCAATGATGAGATTTATTTTAGCTACAATTGATGGAGAAACACCATTTACAGATCTGTGATGGAGCGTCTCCCCAAGCAGTGGGGTGCGCGGCCCCTCTTACACCATTTTCTTCTCCTTGGGAGTGATTAAAGCCTGATTTACAGAAAATGACAACCTAGCATAGCAACGAACTTTGCATAGCAACGCTTACAGACAGCAGGATAAAGTTTGACGCACAATCTTGCACAGCAACCAACTTTGCAGAGTAACACTTAGAGATAGCATGATCAGGTGACAGACACAATGATACACGTTCACATAAGATACAAGTTAGCACTGTTAAATGACAAATTCCCACTACAGAGGATCCACACAATCTCCATCTTGTGGCCATCACTTTTGTGCTATTTGTTTCCCCAGATAATGTGAATGACCCAGTGATGGCAGTTCAGATTGAATGGATGATTGATGTTTTACAGCTGTACAGAGAGTTCTATGACAAACCACTCGACCTACAAAACATCTCCGCAAGGTAAAGATACTGTCCCAAAAGAACGCCACACTTACACATACATGTGGAAGCATACAGTCTCTGGCGAAAGCAGACATGTTGAAGCCATATTACATAAAGTATTTCTGCCCCCCCCCCTTTTTTTAAATGTCATTCAATGGGTCGAACACATGGTGGCGCATAAGCCCCAAAAGGGTTAAATAAGTACTGTCATGAGTGACCGTTGTGTGAATCTGCAGAAGCATCTAATTTCTTGACTGAGTTGCATGCTGTGTTGCATTGTGTTTGGAAAAAAAACGAAAATTGAACTTCTAAGATTTGGAATCACAGTTACCGGAGGAAATAAACCATTTTCTAAATGAAAAGCACGATCATTTGTTTGTGGCAGAATGACCGGCATCCGAAGAGTTTTAGCCCATTCCTCCCCCCCCCAATACCCAAATATAGTACTGTAGTTCTTATCGGAAGGAATCTGAAAGCAATAATAACCCTAAAGTGTTTTCAGCTCCATTTTTTTCCCCCCATCTGGTTTTCAGTGAGTCTCCCATCAGTTCCCGCAGTAAGGCAACGCAAATCATCAAAGATTTCTTAGGGCAGAGGGCTGTGAGCAAGTTCAGACCATATGATATTCAGGACATCCTGCAGCCTCTATTCCCGAGCTCTCCTGAAATAGCACCTGCAGGCCAGGTGAGTCACACTGTCGACTGGTACTGCCACATTCATTGGATGTTGATGAAGAACATTACTAAGAATTATTGAGCATTATAATTTTGTGCTGCTGTTTTAGGAGCCTGTGGCGGGTTCGTCTCCATGTCAGCAACTACATATGCTCCTTAAAGAGGCTTTGCAACTTTTACAGGATGAGGGCGTTGTGTACCGCAAGGTTAAATCCCAGGATGAAGTCTATTTTGTAGGAAACAGAAGAGATGATTTCCATTAACTCTAGGTCAGTCTGAAGTATAATGGTGGATAATGTTGACTTTTGTGTTCCTTACTAGGTGACTGCACAGGATAAAGATCTACTTATGGCAGTCAAAGACATAATCAGAGAGGACTCAAAAAGAGAGAAGTGTACGTGACTCCATTTTATATCAACGTTACCACCTCCTGCAGGTTGAACACCACGTTACCTATGTTCTTACGGCAGTTTCCTTGTCTCTTTAGATCAGGAGAAGGGTTGCCACATCTTGCACATCCTGTCCTCAGTCAGACAGCGCCACAGCATGAATGTGAGCAAAGCAGTGCTTGAGCTGGTTCTCAAATCACTGGAGTGCAACAGTGACATTATCAGCACTAGAGATAACTATTTTACTTATTGTATTATTTAGGCTGGGGTTAGTGAGCAAACTGACTCTGTTTCTTAATTCTTTAAATAAAAAAATTATTACGATTCATTAAGTCATGCTGTAGCTTTTTATTCCAAAGTTGCAAAATACATATTATCCAGCCAACCAGCCATTTATTTTCTGATTTGCTTATCCTCACAAGGGTCACGGGGTGTGCTGGAGCCAATCCCAGCTGTCTTCGGGCAGTCGGCGGGGTACACCCTGAACTGGTTACCAGGGCACACATAGACGAACAACCATCCATACTCACACTCACACTTAGGGACAATTGAGTGTTCCATGAACCTGCCACGCGTATTTTTTCTGAATGTGGGAGGAAACTGGAGTACCTGGAGAACACCCACGCAGGCACGGAGAGAACATGCAAACTCCAGACAGGAAGGCCGGAATTGAACCCTGCACCTCTGCAGTGTGAGGCCGATGTGCGAACCATTCGCCCACTGGGCCACCCGCATGCATATTAAATAATACAACATGTATTACATTATTTTTCATGACCATACTGCACAGTGTATATTTTTGTGGCAATTACTGTACATTTTAAATACACTGTCTAGTGAATTCAGAGATTTATTTTTAAATACTTAAATGTTTGATAATTGATACAAATCTGCAAAGGCTGAATGAGAAGTCTCTCTCTCCCTCTGTCCCCCCCCCCCCCCAGTATAGTGTATATGTGTATATTGTGCGTGTGTGTATGTGGGTATGTTTGTCAGTGCCGCCTAGTACCTTCCCACTGAGTTTGAGGTGACAGAATAACAATTCATGATGCACAGGCGAACGAGTGCCTGAATGATGATACAGTATATCAATTAGACTTCATCAGCTATTACTATTGGCACTCTCGTTCCTGTACTATTGCCGTCTACTCTTCTGCGTTTTATTATCGTCAAATGAACGCTCATAAACGTGTGCATGCGTATCAAAGTGTACAGGGGGCAGCATTAAGTCATTGAGTGGGCGCGTTCAAGTTGAAAATGCTTGCATCGGATTGGTCGCCGGTGTAACATCTGTAGCCACACTTGCAGCTGCTCATGTCTCCGGCCAGAAAGCAGCTCATGACTCAGTGCCTGCAGTGTTCAGCTGAACCGATCCGACGCGGCCTTGTTAACAACTCAATGAATCAGCACTGTGTTTGAGGACCTCCCTCGTCTTATTTCGACGTAACAATCTCCAATTAAACCTGGAAGAAAAGTTGTTTTAGAGACCCAGTCGGTTCTTGCATTGTTTACCAGCCGGGCGATACGTTGTCAAATTTTTCCTCTTCACGAGGATTTGATTCCAAGTAGCCTCGTGGACGTATGAGAAGCACGTCCCACTCTTTCCCTGAAATCCATGCGGCAACTGGAATACGGGAGGCGTTTGGCGCTGCTGGACCCACCAGCTATCTTTGATCCAACCAGACTGTGACGTCCAGGTATGCAGAGGATCTCGTGGCCGCCGAGATAGACACAAAGGGACTCTCTTCAATTTCACCCGAATTTCAAGTGATTGCCGCCTTCTCCCGCCGTGCTTTGTGGGCAGCGGAGGAGTCACCGTTCCCCTGACGGCGTATGTCAAGGAGGCTTGGCGCAGAGCTTTGTTTTAAACGGACAGTCGATAAGTTTCTAATCGGATTGATGGTGGTTGGGCGAAGGCAGAGAGGACTACCAAACTGGCTGGCGAGGAACTGACTGCTTACTCGGAACTGTCTGGGAATCGGCGATGAATGCAGGGATTTATTCGGCGTGATTCGAGCTGCAGCAGCTGTCTGCCAGGCGCGTTTATGTATAGCTTTTGCAGGGTCAAGATGCAGGTTCGGACTGTGCTGGACGTCAAAGTGGTGGACGTGGAGAAAAGGCGCAGTCCATCGAAACACTACGTGAGTTGCCTAGTTCATCTTTGCCTCTGCGATTTAATGCCCACCTTCTGCAGCAGCATCCTTCCAACTGAAGCTGGTTTTTTTTTTATCCACGAATGGAGCGTTGCTGCTGTGACAAAACAAAAAATTACGTGGAATCGTCTTCTCGTCAAATATAATTTAGGCTCATCTCTCAGAACCATGTCCAATCAAATGACAGCACACGTTGCGATCTGCTAATAGGCATTACTATGATCGCAAATTGTTTAAGATGGCTTTAGGAGAGATTGACACAATTCTGGAAGTCAATGATGCATCTGTCTGCAGGTTTTCGTGTCCTGGACGATCAGGGAAAACAATCGTCTATGCCTGAATGATTTATCACAATATATTTTCAATTACTCTTAAAAACAAACAAACAAAAGGATATAATATCGGACATAATGTGACTGCTTACCTTTTCTAGGTTTATTTTGAAACGACAGAGACCTGTGTCAAATGAGAAATATATCCAGTAAGTGCTGCTATATAAAATTATAATATGCAAACAGAAGCACAGTAGCCTACATATTTTTGCACGCATAGATCTCGATCTAAATAAGAGGCATAAAAAATGATGTTTGACAGCAATTGATTACAAATAACAAAGGCTGCGTTCAAACGAAGTCCTTCTCTCCTTTTTGCCCCTTCTTGACGTAGAGCCATTCATTCCAAATCTACGAACCCCTCAATTTACACAAATACATTGTAATAAATAAAAAGATACGGCCTACTCTGTCATTTTGAGAACATTCGTTGTGCAGATCTCAATAGTCAAAATCAAAACTCGGGACTTTATCGTGAAAACAAATCACCCGAGTAATATTATAGGTATTCAATATCCATTCATTTTCTGGAATCGCTTTTCCTTTATTAACCAAGTACTGTACACGTTTACAGTAATCTTCTTGGCCACTCCTACAGGTTGACGTACGAGACGCCGTAACATAACCCGTTAAGCTTGTGTGTGTAAAAAAAAAAAAAAAAAAAAGCTTGTGTGTGTGGCATTATTTTGTACCAATTTTCTCACCACGTATTAAATTGCTTGCCATTTTGTTATCCAAAGATGGATATGCTCTGTTTAGACATGATTCCAGCGAGATTTATGTGAAACTGTGCTTAATCGCAATTAGCATGGGGTGTCCCAATTGCCCCCTACATTACTCCTTGTAATCCTTTCGTGAGAACGATACTTGGAAGAAGTGTATTTTATTTGCAGCCATGGAGGGTGGGATTACTGATTTTGCAGCGCACTGCAATGTGTTGCGCGTGGTAGCAGCTTGTTGCTATAGCTAGCTGGTGCGGCTTTTCGCCTCAACGTATCGACTACCCACTGACGGAAGCAGCAACAAAGCTTTTTTGGAACAGTCTCCGCCATTCAATTATCAGCAAAAATTTAAAAAAATCTGTCATTCATAGTTTTATTATTTGTGTTTTGATGAGGTTCAAAATGCAAACAACTATTCAATACTTTAAAAGGAGCACACCAAACGCCTTGGGGGTGCTCTCTTTTTGTTTTTGTAAATAGTTATTAATAATTATGGAGTTTTTGTTTGGTAATTAGTTCTGAAAGTAGTACAATGTGACATTTGTGTTCACCCACTTTATTTATTTTCATTGACTGTTTTAGTTTTGCAGTGTACATCTGCTTTGTTTGATGACTGTGTATAATGATTCACTTTCCTTTGTTTTTGCTCTGTCTGTCACCTAGTGGCAGCTGTGTGGCATAAGAATGGTAGGTGAAAGTTTTTGCTCTTTCACAATGGTCGTGCTGTCAAACTACAAGATAAATATCATTCTGTGTCTTGGACTGGGTCAGATGTCACGCTGCATATCTGTCTGCGACCAGAACGTGCACAATCGTTGCATGCTTCCGTCAAGATTCAATCCATCGGCGCAGGTTCCGTCATAGAGGCAGGACAAGCAGCTGTAGTCATGTCGACAAGGCATTATGTGTACGTGCATTGTTTCTATGTTAAGAAAAGGCAAAAAAGAAAAAAAAAGTATGGACCCATTTCCGGATGGTGGGGAAAGGGCAGTATGGGTTGTCTATTTTCCCCAAAGAACTTGAGATAACAAATTTGTTTAATGACACCAAAACATTAAATCGCAATCAACAGTCAACAGACAACCACGGGTACACGAGACGGGCTACAAGGCATCAAGGCAACTCAAAGTTGGCTACGAGACACTATGTTTGTCTGCGACACGTCTGTGTCATACAGACTTGACTTGACTCTATATATATATATATATATATATATATATATATATATATATACACACAGTCAAACCTCTGTTTTCGAACTTAATCCGGTCCAGAAGACTGTTCGAAAACCGAATTGTTCGAAAATCGAACCATGCTTACCATTGGAATCAATGTAAAACATTTTAATCCGTTCCAAGTCAAGAAAACAACTTTTTTAAACCACTTTTTTTTTTTTTTTTTTAACAATTTCACACCATAAACTGTACAAATGTAATAGTAGAGCGGGTAATATATAAAATACTGTACAAATAAACTGTAATATGTTTTATTTTCACCAATTTTAACGTTAACATAGTAACATAAAAATTGAAGGAACATCTCTCTCTCTCTCTCACTATCTGTCGTGGGGCGTGCGCCTATCCCAGCTGTCATCAGGCAGTAGGCGGGGCATTTCGGCATCCCGAAGTCCTTCGCCAACACAGACACACGCACACCTGACTCATATTTCGCGATCAAATCTTTCTTAAATTCTATAGTTTTGCTCACTATTTTCCTCTTTTCTCCACCAGGTTTACCACTTCTACTTGCTTTCTTTGGTGCCATGATTAGGGTTAGATTTCGTTGTAGAGGAGTTTCACTGTAGTGAATCTCGTTGCGAGGCAAGAGCAGAGAAAAAGATTTCGTATAACGGAACAGGGGGACTTTTCGGCGTATGGGGAACAGAAAAGTGGAAATGGCTTTCATGCACTAGGTAGTATTTTCGCCCATTTAGGTTTCGTTGTGGAGGAGTTTCATTGTATACCCAGATATTACTTACTCTGTTTTTCATGGCTGTGAAGTTTTAAAATAAGGAGTGTTTTATGTATCATCTGTCATTTAGTCAGCTTGCATGTCTCTTCACACATCATGAACATTAACACATCACATCAGCCTTCAGTGAATTCTCGCCTTGCTTATCTACTATCAATTCCGCCCTTGCTTGAAACATGTTTGTTGAATATTTACCCTTGATGACCTCAATTTGAAACCAACAAACAAGCTTAGAAATTACTACATTGAAAGAAAGATAAACTTAATATGAAAAATTTTCGACTAACGCCCACTGCAGGGTTATATCATGGCTGCCTTTGTTACTATGGCTTGGTTAAGTTACCCAAAGCATTTTATTTGTTTCTGTGATGGTCCGTACAACAGCGTACAGCATGCGAGTGTTAACTTGATATTTTTAATATGAAATACAGTAATCCTATTTTGTTATTTATATACTTTGCAATTGAGTGTTTGGACAAAACTGAAAAAAAAAATAGTCAAGCGTCTTATTTCTTTAAGATACTAATTCATTTATTGACATGAAAAAAAAGTATTGTTTCAGTAGTTGAATGTTATGTTTTACACTTAAATTTGGATACTGGTCATTTCAATTTCCTCATTGGCACTCAAAGTGGTAAAACGTCGACTGCTCACTGAAATGGAAAGGTTCTGCATTAAAGCACTTCATGACCCTGTGTTCTCTCGTTGTTCTGATGACAGGTGGTCAAATAATTGTTTTAAGCGCTGTACTTATCATAATAATGGTAACATAACATTTATTTAACCAGATAAAACACATTGAGCTCAAGATATATTCCACCAGGGTTAACCGGCCAAGAGGTCAGCAGCACACCTCATTGAATACTGAGAATATACAAAAATGTAAGAGTACAACTTTTGCATGCATTTTTTTCATACAAATCACAAACACAGGCACTGTTCAGTGGTGTCACACTGTTTATCCATCCGCATGGGTCACAGGCCTTGTTCATACTCCCAGCGAACATTTGATTTTCAGCCCATTCAGATTGAAACTACGTGGCTCTTTTGTAGTCTGTACAGGTTAGAAAGCACAAGAAATTCGATTGTTGCAATGACATGACGTTAAAAACTACGGGTGCTGGACGCCGCGTCCGTTTCAAAGTCGTTGCTACAGCAGCCCATCAGATGAGTCAATGATGTGGCCCAGATCAGATTTTCGACACTTGCTAAAAAGGGTGTGGACAGTCAGCCTAAAAATCGGATTTGAGGAGGAATCTGATTGGAATCATATGTGCCTGCATTCTGAACGCCACCGACATGCTCCGAATGTGATATGACCTGAGAGCTTCAGTTCAATCTGTATGGAGGCTGCAAAACAGAACGCTCTCTTCTGACACGAGGACCAAAAAAATGGAAAACGTCACCGGGCCGTAAGGCAGCTTTGAGTTCTCTGATGAATACAAGTGTTGAGCGATGTGTGAGGCAGCCATCACTAGTGATAGACCTTAGGACACTGCGATAAACGGTGTTTAAAGACTGAAGACCTTTAAGTCAAGCACCCCCTATACAGCACATGTCAATAAGTGTCATAAATGTTGCAGGCACAAGCAATTCACGGGCTCTAAATGAAAGACAACATTTGTTGTGCTCGTACAACTCAAGCTTCACCCTGAGCGGTGTGTGCTTTACAAGAAAGGAAACCCAGGTACAGTACTTATATTTCGTTCTATTGGACTTCCTTGTTGAGTTCCTCGCAACGGTTGAGATATTCCCTTGTAACTCACTTGTATTGGAAAAGACCATGAGCGTAGTCTTTTCTGTGTTTAAAAAAAACAAACTATAAAATGCATCCTCGTTTGCGGCTCTCTGTGTTCACACGGCACACATTTGCTCCGGTGCTGCACCGATGTATTTTGTTGCGATATATCTTACACCGGAACAAATTTTGTGGCGCGTTCACACGTACAAAGCCGCTGAGCGTGTTAACCCCGGTGCAGCCCCAATGCAGCCCCACTTGTGTTCACACGGCAGTTTCTGCAGCGGTGCAAAACGAAAGAAAACAAAGAGCTGTCGTGTTGTTTCTTATTAAAACACACAACTCAAGCAACTACTGTACAGGCACGTCCTTCTCCTTTTCGGTCTCCGTGCCTTCTGCTCGATAGGCGTTCAATGAAAACGTAAATCAACGATGACTTCAATGACACTCAGAAAAGCAAACATATAATGCGGCAAACAGAAAATAAGAGAGGAAATCACAAAATAAATTCTATGGGGGGGTTGTGAACACACAACAGAGGAACAAACTACACAAACAACTCCGAGACAGTCCAGTCTCCTACAAAAGGAAAGATGACTGAAGTACAACAGAGCACGAAAGCAACGGAACGGATTCTAGCCGTACGTAATCAACTCTTCTCATGCGTAGTGAGGCTATTCCCCCGCAAATGAGCATTTGCTCCGGAGCACATTTTTAAACCACCTCCCTGAGCAGGGTTAAATTTGCTCCGGTTTAAGCTGTTTTCAGGGGCTATACCGGTGTAACTTTGCACGTGTGAACGTTCTACTGGGGAAGCACCGGCGCAGCACCGGAGCAAATGTTGCCGTGTGAACCCCCATAGTGTGATCAGGACCTGCGTACGCACATGGAAATTTCTACCCCAAGTTTATATTCATCAAAAATATGTTTTTTTTTTTAGTCTAGGAGACTTCGGCTGGTTGTACAACAACCTATAATTCATTTCAACTGCAATAATGTGAAATTTAGATGCCCATGCACCCTAATTGGGAGCACCATAGAGCCCTGGCAAAGGGGGTGGGGGGCGGCTGTATATGTATAGGTATTATTTATGTGTACACTGTAACATGTATCTATGTACATCTGCACAATGGTGTTGACTTGTAAATGAAAATCGAAAGTGACATGTTTTTTTGTTGTTGTTTGTTTTTGTTTTTTGGAATGTTTTTCCTGTTCTTGCTTGGTAGATACTCTATTATTCCATCAGAAAGTGTACGTCAGGTCCCAGTGGAATTTGGACTCCCCATCCTTTTGTGATGTGACATACAAATTATGTTGGTAATACCGCCACTTTTTTGTGTACACAAGAGGTTGTTAAATCATAGTCTGAGCATGTGTAGCGTAGCTTGGGAGAGCTGAGCCTTTCCGATTTACGCATAACACTAGGAGCACACGCCGATCTGTGGCCTAGTTTCCCAGGCTACCATTTCTCCCGAGACAAGGCTATTCAATATGCAAAAATAGAAAGAGGGAAGGAGGGAAAACCTGGCACAATCTGTGGTGTCGATTCAATCTCATTTGCAATGTTTGAGAAAGCAGCTGGAAATGCTTATCCTGTGAGAGGAGGGGGCTTTGCTCAGTGGGAAGCATTTGTTGGACCCTAGAATCTATGAAGTCACGAAACGGACTCGGCACTTTCTCTTTCTGTGAATGTTTGATATGTGAGCCTTTTTTTTTTTTTTTATCCTTTGGGGTGCAAGCCAGGTGATGAAAGAAGGTTCGGTCACAAAAATGGTTAATCTCACTTTCTGGTCCCATGACATTTTCAAGAGTGCCATACTCTCTTGGAAGAGAGTTGTTTGTTTGCACCATAAACATCTCTTGAGAGGGCTGTTCCCAACTAAAATATTTATTGGCCTGTCAAAAAGTGAGCCGTATCTAAGTGAAAAGGTTCCCTGTTTTCAGACACTTACCTTGACAGGCGTATGCAAGAAGTGTGGTTTTAATGAGCACTTTTCCCTGGCTGGTTGTTTTTGGGAGATGCCTATGTGTAAGTCCTCAAGAGCTCGATTTGTTCAGGTGAAACAGAGGTGAGGAGAGAATCACAGGCTTTGCTGACATTTTCTTTACCAAGATAGCATGTTCTCCCTGTGCTTGCATGAGTTATCTCTGGGCATTCAGGCTTCCTCCCAACATTTTAGGTTAATTCGTGAGTGTGAATAGTTTGTACATACTGCCTGTAGGTGTCCATTGATTTGTCATTTTTTTGGTCAACTTTTCTTTTGATGGCGGCGCGGACACCCGCAGCGGCTCCTCTTGTTTTATGTTGAGGGCGAAGAAATTTCATCTGTGCTGTATGTTACACATACGTACAACACATATGACAATAAAGTGTATTCAATTCAATTCAATTCAATTAAGGTGACCATTCCTGAGTATACCCCGCCTCTTATTCAAAGAGAGCCCAGCAGTGGGGCGGCCCGGTAGTCCAGTGGTTAGCACGTTGACTTCACAGTGCAAAGGTACCGGGTTCGATACCAGCTCCGGCCTTCCTGTGTGGAGTTTGCATGTTCTCCCCGGGCCTGCGTGGGTTTTCTCCGGGTACTCCGGTTTCCTCCCACATTCCAAAAACATGCATGGCAGGCTGATTGGACACTCTGAATTGTCCCTAGGTGTGAGTGTGGGCGTGGATGGTTGTTTGTCTCTCTGTGCCCTGCGATTGGCTGGCAACCAATTCAGGGTGTCCCCCGCCTGCTGCCCGAAGAAGGCTGGGATAGGCTCCAGCACCCCCCGCGTCCCTAATGAGGATCAAGCGGTTCGGAAAATGGATGGATGGATGGGAGCCCAGCAGTGGCGGATGCTGGTGTGTCAAGGAGGGGAAGCTCAATTTCGGCCTACATCATAAAATGTGTCTGTTTATTTTTTTTACGTGAATTCTACTCTCCGTTCCTTTTCAAGAAAATGATCTGTGACCCTGTGGTGCGAACACAAGCAATTAAAATAAAACCCACCAGAAATAAAAGATTAATTCGTCGATAGTCGCTTTCAACAGAGTGTCGCTAAAATGATTAGAAGAAGTCTCCAGTTCAACTCAGAACAGAATGAGAATTGAAACATGCTCCCACGGATGCCTACACCAAAAGATCGGTGATTGGCTCATTTCGCTGTCAATCAAAAAGAGATTCAGCCTCAGACAGATCATCGTATCATCATGCAGAAAAGCGCAGCATCCGGGCCAGCCCATAAACGCCCACTGTCCATAGACTCCCAGAGACGCTGAGTGTCCGACGGGCGGGACAAAACCAGCATTTATCCAATGACTCGTCTCGTTTCAATACATTGGGACAACCTACATTGAACTCTCTCGACGCCCAGCATCCGCGCTGCAGACGATCAGCGTCCACACAGTTTTAAAGCACAGTAAAGCTGCAGGAATGAATGAGAAGAGAGTCACGTCGTAACCAGTAATAAGAAGCTGATTCCGAACAAAAGTTGAGTGCGTTGTAGCGCATATTTAGTCAATGACATGTACACACAATTGTATGTACACACATATACTTGATCACTTACTTTTTGACATTTTAGGGGAAGCTGAGCTTCCTTTGCAGTCTTAGAGCAATCGCCTGTGTAGCCCAGTTAGGCCCGAGTTTAGCCATCGGCCAACTGAGGACAAGTCATAGAAAATGAATGGATTCATTCCTGCTGTTTTTCACTTTGAACAGTGAATTATATGCACTTACATGACTGGTTTACAACAACCTTGGATGTTTTTGAAAAAAAAAAAAACCAACCCATTGTTACCGCTCACATACATACACATGATACTTAAAACCTACCTCCCATGATATTACAGATGTGCATACTCTTCCAGTCATAATTGTCAAGACGTCAGTATGTGTACACGCAAGTTGGTAACACATTCCTGTCAATAAACGAGCTGCATGCACATGCTTGTAAAATCCAAATGGCGAAAGCAAAAACAACAACAACAAAAACAGCTGACTGTATTTGTTTGTTGTAATGTTGGAGAGAAATACTGGCAGATGTTCTCATTTATAGTAAGTGATTCTCGAAGCTGGTGTCCAATGTTGTTGTTTGTTGCTCTGGTGCATGCATGGTTGGGGTCCTTCCAGTTGTTTTTGTACATAATGACAATGAAAAGGAAAGGGCTCTAAAAATCAATAATAGTTATATATTTAGACTTTGATGTATTATACGTTTCAACAAATCGACCAGTAAGTAATATTCATTGACAAATACATTCAGACATACAGTGAGTGCCTGTTTCCTCAAAGGCATTTATGTGGCACTTCAAAAAGGTTTTGCTCACTTTCAGTCAATCAGTGTTGAGGAGCCAGCGTTGATGGCTGAGACAGGATGTGACGTGGCTCTCCCAGTGGATGTGGGTTGTAAGAGTTGGCCCCTTTGAGATGAATTGAAAGTCATGCTGCTCTAACTTTTGAAAGTATTGTGGTAGATATCCATCCATTCCTCATCAATAATTAATGTATAGCTATACACGGTATGTGTGTGTGTGTGTGTGTGTGTGTATATATATATATATATATATATATATATATATAATAACAATAATAATACATTTTATTTATAAGCGCCTTTCAAGACACCCAAGGACACTTTACAATCAGGAACAAAAACAATAAAACACAGTATATATATAATAGATAGCATAACAGCAACAATTCTGCTATAAAGTAAAGAAATACGGATTGAGTCACACAGTTTTATGCAGAATATTTGGTTTGTAAGGATAGTTGTGAAAACTGATGAAAGAGTCATTTGGGGGTTTTAACGCACGGACAAAGCTTATGAATTGTATATTCAATTTTATTATGTTAAAGTTTTGTGGTCTGGGGGGTCTGGTGCTGAGAACATTTTGTCTCAACCTTTTCAATGTTGTTTTTATTGTCTAGCCTAACCTATGTCAACAAGTGAATATTTACTTATTCATTTATGTTTTATCTTGATGTAGTTCCATGTGAAAATGTTTCATTTCAATACCAAATTAAAATTTCCAAGCGGAACTCTTGGAATAAAATCATTCATGCCTTTGTAGCCAGAGAATATTGTGGGTTTCTTTTTTTTAATATGCTATTTTAAATATAGCAGTGTAGGCGGGGTTCACTGCATTTAGTGGCTTGCCTACATTCTCTGCTCAACCCAGTCCTGTGTCTTTTTCTTCTTTTTCTTCACTTGAAAACGGAATCACTGCTACCTGTTTTTTTTTCTTCAAAACTGTAAGTTATATCTGTTGTCTGTGTTAAGTTTCTATGTTCTTAATAGTATGCATTATGGTCATTGTATCAAAGACAGGTTGGCTTCTTGTAAGAAAGAAGAACAGTAATATTCATTGTCTATGTAGCGGAACATGAGCAAAATTAACATTTTCTTTTGAGTAGACTTCCAACTGTTTCTTTTAAATTTCGAACACTCAAGACAAAATGTACATTGACTTTTTCCTTCTTTCTTTTCCCTTTTTTCGTGGGAGCAATCAGTTTCCATTTTACCCTTGTTTGTGCTTTTGTTATACAAGAAATACGTTATAGACTCCTTTCATGAGAAATTCGTCATATAAGAGGCTTTTTGCCAAACTAAGAGCCCTCTATGCGTGTTAAAGAAAACACTACCGGTAAGTTTTTAGACCCTAGTTTAATCAGTAGCTCTGATAAGGTTAACCAATAAAACACAATCACTACTCTGATTTGCATTCTAAGCTTTTCTGAATTGAGAGTGAGTTGAGAATGTTTGTTTTATTTGTGCCCTGCGACTGACTGGCGAACATATCTGGATCTATCTTGCCTCTTGTCCAAAGTCAGCTGGGATAGGCCCCAGCACACCTGCGACCTTAGTGAGGATAAGAGAAGAGAATAGGAGCTGACCATATGAATTTTATAGTGCCACGTCATGCTTTTTTGAGCATCTATCATTATATTGTGCAATTCTGCTGCCTGTGCTATCTAGTATATATATCTAAGAAGATTAGCAACTATTGCAACCTCTCATAGCAGCTCTTGAACAATGCAAGGGTTCATTTGAGCAAGGCACCAAACCCTGAAACAGTTAATTTGACCTCTGAAAGCCAACTAACAAGTCGCACTACACAGGAGAAGACAAAAATAGACTCCAGTGCACATCAACAGCAGACGGTTTGTCAAAGACTGAGCAATAAAAGGGAACTTTAATAACGTCAGACAATTTACACTGGTGGGACATTTCAGAGCAGGCAGGGAACTGCTGGAGGAGCACTGCGGGAATATGGCCAGGCTGAATAGGAAATTAAACGCCTACATCACTAAAGTGAAACCAAAAACAAACAATAACGTTGTGATAATAGGGTGACCTCACAATGGGGTAAAACATCATACGGGTATTAAGGATGGCAAGATTAGTCGACGAGTCACGCCGACTCGAGTCGTTTTAATTATGTTTGTTTCTTTGTTAGTTTGTTTATTGAACATATAAAACATACAATACAATAATAAATTGACAAAAGTGAAGGTGAGTACAAATTGTAAAAAGAAAAAGAAAAACAGTCATCATCACAATTTTATGTTCAAAGGAGTAGGAAGAAGTAAAAAAAATATCTAGTCCTACTCCTTGTTATGTAGTAATGTGTTCCTATAATCAATTTGGCGCTTTGTTTTTCTCTTGACATTGCCTCGTCTCGCGCTTGTCCTGCTGGTCGTATGCCTCGTCTGTGACTCACATGCTCAGTTGCGCTCATGCGTGATGTTAACAGAAGCATTGTGGGTCCTGTACTGAAATGGCGAACCAGATTTAGAGTCTGAAAGTTCGAGTGTGTTTCACCAAAAATACTGGATAGGTTGCAAACCTCCCTTTCACGGCAGCACGGTGGTGATGCTCGATAATCTGAAAAGGAAGCACGCTGTGGCTGATACCTGATTTCATTTCTGACATAAGATAAGACAAGAAAAGATAAGAAATTTGTCTCACAATGAGAAATTCCCAATTTACAGCAGCAAAATTATGAAAGGGAGGAGTAGAAGAACAAAAAGTATATACATAAATACAAATGATCAAATATAAATATAAGCATATTAAAAATGGGTGTGTGGGGGGTGAGTCCAGGTTTTCAGGTCTGTCTATCCAATAGCCTGACAGCAGTCGGCAGGAACGAGCGGGGGTACCTCTCCTTCTTGCAGCACGGGTGTGACAGTCTCTGGCTGAAGGAGCTGCCCAATGCTGTCAGGGTGGCTTGGAGGGGGTAGGAAGGTCTGTCCATCATAGCTGTTAGCTTAGCTAGCATCCTCCTGTTGCCCACCTCCTCCAGAGTCTCCAGGGAGCAGCCCAGGACAGAGCTGGCCCTCCTGACCAGTCGGTCCAGTCTCTCTTTGTCCCGGGCTGAGATGCTGCCTGACCAACAGACTATGCCATAATGAATGGCTGAGGCCACGACACAGTCATAGAAGGTCTTAAGGAGTGACCCCTGAACTCCAAAAGACCCCCGTTTTCTGAGCAGGAAGAACTCTGCCCCTTCCTGATCAGAGTGTCCATGTTCAACCAGTCTAGTTTATTGATGAGAAGAACACCCAGGTACTTGTGTCCGTACCCTGGATGTTCATCGGTACAGGTGAGGCACTTGGGCTTGTGCTTCACTCAGGATCATTCTTGGTGGCTGACAGGCAACTGCTGTGATCATTTTTTTCTCTGCATGTATGCTACTTTTTAAATATTTCATGTACCCCCAGTGGTACGCACCCCCTCATTTGATAACCACTACCATAAGATATTGTAGCATCTACTCTGGATTGCGACGGCAGGAGTCCATGAACAAAAATGTCTTTACAACTAAAACACAGTTTTTGTATGCCCGTGGTTGACATGGAAAAAGAGCGACCTTCCAAGCTGTCACTTGCAAACAGAGTGAATCAGTGCACTCATTGGAACCGAATCTGATTTATTTGTCAGAAGCCCTCAACGGCGACCCACAACAAGAAAACATATAACCTAGTTCATTATAATATACAAATTTACAGTGCTCAAAAAATATGTTCAACCTAATATTGTTTCAGGTGCATACCATAATACCTTTTGTGAACATCAATTTGCTACTTTTCAATTACGGTATGTATACTAGTGAAAACAAAACCTTTTGGATCAAGGTTAAATAAAAACAAAATAAAAAAAACCCCAAGACAACAGTTTTCTTTAGCACTGTGAATTTTCCCCCAACTTTTACTTGCCTGATTTCACCACTTTCTACATTAAAAGAAGAGTGTAATACAGTGTGTTTACAAGCATTTCTACAATCATAGTATTTGTGCAACGCTGCATCGTGTTTAGTTTTTGGTTCCGTTTTAAAACACACTAAATATTTCCAACCAAAAATGTTAAGGCCACAGCATTGTTTTCCGCTTAAGTTGCTCCATCATTTATAAACATGTCAGCACTGCACTATCATCTTATTTGTCTAATTTGTACATACTGCGACTTTAAAAAATTCAAGATGAATACTATTGATGGTTACGAGAGCAGTGCTTGCTCGTACGATAAACCGCGATTTACTTATGATCTGATTCGTGGAGACTAATCTCGACTGCTGTTGGTAATTCGTCAATGAGCAGAATAAACACTTTTGGCAGCCCTAACTGAAACAAAAATATAGTACCAGAATCCTCAGATGTTGCGTCTCTTTTTTTCAATGGTGTCCTTCTCTTCTTTTCTTGACAGGTGTATCTCATCAATGTCACCTACTCAGACAATACCTCCCACATCATTTACAGAAGATACAGCAAGTTCTTTGACCTTCAGGTAATCCTCTCTAAGAAAGTACATAATATACCAAATTGAAGTTATGATTTCAATTGACAAGTAGAATTCTATCACCACTTAACTATTTTGATCGTGTGTACGTTTGGCGCTATTTTAACTGCTCTCCTACTGTGTTTCTGTTACTGGTGTTCTCCCCTGTGTTGTGCTAATAAATCAAAATGGAATTGGTCGCGGTAAGGGAGACATTGTTTGTATGCCTTACCCGAGGGTCCCCAACCACTGGGCCGCACAAGAATGAGTGGAGAAAAGAAAACATTTAATTGGTCATCAGAGTCTGAAAAAAATTGTATTTTAAAATTGAGAGGCATGGGTAATGCCTTTTGTCAAAAAGCTCATGTGATAAATATATCGATATGTGTCTATGCAGCGTCCTCGTGATTCGCCCCCTCGGGCCATGAGGTGTTCCGATAATTTTACGTAAATATGAATCACTCGGAAAAAGTGTTCACCAGTCAGGCGATCGCTCACTGTGCTGCTGTTTGCCTTGGACATTTTCAAAGGATTGTTAAAAGCCGACCAAAGCAAACGTCCTTGGATCAGCTATTGACAAAACACCAGGCAAAAACTACTTCTGAGAGAGAACATGTACTAAAGAGGGCAAATATAAGTAATTTATAAGTCAAATGACAATCATTTTTATTCTTGACTCTATTCTGTTTTTTACATTATGCACAACTTTCATTCATTGTGCAATAATCTAATTGTAACATGTATTTGTTACATTTATGCATTTTTATGCTTTATAAAACATGTCTGAACTTTGGGTGGGCTTGGAACGGATTTGGGCATTTAAATGGAAACTGCGCCTCTACTTACAACATTTTCTAGTTAAGACATTTCTTCCAGAACCAATTAATTTCGTAAGTAGGGGTATCACTGTATTCTTTTTTTTTTTCTTTTTCTCCAATATCATACTTGCATGGCATGCTCTGAATGACGAGGGCCTTTAACATACTGTTTGAAATGACGGCCGTGTTTTGATTTGTCTCATTCATGTTTGAAACGTCTTGAGCAGGAGCGCCAGCACACTGGCCTTTGTTTCCTACACTGACTATTTCATAGAGAGTGAATGATTGTGTGCACGCATTTGTGTCGCCTGGTCCGTTGCAAGCTGATGCCAGATGTATACAGCACTGGAGGTCTCTGGGTCACTCGTAAATATGCAAGCGCTTTCCAGAGAAAGTTATGGGGGCACATCTCAGTAGCTCCTGTGTGCAACCCCAGCAGGAAATGATGTTTCAATCAGTAGAGGGAAGGTTCTTGTTGAAAGGTCCCATTGATGAGTGGGGCAATGTGACTCCCCTCTGCAAAAGAATAATCACAATGTGGGCTTACATTCACTAGCAAAACAAGGCAAGAGGCAATAAAGGTCGCACTCTAAACGTGTGTGGATATTGACAAAATTGTGACATTTTTGCCGTGTAGCACCAAATTATTTAGGGTGCATTATTGAATTGAATTGAATTGAATACACTTTATTGTCATATGTGTTGCACGTATGTGTAACATACAGCAGTGTACATACAGTGTAACATACAAAATTATATAATAATGAAAGATTTTTTTTCACCTTGTGATGTAATGATGCCACATTATTTATTAATATGGATTGTAAAAGCATATTTTTAAAAAGTTAATGTGCTGCATTGAGGCACAAGGGGTTGAGCCAAAGCATTTTAGAGTTTTGGGCTCGATACATAGGGCAGTGAACCCCGGTTACAATGAATGATGCTGTTTTATGTTCACATTAATGAATAGTTTCATATTTACACATGTAGTACAGTACTCAAATTGCCATTGGCGCAGTGCCACATAGCCTGCAGTGGCAAGATCGATCTTGTGAGCATCTTCTGATGGTTGAGAACAAAGGTCTCCAAACTTGGTTGGCATTTTAGTGACTATCAAACAAAGTGGCTTTCTAACGTTTTAAGGTTGGATACACTGCATTGCATGTATAAAGTCTTTCGATTTATATTACGGGAGTGGTGCAACACGCAATTATTTTCGGCATAGATTCATCCCTTCTTTTTTTTCCATCAAATCGAGTTACAAAAAAGCCAATCAGTCTGTTTTCATCTCGGTCTAAAGCCATCTGAAAATAATTTCTGTTGAAAGGCTGAAATTCCAATGATCTGGAAAATTTAAAGTAAAACTTGGGGTTCAAAACGTTAATCGATTCTCAAAATAATTATCAATGAATTTGCTTAAGCTGTCCAAAAACTACCAAGTTCAAATGATGCAAGACTTGGGGAAAATGCAATCAAATAAGAGGTCCTATATTAAAATGTAACCTGACCTGTTAAATTTTGTTTATGTTTTGGATTGAAATCTCTTTTGATATCCACAAATACAACCTCCCAATGCTGCCCCCCCCTTAAAAAAAAACCTATTTTCAGTTCTTCACGGCCTATAAAATGTCTTGAAAAACTGCTTTGCATAATAGTTTGGAACAGTGCACCTTAACAAGCACTGTTCCAAACTATTATGCTGAAAAATAAGCTGTGTGTCATTTGCATATTTGCCACACATGTGGCACACATTGAAGCACTCCGGAAGTAGCCTCCTTCAGAGGAGTTGGACTCTCTTCCACTCTGGAGCTGCCCCCAGTTAGCGGCCCAAAACTGGTGTGGGCATACTTATTACCCCTATCTCGATGTCTGCACGTTCACAAGGTGGATGAGAAGGTAGCCGCCTTCTGCCTTCAAGTGAGGGGATGATGCAAACAATGTCCTCTTTGTTGAAGTCTGTCAACACCTTGTTACTGTGATTTTAGCTCAGTCTGTGAGGACTTATATAGGACAAGGGTTCAAGTCCCATTATGGACAAAAATATAAAATGGGAACTAATTGTTGATGAGATGCTAGTCTGCTTGCTAGATGCTGTTGAAGTGTCCCGGGGAAGGGCATCGCCCCCACCACCTCAGGCGCAGTGTTGCAGCACTCTTTGCCCGCCTCTTTCACTCTGAATCTCTCCCTGTACGCCCACACGTGTGTGATCTTGTTTCGATATGGTGTGCGTCACAAAGCGTCCATCAGCGGTGCAGTTGAATTTCCCCTTGAGGGACATGAATTAAGTATAGTCAATTCCAAAATGCTAATTCAAAAACTAAATTCAATAGACTATTGCTTGTGTTGATTATTTATGTTATCGGTATATGAGTTTATTTATGCTGTAGAACCTCTGATTACACAATTTTTATATACTGGTGCTTGTTTATTTGCACATGCAATGCCATCAATGTTCTCCCTTTCTGATTTTAGATGAGTCACACTGAAATTTTTCACATCATCAAACCAATTTCAATATTTTTCAGACAGCCCTTGTAAATATAAAATGTCGTTTTTGTTTATTAAGGGCTACAAAGAAATGTTCCTGGCCCAACCAAATCACACTTTCCAGTTCAGCCATTTTGTTTCTCATTTGTTCATGAATGTCTTTAGATCGTGGAAGGGTATATTTTTGATTTTGAGATATAATAGCCAACTTCACTTTGTCAGACATGAAATGTTTTAGTGATATTTATATATATTTTTCAACAAATCTGAGGCCCGAGTGTGGCCAGTGAAATTGAACTCAATTTACAGTTAACCTATGATTTAGCAAGGGTGAGGGCATATGATGTGGATTTTTTTTCTTCCCTTAAACGATAAAATAATTTGGAAACTTCCATCCATCCATAATCGGAAGTCAAGTCAAGCTTTATTGTCTAATATGCTCCATGTGCAACATACAGCACATATGAAATTCCTTTCCTCTCTCAACCACAGTGCAAACATGCAGTGGATTGAAACACACACAGCTAAAATATAAGGGCAGCAAACTGAACTGCATAAAAAGACATAAAGACATAAATATATAAATATGAACAAATAAACAGCGAGATAAATAGCGAACAACAGACAAGGGCACTTGTGATTACTGTTTGTTAAATCTTAGGTCGTGAATTGTTTAAGTGCAATAATCTGATGTCAGGGAGGATCACTGTCTGTGATAAGAGGCAGGGGTAGAAGGAGGGGAGTGTGGGCAGAACAGGGAAGGAGTTGAGTCTCGGGGTGACCGCCAGGTGGATTAAACTGTTCTTGAGCCTGCTGCTTCTAGCACAGAGACATCGCAGTCTCCTCCCCGACGGCAGCAGGTCGAAGAGGTTGTGAAATGCGTGGGTGGGGGTCACCTGGGATCTGGATGGCTATGCGGGTCAGACGAGAATTGTAAATGTCCACCAGTGGGGGAAGAGAGACACCAATGATCTACTCAGCTGCTCTCACAATGCGCTGCAGACTCTTTCGGCAGGACATGGACCGCTGAAACTCACATGGGCATGCTGGAGCCTGTCCCAGCTGCCTTCAGGCAATAGGTGGGGTCCACCCTGAACTGGTTTCCAGACAATCACAGGGCACACACAGACAAATAACCATTCACAATCACAGTCACACCTAGGGACAATTTAAAGTGTTCCATTAACCTGCCACGCATGTTTTTAGAATGTGGGAGGAAACTGGAGTACCCGGAGAAAACCCACACAGGCAAGTGGAAAATATGCAAATTCCACACAGGAAGGCCGGCGCTGGAATTGATTCCTGCATTTCTGCACTGTAAGGCCGACGTGCTTACCAGTCGATCATCGTGCTGCCGATTTAGGGACAGAATATTTTAATTGGTTTTTTTTTGGGGGGGGGGGGCTCTGCCATATTTTAAATTGGCTTGATGACCCAAAACAGGAGGGGAGGGGCTCCTACTTTTTTCACAGCACTTTGTACAAGGTGGAAGACAAACTTTAACCATTGCTCACCAGTTGTCTTTTGCCTTCTGAATTTCCTCTCTGTTTGGTTGAACCATCATGTTTCTGTTCAAGGTCCTCTCCAGCTGAATGGAATGTGGAGGAGAGTCGGTGAATGCTAGATAACTTTGGCATCTCTGCCTCACACTGAACCTTGATTAAAGAGTTTGTTCAAGGATACTTTCTACATCTTTCTAACACGTGACCCCATTAATCAGAGAGTGGCCTACTCTCACAGCATACCTTGATCAGAAACTACACAGGGATGTTTTCCCCACCTGGATATCGTTGATCTCATACCAGCTTGCAAGCTGAAAAGAGCAAAGTCAATGGGGCAGTTTTGCAGCCGCCTGTTACTAACGGGTGTCATTTTAACTTTTTCACTTTGTTACTTTCATGGTCACCTCTGGGGTTTGGGAAAATTTATCATTTTTCAAATATCACATTACAATCATAGTGAACAACATTATGATGGTTATCAGTAGAATTATATCCATCCATCCATCCATTTTCTGATCCGCTTTACCCTCTCAAGGGTCGCGGGGGGTGCTGGGGCCTATGCCACCTGTCTTTGGGCAGTAGGCGGGGTACACCCTGAACCGGTTGCCAGCCAATCGCAGGGCACACGGAGACGAAAAACCATCCGCACTCACACCTAGGGACAATTTAGAGTGTTCAATCAGCCTACCATGCATGTTTTTCAAGGTTCAAGGTCATCTTTATTGTCAAATATGCTTTATGTATGACATGCAGCATAGATGAAATTTCTTCCTCTCAATCCTCAGTGCAAACATGCTGTGCATTAAACACACACAGCTAAGACAAGATAGCAGCTAATATAATGTAATGTGAACAGTATAAATTTTTGGAATGTGGGAGGAAACCGGAGTACCTGGAGAAAACCAACGCACGCCCGGGGATAACATTCAAACTCCACACAAAAAGGCCGGAGCCGGTATCAAACCCACGACCTCTTCACTGTGAGGTCGACACGCTAGACCACTAGGCCACCCCAGGTTAATTACAATTTTTGGGGAAAAAAAAAATTTTAGACATCACACAAGCACCCATTAGAAGCATCCATCCATCCCTTTTCCGAACCGCTTCATCCTCACTAGGGTCGCGGGGGGTGCTGGAGCCTATCCCAGCTGTCTTCGGGCAGTAGGCGGGGGACACCCTGAATTGGTTGCCAGCCAATCGCAGGGCACACAGAGACGAACAACCATCCACGCTCACACTCACACCCAGGTACAATTTAGAGTGCCCAACGAGCCTGCCATGCATGTTTTTGGAATGTGGGAGGAAACCGGAGCACCCGGAGAAAACCCACGCAAGCCCGGGGAGAACATGCAAACTCCACACAGGGAGGCCGGAGCTGGGATCGAACCCGGTACCTCTGCACTGTGAAGCCGACGTGCTAACCACTGGACTACCGGGCCGCCCCCCATTAGAAGCAAGATATTTTATTTCAAATACCAAAAACCTCAAATCAGCAGCCCTATGCACTTTTTGCACATTTGAAATTGTAAATGGCAACAATGAAAATACGTTTTCATGCAAACAAGAAGTCACAAACATCAACAAAAATCATCAAATGAACAACCTTGTGGTCTTTGATAAAAATATCTGTCATCTGGGTTGCCTTACGCCAGTGTTGCCTTACGCCAGTGTTTCTCAAATAGTAGGGCGCACCCCCTTGGCTCCGTCAATAGTGGCTCCGTCAAGGGGGGCGCGTTTGACCTTGGGGAACATGCTTTTTTATTTTGATTTTTTTTTACTGTCCTCGAATAAAGTGCAGTTGCACCTCCACTACAGTAGGGGGAAGTGGCACTCTCATTGGCAGAGTTTGCGCAGGGAGCATTCGAAAGAAGGAAATATGACGAAGCGTATGTAGTGCTTGGCTTCACTGTGACTACGGTGGCAGATGAGAAAAGATAGGTGTGCTTACTGTGTCTAAAAATGTTGGTAGCGGACAGCATGATGCCAAATAAATTAAGGCGTCACTTCAAGACATTACACCCCAATCACGCTGATAAGCCGCTTGAGGTTTTTCAGCAAAAACGTGCCGAATATTGCCAACAATCATCCCGCTTTGTGACTGCTACTTCAGTAAACTAAAATACAGGTCCCGGCTACACATTGAACAAAGTCCAAAGTATCAGACAAAAACAATGACTGAAGCTCAAAACTATCAATAACAGAAACATGACCGAAAACATGACCTAAACATGACAGACGAACAAACATGACAGCACCAAAGAGCAACAATGACCCGACACTGAGTGGCCGTGCCGGGAGTCCTTTAATACTACCGGTCCTAATCACATAACGACCAACAGGTGTGCAGCTGCAGGGAGAACCCGACAGTGCCACCTGTTGCTCACAAACAGAATCATGACAGCACCCAACAGCATTTGGAATCTGCAGATGGTGTTTTTTACGTTGAAATAAGACTGAAAAAGTGGGGGTCGTCTTATATTTGGGGTCGAGACATTATACCCATTCTCGACGCTAGATGGCGCCAGATATCATTGAAGCGAATGCTGAACTTGACTTCCCAGGCCAAAGTGAAACCCTGCCACGAAGAATAAAAATAAAAATAGCGGTAGCACGAAGAAGAAAAATAAAAAATAAGTGGTAACAAGGAAAAGAGAAGAAAATAATACAAGAGATAACAGAAAATGGAAAAACGTAGTGACAATCTGGAGAAAATTGGGTCGAAGATCGGCCAGGTTAACCGGCAGCTGAGGAGAAGTTATGATGTAATTTACATTTCAAAAACCAGAAGCCATTCATTTATGAATGTGATTGCACTTTCTCTCAAATATATTGTTTTAATCATTTTTTTCAGATGTACTGTAATTATTTTCTGTATAAAAATTAATTTGGTGTTCAAAAAGTCTTTTTTCAAACTTGAGTCTTGAAAAAGAGGGGGTTGTGGAAATTGTGAAAGAAGGCGACAATTTCTCACGTTCACACACACAGCAAGTGTGTCGTTTATTTTTTTATGTAAAAAAAAATCTGTTTCCCTAGCAACAAACAAAACTAAACATGGCGGTCCTTAAAGGGACCGCAATTACTTAAAGTATTTGCAGTTCGTGGTGAATTATGAATTGAGAAGTCACTACAGGGTCGTCTTATAATCAGGGCCATCTTATATTTGGGCCAATACGGTAATTCAGGACTGGTTATAGAAAGCTATGTTCAATAACACTCTTCTCCTCGTCATCACTACCTTTTTGGTCTGTGTACACTACATATCGCTATCAACTTTGGTGACTACAGGCCTGGTAATGTGTTGCGTTATCCTGGCACAAACAGACTAAACGCTGTGAAAACATTTCGGCAAAGGTATCAGTTTCTGCTTGTCCACTGGCCTGAGCTAACTATTATTTAGGTTAATGGATAGCTATTGGGTAAACAGCAGGGGAGACATGACATTGCGGACTCACAGTGCAAGTATTTGCGAAGGAAAAAGTAAAAAAAAAAACTGAGCAAGACAAGAACAGGGAAATCCAGGTCTGTGTATTCTGATTTCCCTGATTTACCACTTTCATTTGCCTCCTTTCATATGTGCCATAAATCTCATGTTCTGTTCTGTCACCCTTATTTTATTCAGATCTCATTTGTACAATTTATCACTCTCAATCTATGTTTGCTCCTCTTCTGTCCATCTCTGTGTCTCTTTCGAAACAAGTTTTTTATCCTATCTCACTCACTTTACTGCCAACGCCTCGCTCCTATGATGAGTTCCCTCACCGTCGCCGCAACCTGCATATACAAGAGGACGAGTGTTTGCAGATCAGTTTCTGGCTCAAACTGAGGCATTGAGGCAGAAGTGCACCACAATGTGCATGTGTTCTGTAAATTCAACCGACTCATTTTCCTTTACAAGAAACACACTTTAAGAGTTCCAATAAGAATATGACTCTGATCATGGAACATTCATTTATTAAAACTTGCATAGATGAATGATGGCTTCATGGCTTGTGTGGTGGGCCACTTTAGTTTGAGACACTCAGATTCTTTTGAAGCAGCCATCAAGTGCTCTGTGGTCCGTCCAATAGCATGCGGCAGTGTCCTCCATATATACTGTATATACAAATCTCTCTCTCTCTACACATACATACATATATATGCATATGTATGTATATATATATATATATATATATGCATATATATGTATATATACTGTGTATATATATATATATATATATATATATATATATATATATATATACATATGTAAAACTGCACCAAAAAAATCTGTGAAACAGCGAAGCCGCGGAAGGTGAACTGCGTTATCGCGAGTGTTTGCTGTATATTTTGGCACTTTATTGCTTGTGTTGTTACACAAGTATTTTGTTAACATACTTGCATGTTCATAAAGGACAAGTACCATAGTCCTTTCCCACATAAGGAAATTCTGTCATAAGTAAAGAGTGGACAATGCAAATATGATTCCTTATTGGAGAATACTTACCTGTATACGTATAGAAAGAGGACTGCTGACCAATCTATGCTGTTGTCTCCCATTTGCCCAAAGCTTCCATCTTCTCTGGGACCCTCAACAGAAATAAGTGGTCGAACATTGCTGTACAAATGGATTATCTGGATACTGGTTTGGTTGGATATACATAAAAATATAGTTTTGGTCATATTTAATGACAATAACAGATTATGCTGCTGTGTGTCCATGTGTAGAAGATGCCTTTTTTTGTCTTTGGCAAATTGCCACCTAAACTAAATTTTAGTGTTTAAAGCTACAAATGGAAAGGTTCTTTAAATGATGCATTTTTCAAACAAATGATTCTTTGTCAGGCACACACCTAAATAAGAGAATATGTTAAGATGTCATCAAACAACACTATCAGATTGGTGTTTCAGAAAAAAAAAAATTTCCACAACCGTACGGCTTCAAATACCATCTGCTGGTTTTAACATGAGCTGGAATCAGCCCGTGGGGGAAACAGGATCCAATTCTATGACGAATCTTTTCCAGTTGAAACCTGTCCCCTGATTCCATGTGTCACAAAATGCTCTGCAGCCTTGGATTGTGGTCGACAAGTGAAGGGTTGAGGACAGATTTAACTTGCTGCGCCTGTTGTCTTTTGAAAGTACACAAACTCAGAATCACTAGACGGGGCAAAACACCCTTCGGTGTTGACATATCTTCAAAAGAGCTTATATTTTTAGATGACTTCAACCATTGAGAACCTCCCACAAGAAAGATAATATGCATTTTGTTCTGTATCCTAACACAACTCCCCAGCTACTGTATGTGTGAATGGCACTGACATTCTGAGAGGGTTACATGGTAATTGTCTTAACTACTGTTAACATAGATCATTGTTGAGTATTGGGTCAAATATGTTATCATTTCCCATGCAGAACTGGCATGGCAAAACGTCAAGTTGCAACATTTTGACCTTTGACAGCTGCACATATTCAGTGGTTGCCTGTTGTTTTGCACTACCAAATATTATGCTTTGACGTACACTCGATTACATAGCGATGATGTTTTCCAAAGCATTCTTAACAATAAACACACATGAAAGGAAAAAAAAAAAAAAACGGACTGTAAAGTGCACAGCCACCTAATGAAATCAACCAACTCATCTGAGGCTGCTGAAGATTGCAATTTCCCCATGTGGACAAATTTCTTATTCTTATTATTCTTATAACATTGGTGTAAAGTGTAATGAAATCAACCAACTCATCTGAGGATTTATTCCATAGCGAATCTATTTTAGATGATCAGTTGTGAGACATAGCACAAATGGCCATCAAGCAATACCTTGAAATTTCCTCCCAGATAAATCCGATCCAGCCCCCTGCCCCAACCCCCGAGCTGAATTTAATATGCGTGTTGCGCCCGTGGATTGTTAACATACCATGAGATGATAAGGCCAGTGACCAAATGAGCTGCCGGGGTTTCCACTCTATGTTTTAAAAGTACAACTGAGTGATTATGGATAAAAGAAAAGGCTTAACCTTTCAAGTTATTCTATAAATGTCCCACAAACCAAATACTGTACTGCTAGACAGACGGTAATGGATGTTAAGAAAACTATTTTTTTTTTCTTTGAATAACCTTTCTATATTTTTGTCCCTGTAAATTAAAGGTTTCCTTAAATAATGGCTCCGAGTAAAGGGCTTGATCTTGTGGGGGAACAACACCGGTTTATCATTAACTGTGTACTGTTTTTGCGAACAGCCAGAGAAATAACTTCCTCCTGCCATGCCCCGCCCAGCGAGCACGGGCGTGCGGCTGCCCTCTTTTTGAATGACTGAAAATCACATGGGGGGCCGTGTCCCGCTGGTCATGAGTTGTTCCAGAGGTTGAACACTCGTGTTTTTATTTCCATTCGAGTTTGCCCCGCTACTGCTAAGTCTGGGGTAAACCCTTGCGGTCACATGACCACCAGGAGGAAGTCAAGGAATCAATCTGCTACCCAAGGACTGCGCGGCATCCCTGAGTTGATGCCAACAGACGTTCACAGCGCCTTATATGGCCACTCTATTCTTAGCGCATGTGCATGGGATGAACAAGAAGCTGCTGTTTGTCTCACTCTGAAAAGAGTCCAGTACTTGTGCTCAGGTCTATACGGTTGAATTTCACTCCAAATCACGCTGGCATTAAATGTCAGCCCCCTTCAACGCAGTCAAAATAAAAGCTCATTGTGATACATACCATTCGTGTTGAGACCAATTGAAACTGCTCTTTTGTTTTTGATTTGATCATTCCAGCACTTAAATCTTAATGAGAGATTATCAGCGAACGCACACATACATGTATTAAACAAATAGCAACACATGACATTGCGCCAGATAACATGTCTCACTGAAAGGAGATCGTTCTTATTCCTCTTGTTTGTGTTGTCTTTTTTTCTTTTCTTTCTTTTAACGGCCTGACTCACAACATTTATATCAGTGGTCCAGAGCTCTGCAGGATCGTCCAATCACATGGCTTCGCAACTCTTCCTCACATCCTTGTGGATGGTTACCAAGGAGACAGTGAAGTTAGGTTCTTAGAAGTAGAGCAACCATTTGGCAAGTGTCTTTTTTCTCCTCAAATTTTGGATTGCTGATGGGGATAATACAAAGTTAATCACCATCTGTAGTAATGCTGTTGTTAATAGAATATTCACGGTGTGTTTGTTGTTCAGGAAAAAACTTTGTGGTTGAGCATGTTGAAGGGCTGTCCTATTAGTTTGTCACCTGATCAAATCGGCCCACCTGTTCTTTTCCATGATCCACATGATGCCTGGCTGGATGCAGAAATCTGTCGACTGTGACGAGATACTGTATAGTGGACAAGCTTGAACTTGCTGGCCGGGACTGTTTTGAATAATACGCTGAAGATTTCACGTAAGAGAGGAAAGGAGGAGGTGTTTTATCAAATGTGGCTTCGTCAAAATAAGAGGTTGATTAAAAATATTCATTTGATAGGAGCTGATGTGGGCCAAAAGCTGATCTGTCAAGCCTTATGAGGAGTGAGGGGGGAAATCAATACATGACAGAGAATATCAAAACACCTGCCTACCCATCAAAACTATACGCTACATGCCGGAGATGATTCAAATTAGCAGCTCGTTAAGTAATTTATTTGTTGAGGCCTATTCATTAGTGTCAAGGATCTACGGTTATCTCTCATGGTACCATTGGTAGTGATTTCCTACAGAGAGTGCTGTGATACAAGCCAGGGCTGAGATGATAGTATTTCATATTGGTCAATAATCATACATATAGATTGAAAATATGGACCCGGAAAAAAAAGTCTGAATGAAAGGACAGTACAATCAAACCTCGGTTTTCGTCCATAATCCGTTCCAGAAGGCTGTTCGAAAAACCGAAATTGTTCGAAAACCGAAACCACGCTCTTTTTAAAATAAAAATGTTTACTGAACACGTCTGCTCACAATGGAAAGCAACACGAGGAAGCGTCACTTCCTCGTCTACCCGAGGAAGCGTCACTTCCTCGTGTTAGGAAGGTGAGAGGAGTCAAATGGTGCATTCAAGTGCGCTCAGTTTGTTCGAGAACCGAAATTTGTTCGTCATCCGAGGCATAAAAAACTTGAAATTTTTGGTCAAAAACCGAATTGGTTGAGAACCGACAAGTTCGAAAACCGAGGTTTGACTGTAATTTTATTTCAACATACTGTGTAGTACTTAATCATAAATAAGATGTCAACACAACAATGAAAACGTCAAATAAACGGTGGAGACTGGTTAGCATGTTTGCCTCGCAGTGCATAGGTACCGCGTTCGATTCCAGCGCCGGCCTTCGTGTGTGGAGTTTTCATGTTCTCCCCGTGCCTGCGTGGGTTTTCTCCGGGCACTCAGGTTTCCTTCCACATTTCAACAACATGCATGGCAGGTTAATGAAACACTCGAAATTGTCCCTGTGTGTGAGTGTGAGAGTGAATTTTTACATTTTTTTCCTGTGTGTATCATGCGATTGTCTGGCAACCGGTTGAGGGTGTCTCCCGCCTACTGCCTGAAGACAGCTGGGAAAGGCTCCAGCACCCCCGCGGACCCTCGTGAGAATGAGCGGCTCGTATAATGTATGGAGTGACGTCCAGCCTGGTTCAAACTATCAAATGCTATAAAAAAACATGATTTTCACACAAACATGTCCATAGCACATACATTTGTTTAGTGTTTTAAAATATATTACTATACACATTATTTACCCTCTGTGTTGCTGTTTTTTGGGAGAGCGGGGGGTTACTAATCATGTCGGTGGCCCGGTGGGCCAGTGGTTAGTGCATCGACCCCACAGTGCATAGGCACCGGGTTCAATTCCAGCGCCGGCCTCCCTGTGTGGTGCATGCATGTTCTTCTCCCCGTGCCTGTGTGGGTTTTCTCCGGGTACTCCGCTTTCCAAAATGTTTCAAAAAATATGCATGGCAGGCTTATTGAACACTCTAAATTGTCCCTTGGTGTTAGTGTGAGCATGGATGGTTGTTCATCTGTGTGTGCCTTGCGATTGGCTGACAACCGGTTCAGGGTGTCCCCCGCCTACTGCCCGGAGACGGCTGGGATAGACAGCACCCCCCACACCACTTGTGAGGATCAGCGGATCGGAAAATGGATGGATGGATGGATGCTAATCATGTCTCCTTTGAATTATTTATTGAAGCGATGAAAGTGTGCAAACACAATAAGGCCTGACTCACTCATTTGCACCCACTGACCTCTGCGGCATCTTTTTTTTTTTTTTTTTTGCGCTCATCACTCGCGATTCTTTCTCACTGCACCTCCAACTTCAGCGTCAGCACTTCTCCCACTATGTTCGTGTCGCTGAGCATTTTGATTAAATGACAGCTTGTTTAACTCCCACAAACTTCTGTTACTTTTCCTTTTTGCCAATGCTGCTCTAATTGCGTGGAGGAACACAGACATGTGCAATTCAAATGAATATGTGTTTGTTCCACGGTTGATTAAAATGTAATTCATCTCTGAAAAAAAACATGCATTTTTTTTCTTTTATGTAAAAGCTACATTTTAAAAATACACTACCATAAAGAAGAACCATTACTGGGGAATCATGAGGAATCATGACATTGCTCCCTTGAGTTGTGAGCTTGCTTTCGTAGATGTATTTGGAATAGGATATTCCTCTCATTCCAGTTATTTTATGATCAATGGTCATAATCCTTCATGCAATAACATTGCATGTAGGTGAAGTTTGGACTGGTTTATGCTAAACCTAATTCATCTTTTCCAGAACTTGATCTTCTGCCATGGCCCCCTGCAAAAAATGTCTCTTTTGTTTTCTTCTTCACAGATGCAAATACTTGACAAGTTTCCGATTGAGGGTGGACAAAAAGATCCAAAGAAGAGGATTATTCCATTTCTGCCAGGTAATAGCCTGCTCTCTGAACAGACTCCCATATTAATAATGCATGCGCAATTGGTCAATGTGAGCCCGTACCAATGCTTGTTTGATCTGCACATGTGTAGGTTCAAATCACTGCTGACAGGATGCTGCCCATGACTTTCTCATCTCGCGTGATTTTGTCGCTCTGCCATATTCATCTTTTTGAGGCTCGCTTACCGAGCGTCTGGTTATGCATGCATGGATCATTTAATCGCATGGATTCGTGTGTCTGTGTACACTTCCTTGCATTGATCCAAGGCACGCCGCACATGCTTGTCTCCTCTCTTGTAAGTCGCCGCCCGACATTCAGGCTCATACCAACCCACAGGAGATTGGCAGTGATCAATATTGCGCTTGTGGTGGTTTAGTTGTTGAGGGCATTTCACCGGCTCTGCTTATTACACTGATGTATTGCTTTGGGTGCATCTCTGCGTACTAACATAAATTTATCATGTTGATTTCTTTAACTCTTAGGGAATTAAAAATATGGTTCCTGTGTGTTTTGGTAAACACTCTGTTTAAAGCCTGCAGCCAAGACTCGGCGCCGGTGTTGACTTAAACTCAGTCATGGCAGCAAATACAGTGGTAGAAATGTGACCATAATCTGTTCTATGACACGAGTTGGATAAATTATATGGTGTTTGGAATAAAGTGTTCCAAAGCCCAAACTGCCGCCATCATAAAACCTTGATGAACTGTACAGTCAATTGTTTAACTTCATTTTGCATTCACACGGGAGTAAATATTGTTGTGACCATATGGGCCCAGAACCAAACCTTGCTGACATCTCCTGGAGGGCCTGAGTTTTACATGCACTTCAAAACATCCTCTCAGCCAAACCTGATTTAATTTGCTCATTTTTTTTGAGCCAAGTGCTTGATCATTTATCTAAACCTTTCTCATTCCTTGGTTAAAATGCCAACTGTCTACTGATCTGCCGTGATTTTGCTCCCTTTGCTCTCATGCAGGCAAAATTCTCTTCCGAAGGAGTCATGTGCGAGACGTGGCTATGAAGCGACTGCGTTTCATTGACGACTACTGCAGGGTAAAGAAACCTTTTTGTAAACATCCTTCGGTTTCCTCCTCTGGCTCTGGGGAGTATCAACAGTCTATGCGAGGTCAAAGTTCATGGCTGTCTTGTCCTTTCACATGCTTCAGACATAGGACATGTGGTTTGGACAAAGTTCTAGTCATGGGACTTTAGCAGCAATTATTACGGGGTTTTGAAGGTGCTCTGACATTTTACACAGCTTTAACATTTGACGCTGTTCTGAGAATGTGTAATGTAAGATTAATCTGCAGTATGTTGACACCTGTACACAGGTGCATGCTTAAAACATTTAGGCTGGCTTTACAATGTGGGTCGAACTGCCAATTTAGTCCACAAAATCCTATTTTTAACCATGTGCATTTCAAGCGAGTCAGCGACACATAACCAATATGGTTGTGTTTACACTGATACGACTGCAAAAGTGTCAACAATAGGCAGTTGCAAAACAGAATTAATCAATCAAGCATCAATAATGCAAATATTGTATAATGCACTGTTTAGTTGGCCAAGGCTGACTATTTTTAGATCACATTTAATCATCTTTTGCTGTAGTTACGGCTATATTTACAATATGTTCCTGGAGACTACGGTTTGAGGCCAACAAGGACAAGTTGTTATTATTATTATTATAATAATACATTCTATTTGAAAGTGCTTTTCATAGTACTCAGACACTTTACAATAATTTACAACACGTGGTAAAATTGTACACGTTAAAATAAAATATACACGTTTTAAAATAAACACATTTTTAAAAGGAAACAAAGCAAAAATGGGTAAAAGACATTAAAATATGTTAAAAGCATTACGGAACAGGTGAGTTTAAAGAAATGATTTGAAGGATTGCAGGTCAGTAGCGATTGCCGTGAAATTGTCAAAACATTTGCCATGGCAGTCACGGTGCAGGCGAGAAACCTCATAGTGAAACGAAGTGAATGCAAATAAACCTGACAGTACCTAATCAGACATATCAAGATTTGGGACGGCAAGCACACAATATTTCTTTACCTGCATCAGACGTTCGCTGCCTACAACGCCTCTTAAACTAAAGTCATTTCTTTAATTTACCTACAATGTCTGCCGTGGCTTGCCACGTTCATAAAGCTTCATGTTGTTTGTGTGTGTGTGGCGGGGGGGGGGGAGCATACAGAGAGAGAAGCCGATGTGAGTGCATTGTGCATTGCGAATGTGAATAATGGGCTCTTTTGTATTATTATTATTGTTCTTTTTTTTTGGGGGGGGGGGTATAGAGCCTTCCCACAATCACACCAACTCTGGAGCTGGGCCCGCTAATGGAGCTTCATTTGACTTACAAACATGCTCCAAAACTGTGTCACATGAAAACCATGAGCAACTCCATCAAAACGTGACGGCATGGGAAGAAAACCTCCCGGCATTTGTAGTGCGCCTTTGAGACGCAGCACCCTATAGCCCGCCACACATACTCTCATAGACCGTGAGAAAACTTGAATAGAGAGGAAAAATATGGCTAAGGCCCCCATGGTGCACAATGTTACAGCTAACGGGGTTGCTGTGGCTACTGGTATCATAGTACTGTAAACATAGCCTTAGATTTTGCTGTCCTATTATACATTTCTGAACTGTGCCACATGAGAGGAGGAAATGGGAACTGTGTCAATTGAACCATACAGTGTAAATCCAGCCTTGTGCTTGGAATCACGCTTCATCCAAATGGAGATACAAAACCACATTCACATTGCATATCTGCCAATGCCAGCACAATGTAAACACACAAATCAGTTGCATAAGACTGACATTTTATGTACTTACTGTTTATGATTTTTGTTTTCATATTAACATCAGTAAGTAATATTGCTGATACACCAGTTCCCTTTCAAATAGATACAAGGAAAAATAATTTAACTTTGTCATTTTCAGTGAGAAAAAAAAATGTTCCTATTCCCTTTCTTATTTCTCCTGCCTGATTTAGATCCTGCACATTCCCCCTTTCTAATTCCTTACATGAGTATGGCACAGATTGGCAGATTTTGCAGGGCATTGCGGTTCTTGTCTCACTTTCTTGAAACACAACCCAGTCAGCAAAATTGGTCTGGCCCAGCTCTGGGGCAGATACGGCATGACACTCGGCCCACATACCTCAATGAATGACGGTCCTGCAGAGGCCCACGTCTGGCATCCATGATGTGGGCCGCATTCGGCCCAGATCTGAGCCGCATTGTATAACCATATCTGGCCCTACTCCGGCCCCATGCCGGGCCAGAACAGGTTCCTGATATCAGCCTTAATTCAACCTTAACTAAGCCACATCTTTCATGAGCCATATTTGACCCACATTTTTGAAAAAAAGTCTCAAAAACGACTGTTATAAAAATAGGTTTATTGTCGTAATTTGTGAACCTCACATATAACTCCACATACACTGGAAAAATGCACTTTTCTTTATTCAACAGTGAACACAAAGTCTAAATTGGGATGCAGGTTACTCTTGAACGGCATTTTTCTATTCATCAAATTGTTGTGCTCTCCATGCCCTCTTTTCTTCTCATGCTCTCTTTCCTGTCACCATCCCGATCAGGAGCCAGACGTAGCCATCTTTTGATTGTGACATCAATTTCCTGGTCTGAGGCCCAAGATGTTAGGCTGTTAGGTCTCACAGCGGCTGTAAGAACTGTAAGAAAACAAGGATGGACAGTGTGTTAGGAAAACAAACATTTGTACATGTCATGACCAATGAATGGTCAGTAAAAATAACCCTTGAAATTTCGTAAACTAGGTGTGACACTGTGGGGCGGAATATTTGCCACCGAAATCTAAACGTGAATAACTTTAAAATAGTTTATACTGAATTTGAATTACATGAATTTAAGTTAAGTGGCTCGGATAATGGATGGATTTGTATATTTTACTCTGAATCATATTGAATAACTGAATCTGAATTGTACAATCTGAATTTGAAAGGATAGACTTTTTTTCTTTGAAACTGTATTTGATCCTCACTGAAAATCAAATTCTGTTTATTTTCATATTCAGTCTTACAAATACAAAACTTTTCATTTCAACGTTAGATTTAGTTTTTGAATTGAGGTAATAAGTTTTAAATGAACTTTATGGTCAAGTATGAAGTATTCGATTTGTATCGCAGCAACCTGAATCAAAATTAATTTCAATGTATTTCAGTGCAGAAAGGGTTCTTTTTTGGTAGCACCTCTGACTGTTCAATCACCTACATTTTCACTAAACTCACATGCACACGGAAACTGTAAAGCAGCAGGTTCACGCCCAGCTTGCATATGACGTAGCTGAGCGGTTTATTTTCAAAATGTGCGCGCTTCAGTCTCGATTTACATACGGCATGTAACAATTTTAGAAAAAATACATGTAAATAACCCTTCAACTGTAGCACAATATATTTTTAATATTTCCCTATGCCACCATAAAGAAGTCAAATCTGAGCACATACTACCCCCCCCCCCCCCCCCCTCCCCCATATCGGGCTAATGCTAATTGTCATTATTAGTACAGAATTGTTTTCGTATTGTAACTGTCAGTGTACTGTCACAAAGGACAAATGTTAAGCATGAAATACATTTACTCACCACGTCTTTTCTGTATGTCTCACCGGAGCGTGCATGGGCAACTGTGGGCAAAGAGCGTCGTCAACTGCGAGCGCTGTTCTTCTTGCTTCTTCTTCGTGTTCTTCTTCTTTTACTTAATTGGCGGGTGGCAGCTAACGTTTGCGGTGCATCCCCACCTACTGTATCGGAGTGTAGCAATACTTGACTGTTGTACATTAAAGTACGTACGAGGGGAAAAAAAACAAAAAACACGAAAATTCAAAACTTGTACTTGTACCTTCTTTTGCTGACGCCAGTCGACTTCAACATAATCTTACGTGACCACGTTTAATTTGTGTGTGCGCACTAGCGAGCGTGCACAAGAATTGGTACATGTGTATGCAAATGCGTGTGCGTGCACGCTCGCGTGTGTGTGTTTGTGTGATGAATGGAATTCTGCATAGCTGTGCAATTGTAAAACAAGACTGTGTGTAGAAAAAAATCTGAAACGCATTTAAGGGTGGCTCAATACTGGCTGGCCATATACGGGCCGGAGTTGTAATTGATTTCTGGCCCAAATACTTCACTCCACAACTGGGCCACATCTGGTTTGCCAGAGTCAAGCCAGTGCCTCCTTTGCCACGCCCGGGCCGTGTTCGGCCCACATGCATTATGCCAGTGCCGACACAAGGCCAGCTGTGCCGGCTTCATGCCGAATCCGGGCCAGATGCCTTTGCTGACTGGGAAGGTACAGTAATTACTAGAAGGGGGGCCTCAACGTTTTGGACCGAAGATAGACTTCGATCAACCAACCTCTCGCAATCTACACGTTACCGCGCACACACAGACTGATAGGATGATTCGGGTGCAATGTACATTAACACAAAAAAAGATATTACTAACGTGCACGAAGACACACAAATGGTTTTGGGGTTTTTTTTTCTCCTCTACACCCCTCGCAATCGACTTGGCAGCAGTCCGCGATCTACCGGTCGATCGCGATCGACGTAATGGGCACCTCTGAACTAGACCATATTCAATCAGGGTTTTGGGGATTGATCAGTCATCAACGATCAGAAGATGTGAAGAAACCCAGACTCGGTCATTGATTTGGTTGAAGATGGAGCAATAGATCTTTTTGAACAACTTGTATATTTACTCCACAGTTGACCCCCGCCATCGCGATAAGGAATTCCCAAATGTAATAATTTAAACCCACCCAAAAGGTGGCCGGGGCTTTAATGTGCTCAAATGATTGCTATTGTGGTTCACCAGCCATAAACCAGTCCACACAGTACTTACCATCTACACCAGGTAACCGATGGCTGTTCCTTTTTGGCTCGCATTGGAAGCAGGGCTGGCTGTGTTTTCCAAGTCCCAGTGCCCACAGACCACAGTGTTTATTTTGTCCTACATCGTTTCTCCACTTTTGACTTGCCGTGTATGTGCCGCGTATGTGATGTGGTCACCACATTCTTGAAACCCTTTGGCTGTGATGTAGCTACAGTATAAAGATTCGCCTCTGTCTATGCACACTTTATTGACTTTATACGTATTTAAGCGCATCGCCAGAATAGGTCAACTCACGTTCAGCATGACCGCAGCATATCTCATTTCAACAATGGAGCTCTTTCCGTGTTTGTTCAGACAAGCAACACGTCTGCCTGCTGGCATCTGTAATTGCCTGAATGTGCGCTCACCCATGTGCGCTGAGAAATAAAAGCTATTTTTGAATTAAAGAAATGATCTAATTAAATAAATAACACACATACTGTGTCACGTTTTGCGTGATGGTAGTGCAGAGGAGGACCCCAAAAAGCAGGGAGCAGCAGGGCGGCTGACCAAGATGTATTTAACAAAAACACAAACTGGAGTACACAGGAGAAACACACTCCAAAAACTCACTCAAATAAAGTCCAGAAATCACAGGAAACAAAGTAGCAAACAAAACCTAAGACTGAAAACAAAACATGACACCTGCACGCAGCAACACACAACAGCAACAATTATGACCCGACAAAGAGAGGTCGTGCCGGGAGTCCATTTAAACAAACAAACTAATGACACAATGACCAACAGGTGTGCAGCTGCAAGCGGAGCCCTACAATGCCACCTATTGGTCACAAACAGAACCATGACATACTGTAGGTAGTTCTTTTTTGGGGTGGAGGGGGCGGTAAATAAAAAGGTTTGGGGACTTTTTATCAAATCAAAAAACACTGTGACCTTGTGATTGGAAGGTTGAGGGCACGGAGGCAGAACTTCCGCCTCCCAGTGCACGTTTTTTCCGCTCCCATGACATGAGAGGCTGAAAATAGTACATTAGCTTATCGGGCTCGCATTCACAATGTTAGCACAGAACGACCCCTGAAGTGACTAGGTTGCTTTTGCTATTATGGTATATTTGGCAACGCCGATCAATCACGTCATTGACAGGTCATGGAAATTATGACGTTACAGTCGATCACCGATTTTACATAAAATACAATATATGGACTGATTTTGATCCAAGCGATCATATCGGTCTAAAATCTCATAACTTGATGAATATGATGTGTAATGATCGCAAAAGAAATAACACTGAAAAACAATCAGTTGAATATGAAATAAATAAAAAAAAGTCATCCTCTGCTCAACTTTGGTTTTATTAGGAGAGACACCCTTACTCATACGCAAATAACCCGAAGCGCTGTAATGTTTACAGTTGCTATCGTGAGCCTGTTTTTTTTTTTTTTTTCACTCAGTATCGGCGTGTCACGCTGTTTACTTCCTATATCCTGTTGACGAGGCAAACCACAGAGAGGAAGAATAATTACCCAGTGTTCTCCAAGCATCTGCTCTCTGGAGATTGTGGGATGCTGAGCTCATGCAGCCTTAACTACATCGGCAGAGACTCGCTCTTCAATCAAAACCACAAGGCTCTTTCAATAACATAGCATGCCATGAATGCAGTAGGAATGTTGCGCAGATATGAACAAAGAATTCTACATTCTGCATTCACGATGCTTATCTTAGCTTCAATGTAAACCGCCGCATTCATGTCCGATATCTTTGTTAGAAGCGCCAGACCATTAATGTTACTGTGAAATGTGATGTTCTATTGTGGTTTGGCTTTGCCAGTGAATATGTGCAGATATTCGTGGCAAACGAGTACGTTGAGTCAGTATTATGGACAATAATTTTTTTATTTTTTTTTGTCTGTGAATGAACTTCTTTTCAAGGGAACTAAATCCGGGGGTCCGGGGGAGGGGCAGGTAGAGTGAGGTGATTTGAATATAAAACTTAAACTCATAAATGAATTAACAGTGCTTCATCCTTGGTATTAAATGTACATGATAACATTTTATAAAATTACAACTACTGTAAATACAGCTGAAAAAAAATTCCACTGAAGAACCTGTGGCTTTATGAGCAGAATGAAGTGGGATCCTGACACATATCGATGGTGGCCATGGGACTTAACAGTTGCATAGATTTTGATTTGTTTAACAAAGATAATTTAGACAGGTTTAAAACCGTTTGACTGTCTACAATGCAACTGCCATAAATTCAAGTCAAGGACAACTTTATTGTCAAATGCGCTGTATGTGCAACATACAGCACCGATGAAATTTATTCCCTCTCAACCAGACAACAAGAGGAGCCACTCCGGGTGCCCGCGCCACCATCAAAAGAACAGTTAACATAAAATGACAAAATAATACAACACAACACACAAGACACAGACAGTTGTGCAATCTTAACCATTTTTCCTGCATACACTTAGTTGTTTGAAGCAGTTATAGATGAAAGAGGAACGAACCAATCTATATAATGTGCATGGGGAGAAAAAACAATCATCGCTGTTCCAGGTGTCCGGCATTGCAGCTTCGGTTGGCTTCCCAGAACAGTCTCCTCACATAATCCAAAACTCAGAAGATCCTGATAACTGTATGTAGGATTTTCCCAAGATGGACCACTGTTCATCATACAAAAGACACACACAAATAACAAGAAAAACAAAAAAAAGCTGAGTGGGCTGTGAAGAGGCGGCCATTACATCTGTTGATGCCTCTGATTAGGCTGAGATTGAACCTCAAACTTAGACATTGATGCATGAAAAGAAAGCAGTGCGGGTGTCGATTAGCAGATGCACAACATCGACACAGCCAATGAAAACAAATTAAATGGTTACATATTAATAGGTAATGCCAAAATCTACAAGTGGCGGCCAAAATTAATTTGTGGCAACCCGCCACAGATAAAGGGAAATGTGGTAAACCCTGCAGCTGTAATGTCATGTTTCGTGGACGGCCGTGCACAAAATTAACAAAAATGTCAAATATTGCCCAATCCGCTGTAGCAGATCAGATTAAAAAATGTGTGTATTTTTGTCATCGTCTGATGCTTTTTAAATCTACAAAGTATTCTAAAAAAAATCCTTTGAGAAACATTGCGTCCTGAGTTCTAAATTAACACCCGCCAACCTGCCTATTTCAGGTTAAAATGAGTTTAGCCAAGTTTTAATAAAAACGGGTGATGCATGAGGCAATAGTGTTGTTCAGATGCATGTACTTGGGCATCAAGTCTCGAGGATCGACTGGAACCGGGACGAACATTCCTTTTTTACCATAATCGCGTGCATTTTAAATTTCCGGTTCCCCGTTACGGTGGACACAGTGCCTTGTCCGCTGACCAGAAGAAGAGGGACAAGGGGAACAAGGGAACAAGGGAGTGCGAAAACGCGTGCCTCGCACAGGTGCATCCGGGGCTGATTACAACTGTGGCCTCACTTTGTTAATGTAAATGAAGGCTCACCGCAGTGCAAAACTTAAAATAAGATTACATTGTCCAACAGAGGTTGCGTTTGTGTAAATTAAAGAAAGGACTGGTGTGTGAGGAGGTTGGTGCTCCCTCGCATTCAAGCCTCAGCCTCCAGTGCGCCGAGCTTCAGTGTCATAATCGGTTGAGTTCAACAATAAAATATGTCGACAGTAAACCCTCGTTTATCGCGGGGGTTACGTTCCAAAAAGAACCAGTGATAAGTGAAATCCGTGAAGTAGGATTTACAAAAAAAAAAAAGCAAAGAGAAACGAAATTTCACATTTGACAATAAAGTTGTACTTGGTACTTGATAGTCAGCTTTATTTTTTACAGTTATTATACAATACTGAACTATGTATACAATGCAGATGCTCTAAGACTGCAAGGGAAGCTCAGCTTCCCCTAAAATCTCAGAAAGTAAGTGATCAAATTAGATGTGTGTACGTACAATTGTGTGGACATGTCATTGACTAAATACGCGCTCAACTTTTGTTCTCTTCTCTTTCATTCCCGCAGCTTCACTGTGCTTTAAACTGTGTGGACGCTGAGCGTCTGCAGCGCGGACGCTGGGCGTCTGCAGCGCGGACGCTGGGCGTCTGCAGCGCGGACGCTGGGCGTCTGCAGCGCGGACGCTGGGCGTCTTGAGAGTTCTAAGTAGGTTGTCCCAATGCATTGAAACGAGACGAGTCATTGGATAAATGTTGGTGTTGTCCCGCCCATTGGACGCTCAGCGTCTCTGGGAGTCTATGGACAGTGGGCATTCAGAAGCTCAGCTTTTCTTCATGATGATTGGATGATCTCTCTGAGGCTGAATCTCTTTTTGATTGACAGCGAAATGAGCCAATGATCTTATGGTGAAGGCATAATTTTCCTTTTCATTTTGTTTGAAAAGGAACGGAGAGTAGAATTCACGTATAAATAAACGGACACATTTTATGATGTAGGCCGAAATTGAGATTCCCCTCCTTGACAGACCAGCATCCTCCTCTGATACAATGAAACCAAAGGCCAAAAATTTGCAGAGGTAAATTTGGCAAGCTGTACATAGACGAGGTGCGGAGACTGTTCACATCGGTCAGTGCCTTAGCCAATCAGGATGCAGAACGCAATTTACTGTTTAAAAGCATTAAAAAAAAACTGCACTAAACAAATCCGTGAAACAGCGAAGCCGCGGAAAGTGAACCACGTTAGAGCGAGGGATCACTGTATTGCCAACTGGGACACATCTAACGACGAAATGGCGGGTCAACATAAAAGCAAATAACCAGCTATCATTAGCATATGTACTGTATTTTCTCAACCGAGCCAGGTGTGTGTCCACAACATGCACATTGTAAACACACGGGTTGCCAAATTGCTCTGCTTTTGTATGTGTGCACGGGGGGTTAGCCTGTCAGTGGGAGCTCACTGGAGTATAAACTGATTACACTCTTGAGGTTTTTAAAATTAAGGCTCTCCTCACAGGAGAAAGTTAGTCGTTAATCATTTCCATCCATCCATCCATTTTCCGATCCGCTTATCCTCACAAGGGTCACGAGGGGCGCTGGAGCCTATCCCAGCTGTCTTGGAGCAGTAGGTGGGGGACACCCTGAACCGGTTGCCAGACAATCGCAGGGTACACAGAGACGAACAACCATCCACGCTCACACACACATGTCGGGACAATTTAGAGTGTTCAATAAGCCTGCCATGCATGTTTTTGGAAACATTTTGGAAAGCGGAGTACCCGGAAAAAGCCCACGCAGGCGCGGGGAGGACATGCAAACTCCACACAGGAAGGCTGGAGCTGGAATCGAACCCGGTACCTCTCCACTGTGAGGTCGACGCTCTCACCGCTGGACTACCGAGCCACCATTTATGGTTTCACTTTCATAAATTTGATTGTACTGTAAAACTGGTTAAAAATAATCCCTTGAGAAAGTCATGGTAAAGTCCGTAAAAAAAGTGAAAAATTAATAGAAATAAATTTGCAGACCAGTTCAGATGAGTGGATCTAAAAATAATTCATGAGCATGTCCGTTTCAAGCACGGGTGTCCTAAACACGAGACCAAATCAACATATGTGAAGCTATAATTTTTTAAAAATAATACTTGGATGTACTCAATAGATCGGGAAAACAAATCTGGTCGGTAGTGAAGCAAAACCTGAATTATATCTCACAATTTCGTCATGGACCTATCGAATGATGACTGATTGGTTGAAAATAAGGACGTGAGATATGATAACAAATGTCCTCTGTTCACCTCCCTTGCCACTCCGTGTACAAACAAGGTAAATCCCAGAGTGCAAGGTGGTTAAATGACACGGCTCGAGCACAGACCGAGAGAACGAGAGTGTTCTCTCGGTCTGTGCTCGAGCTGGGCAAGAGTTTGAACACCCCAAAGAGAATCAAAATCAAGACTCGTTTGGAACCGGGATCTGAACCAGAATTGTTCAATTTCAAATGATGCCCAACCCTAAGCTATGTTTTGTTCTCGGTCATTAGTACCTGTGGCAGTGATGCCTACATTTCTAATAAATACTGTGCCGTAATGCTACGCAATGATATTTAATATGCCCACGAGCTGTGCGTATGCCCATATTTCAAAATACAATCTTTCGACTATCGCGAGAAACAAACAGGGATCGTGTGAGGGAGGTAGAAGAAAACAGCGGAGCTAAAGTAAAAAAAAAATGGCTGGTGAAAATTGTGATTGGTTGGCAAATCTAGAGAGTCACCAACCACATTGACAGGTGATCAAAAATGATTGCCTCTACTGACTTTTGTGGTTAGCCTTTTTTGGATCCTTTCAATCTCAAAAGAATGTGCAAATTAGCACTTCCTGCCTCCTTTATTTATCAACAAATCTAGTTAATAAATATTGAGCAACGACAAGCTACACATGTGTCAGATCCGGTTATGGAACCAGCTAATGGCAGATGGGAGACTGAATCGCAGCGGCTGTTTTCACCGCGCTCAAGTTGGTGTCTCATCTTCTATTGATTCAAGCCAGCCTTCAGTCAAAAACACAAAGTTAAGCCAGCCACCACAGAAGGACCTCACGATTAGCCTGTGGGTCTGTTCTCAAAATAGCTCACCGATGATGGGACATTTTCCAGGAATGTTGTAAAGGTGATACTCAAATTATAATGACTCAGTTGAATAAACTACGTTGTTTACTGTCATCCTTCTCTGTTTAGGCGCTCGTGCGACTCCCCCCTCAAATCTCACAGAGTGAAGAAGTGCTGCGCTTCTTTGAGACAAAAGCTGAGGACCTCAACCCCCCTGTGGAGTGAGTGTTTCTTACCGTGCATATTATACGCAAAAATAGCACACACTTGATTATGTCAGAGTCAGATGTGGGTTGAAGTGTTTATGTGGTGGCAATGCTGAACCGAACATCATGCCAACTGGACACACTTGATCTGTGACGTTGAGGCTTGGCTTCAGTTCAGTCACTTTCTTGGTCGTTGACATAAAAGAAATACGTGACCTCTCAATAATCCCTGGCAGTTGAAGTGCAGAGAGTTTGGTGGTAATATTCATTTTAAACATAGCAAAGATTTTTTTTCACCTAAATGCAAAGTTTTGATGAGAGCATTTCTCATGGCGCGAGCTAGCGCCTCCAGTGGAAAAAAAAAAAAGACTCAATCCATAATAATACAAGAGCATATTTTTTCCCACAATATATATTTTTTGTATATAGCTCTTTTATTGTTTTTCATCAGATTGTGCAGCTTTACCTTTCGTTTTTTTGGATAAAAGTCTCAACAGTAAAAATCTTCAGTATTAATTTATTTGGGGGATTATGTTTCATTAAAGCAGTGATTCTCAAATAGTGGGGCGCACCCCCCTGGGGGGCACGAGGCTCCGTCAAGGGGGGCGCGTTTGACCTCGGGGAACATGCTTTTTTTTTTTTACTTTGATTTTTGTTTTTTTTTTTAGTCCTAGAATGAAGTGCAATTTCACCTCTACTACATTAGGGGGCTTTCATTAGCAGAGTGTGCGCAGGGAGCATACACTCGGTGTTATGTGTGCACTGAGCATGCGCGCTTTGCACACAGCACAGAGTATAAATATGAAGTGTAGACACGAAGTCGACAGACGGAGAGAGAGAGAGAGATGGTCGCAGGTAAAGAGACAAACGAAAGCGAAGACGAGAAAATATGACGAAGCGTATGTAGCGCTTGGCTTCACTGTGGCTACGGTCAAGGAAAGACCGGTATTCTTACTGCGTCTAAAAATGTTAGCAGCGGACAGCATGTGGCCGAATAAATTAACGTGTCACTTCAAGACATTACACCCCAAAAACGCCGATAAGCCGCTTGAGTATTTTTTCAGCGAAAATGTGCCGAATATTGGCAACAATCATCTCGCTTTGTCCCTGCTACTTGTAGACATTAATCCAGACATCATCTTTGATTTAAAAAAAACCATTGTTTTATATATTTTTGTTTTGCAGGTTAAAGTTCTTTTTTTAATATTGTGCTCCTGAGTTAATGTTGGTGATCAGTTTGAATGCATTATTATTTATTGATTTTATGTAGTTTTATTTTTCAGTATTGTATGGTTTGACATGGTCAGTCAAAAAATGTTTATAGTTTAATTAAGGATTTAATTTTATTTTTGAATTTCAGATGCACTTTAAATCTTTTCTGCGACACTTACTAAAGCCATTCTTGTCAGTTGGTCCGTATTTCTTTCTTTTTATTCTTTTATATGGCTGTTTGAAAGTGTTCTATAAATACAGTTGAGTTGAGTCTTTTACATTAATAAGGATACAATGTTATGCAAAGGTGTAATAATAATAATAAATGCTCTTGCGATGTGAACGCCTAGTCTCATTCGTCTGGGTCGTCACTGTGCGTAGAGCCGATCAGCTTCACCAGGGCCCGCCAATGTCAATGTCCGCGGTCGTGGGCTAGGTTCGCTGCATCCTCCAGGGTAAGGCCCTGGTGCTTGAGATCCTCCTTAATGACATCAAGCCATCTGGTGTGGGGTCTACCCCGTGGCCTTTTCCAACCGGCTGTCGCTGGATCAAATGAAAAGATGGCGCGGGTTGGTTGGGTGTTCCAGAGGTAATCGGAGGAGATGTCCGAGCCAACGAATGCCCCTCTGAGTAGCCAGTCGTGATGCAGGGGGCTGAAGAGTATGTTTCCGGAGGTCTGAGTTGGTAACATGGAGGTGCCAGCTGATGTTCATGCAATTTGTCAATTCCATCATCTACCTGGGCTCCACCATTACAAGCAGCGGCGATCTCAAGCCAGAGATTGACCGCAGACGCGCCCTCGCGGCCGCAGCCATGCAGTCACTGTGGCGGCCCCTCTGGCGCCATCACTCAGTGTCCCAAAAGACCAAAATGCGCATCTACAACTCAGCAGTTCTTCCCATCCTCTTGTATGGTGCAGAATCCTGGCCTTTAAACAAGACCCTGGCCAAGAGGATCGATGGCTTTGACAGCAGGTCACTCAGAACCATGCAAAGGTGTACTTATAACAATTTTATAGAAAAATGATACTATCTTTAGTCGCGGGGGGATGTTTTCTTCTTCCTGGGGGGGGGCATGACAGAAAATAATTGAGAAGCACTGCACTAAGGTGACCTTCTACACTCATTCAAGTCTTTATGAATGCATACATACTGTACATATACGCAACTAGTTACTCACAGTAAATACACGCGCAGCATACCTACAGTATAATGTCACCTGATGGATTCAGCTAGAATTTCGCCTTTAGTCCATTAAAGCGTCATCTTTTACTCCACAGATTTGTTACAAGGCCATTTAATGAAGTGTAAGGGTAAGGGGGGAGGAGTTGAGGGATATGAAAATGTAAGACACTTGGAACAGCAGGAGATAGGCCCTTTGGGTATCTTTTAAATTGGTCACGCTCTTCTCCCAACTCGAGTGCAGGCATCAGACTGTTAATTTATGCACTCCAGCCAAGTATTCTTGTTCAACCTTAGCCTGTCCTCTTGGCCTTTTGATTTCCATCCCCTGCTTTCCTCCAAAGCATAATAGACATTCTTTAGTTCTCTGTAAGTACAGTGCTGAGCAAATTTATTACGCCCCCAATCATTAGAACTGTTAACTTCAAATTTCAGTCTGTGATTTAAAAGGAACGCCAACCGTCATGACCTGTTTGCCCTCGATGATTTGTTTGTTAGTGTCATAACTGTTCAATATATTTTAAGATAACGTTTCCTAAAATAATTTGCAGTTTAATACATTTTGAAAAAACATTATTTATAGCAACTCCCTCGTCACTGTCTATGCTCTGTTTTTTTTAATCTATTCTTTGTTCCTCTATCATCTCGTGATTCGTTTTTTTTTTTTTATCTGCCCTCGATGAATAAATTCTCTCACTGCTTGTGAGGAGTCCCGTTTATGCAAGTGTAATTTGGTGTGGAAGGAAATTGTATTTATCATGTCAGCGTTAGTGAGAGATGAAGCCTCATATTTGGAGCATCAATAATGCGTTCATGCGCTCACCTCGCAATGTAATTTGTCTGACAGACACATAGTTGTTCATTCAAGACGCTAAAATCTTTATTTAAAATAAATTGAATATACAGGCTTTTAGTCTCTGCTCACTTTCCATACACACACACACACACACACACACACACACACACACACACACACACACACACACACGCACACACACACACACACACACACACATTTATTTATTTCGTTATGTATTTGCTTGCTTGCTTGTCCTGATTCCGTTTGAAGGTCCATAAATTTCTGACTTCCAGTAAATATGGATTAGTGAGTTACCTTATGTGAAAATGGAGAGGATGATGATGCCTGTTACATAAAAAACCCTAAAAATGGTGCATATTAGCTAAGAGAAACTGCTGTATATGACAAAAAGAGCCATACACAAGTGAATCTCGCAACAGATACAGAATGTTATTGTTTCTTATATGAAACACAGAAACATACATAGCCTTCATCAATTCATTTTATGTCATGCTTATTCTGGACAGGGTTGTGGGTGAGAGTTTATTAATACAGTCAAACCTCGGTTTTCGTACTTAATCCGTTCCAGAAGACTGTTCGGAAACCGAAACCATTTTTCCCCATTGAAATCAATGTAAAATGTTTTAATCCGTTCCAAGTCAAGAAAACAACTTTTTTAAACCACTTATTTTTACAATTTCACACCATAAACTGTACAAATGTAATGGGAGATTACCAATTTTAACATTAACATAGTAACATAAAAATTGAAGGAACATCTCTCTCTCTATCTGTCGTGGGGCGTGCGCCTCTCCCAGCTGTCAGCAGGCAGTAGGTGGGCCATTTCGGCATCCCGAACTCCTTCGCCAACACAGACACACGCACACCTGACTCATATTTTGCGATTAAATCTTTCTTAAATTCTATAGTTTTGCACACTATTTTCCTCTTTTCTTCACCAGGTTCACCACTTCCACTTGCTTTCTTTGGTGCCATGATTAGGGGCTGATACACGATGCAAAAATAACAGTCCAATATTACGTAGTTCTCACCAAACACGTCTGCTTTTAAAAAAAGACAATTATTAATCGAACAATACAAACTCGTCTGCTCACAAGCTGTTTCTGTACGATTATTGCATAATAATGAGGCACCGGACACCAGAGTGTTCATTATGTGCGGCTGCATTGAAAAATGCCAGCCGTGAAAAAAAAGAAAGTCCCCTCCCCCCGTGCTGCCAGGGCAAACCATTATGGAAAGAGGGGGATTTCACTCGCGCTAACAGAAGCGTCTCACCAAGCACGTCTGCTTTTTTTTATTGAACAGTACAAAAATGCCTGCTCACAATGGTCGCTTCCTGTGTAGCGACGCGACACGAGGGAGAGCGGCGACAGGAGGGAGCGTCACTTCACTCCTCTTGGCTTTGCTACCTCCTCTCGGCTTCGCTACCTCGCGAAGCTATACGAGGTAGCGTTGCTACACGAGGTAGCGAAGCCGAGAGGAGTAAAGTGACACATTCAAGTGCGCTCAGTTAGTTCGAGAAGCGAAATTTGTTCGGATTCCGAGGCATAAAAAACTCGAAATTTTAGTTCGAAAACCGAATTGTACGAGAACCGAGACGTCCGAAAACCGAGGTTTGACTGTATTAATAAAAATTAATAAAGGCTTTATGATGACAACAGTCTGACCCTAGAATGAAAAAGGTTCTGTGTTTAATATTTGGGAAAAGTGCAGTGAAATTTGCATCTAGATTTATTAGAAGTGCAGATTTGTCCTTTTGGCTGTGGGCGAGGGAACGGTATCGGAGAGTAGAGTACTTTACTGGTTATTTATTCCTGCCTTGCTTGAATCCTCCCGGACAAAAATATTTCTATGCCGGTAACAACTGATAATAGTTGTTCACCTAGCATTTAACAAGGTGGATAGTTGGAACCTACTGAGAAACAGGGGACCCCTTCACCCAATTGTTCAGTTTAGACCAGGGGTGGGCAATCCCAGTCCTGGAGGGCCGCTGTCCTGCATGTTTTCCAAGTCTCCCTGTTGCTACACACCTGATTTGAATGATCAGATTATCAGTAAACTCTGACGAGGCCTGATATTGAACCTGTTCATTGGTATCAGGTGTGTTGCAACAGGGAGACTTGGAAAACATGCAGGACAGCGGCCCTCCAGGACTGGGATTGCCCACCCCTGGTTTAGACAGATAGCCATGTCATGGAAGAGTCCGGCTGGTTCGGAGGCAATGGGCTCATTGGAACCTTCAAGACTTCATCCATCCATCCATCCATCCATCCATCATCTGAACTGCTTATTCTCATGAGGGTCGCGGGTGTGCTGCAGCCTATCCCAGCTGTCTTCAGACAGTAGGCGGGGGACACCCTCAACTGGTTGCCAGCCAATACCATGCATGTTTTTAGAAGGTGGGAGGAAACCGGAGTACCCAGAGAAAACCCACGTAGACACGGGGAGAACATGCAAATTCTACACAGGAAGTCCAGAGCCGGAATTGAACCCTACACCTCTGCACTGTGAGGCCAATGTGTTAACCAGTCGTCCACCATTCCACCCTCGAGACTTCATGCTTGGAATTTATTTCATTTTGGAATGGGGCTGTCACATAAAATGTAAAAAGCAAAGCACTGTGAATACTGTACTTTCGAATGCACTGTAAATATAGGCTGTGAATTTCTCGGAGGGGAAGGGGGCCCAGAATTTGGCAGTGGTGACCACCTCCATTTAAAAAGAATTTATTTAATTTTTTTGCAAGAAAGACTCGCATGTTGACAGCACACAAAATCACAGTCATATATCCTCAGTTATGTTGACAAACATCCTCTTTTTTTTAAGCTACTCCTGTTCAAAATAACTATTGTGGACATATGCAGAAAGGCAAAAATATTTACTTCCTCCACCCTGAAACCTGAATGAAAACATGGCCTTAGTACAGTGGTTCTTAACCTTGTTAGAGGAACCAGTTAATATGCACATTCACCGAAACCTTCATTAGTGAAAAAAATAAATAAGAAATGATTTTTTACGAATTCAAAACATTAAAAAACACATTTATTAAAAACTGAAAAAAGTAAACACAATCAGTATAAAGTATAATTTTTCATTGAATTGTGCACAAAATGAACCAGCCAGTGATGGCCAAGCGGGCGTGTCATAACTAATAGACGTGTTGAGTTGGGTGTGTCTTAACCTCCATGGCAAAGGCTCCGTCGAACCCCTGAGACCGATTCACTGAACCTCCGAGGTTTGATCGAACCCAGGTTAAGAACCACTGCCTTAGTATATTTAAAAACCCCTCATGCTGCAAACTGATGTTGTCATTACCTGAGTTGTCAGAATTGTTTAGACCGTATGCTGCTACATTTTCTTTTATTTTATGAGGCCTCAAGTTGATAAATCGAAAAAAATGTGCCAGCACGTGCTAATTAGTAAACAGTAGATTCACATCCAATTCTTGAGATTTTCAGTTAATGAAGCAAAACAGAAAGCGAAAATTGTGGTGATGCGCTAGTAACTACACAACTGTGGCACCACATCAACATTTTCTTGAGTGGATGTCTTATTTTTGGCATCAACAGTAAAAACTACTGCTGATTAATTAAAAAGTGAATGACAGACATTTTGTTGTAAGCATGCTGTCCCGCTCTAACACGGTATCCACAGTCACATTTTTCTTCTGTGCTCAACTTCTTTTCATTATATCTCTCAGCCTCCGACGTCTCTCTTCCTGGTTTTCACTCTCCTCCCTTCATCTCCTCATTCTTCATCTGTCTGTTGCTCTTCACCTGCTGTAAGTAGCAGAGAGGCGGCAGACTGACTGAACCTTAATGGATAAGCTGTTTCATTCCCCCTGCTGGGAGGGATCAATCGCACTCACTTAAGGAGAGACTGTAGCACAACATATGAGGAGTGTCCAGCATGGCACTGATGGGGTTAAACACTTACAGCATGTGGTCAGCAGAGCTTGAGGCCAGTGGGAGGTGTGGATGTGAGTGTTTGTTTGATTGTGAGTGCGCTCACGTGAAAGCATTTATTGACCCATCTCAGTCAAAGCAGGTGAAGGCCAATGCTGTGACGATGGTTTAGTTTTGTGTGATCCCCAACAAGAAAGAGATTTGAACTGGTGGAGGAGCTGCGGCTTGTTTGTTATGGTTATGCTTTTTTTTGTGCAACGTACAGTTCCAATCTGTCTTTGTCTGCAATCTCAATTCTACACTGCATTGCAAAACCATTCACCGCCTTGGCTTTCAATTTTTCTTTGTTTTTGCTTTTTAATCTATGTTGTTACATTCAAACTTCTAATTTCAATGTTTTTTTTAAATCTGAAATGCATTTGATGGATCCGCACAAAATAGTCAGTTGTGAATACTAGTTTACCTTAGATGTGCACTTTATAAATTTATATTGCTCTGTTTTGATTCCCTAGAAAGAGCTGTTAAAGGAGCTGTTGTGTGGCAAAATATTTTTTTCGCTGTTGTTGATAGACAGTAATATTGTGTGAGAGATTATGTGTGAATGAATGACTGCTCCAAGTGAAAAATGTTCATGTAAAATTGAAAATCGAAATTGTTGTTTCAGTAAATATTTGCATTTTGCACATAAAAAACTGATCCATGATTCCATCTTGATGAGAGCAATAACACGGGAAAAAATAAGACAACAAAATATAAAAGGACATTCAGAAACGATAAAAAATGTGTGAGTAATCACGATTAATTATGAGTTAATTAGAGTTAATAATAAAGGTTGCGTTTTTAATTCGATTAAATATTTTAATTGTTTGACAGCTCTAATATATATATATATATATATATATATATATATATATATATATATATATATATATATATATATATGTATATGTACAGTCAAACCTCGGTTTTCGTACTTAATCCGTTCCAGAAGACTGTTCGGAAACCGAAACCATGTTTCCCATTGAAATCAATGTAAAATGTTTTAGTCCGTTCCAAGTCAAGAAAACCACTTTTTTTTTTACAATTTCACACCATAAACTGTACAAATGTAATGGGAGATTACCAATTTTAACATTAACATAGTAACATAAAAATTGAAGGAACATCTCTCTCTCTCTATCTGTCGTGGGGCGTGCGCCTCTCCCAGCTGTCAGCAGGCAGTAGGCGGGGCATTTCGGCATCCCGAACTCCTTCGCCAACACAGACACATGCAGACCTGACTCATATTTTGCGATTAAATCTTTCTTAAATTCTATAGTTTTGCGCACTATTTTCCTCTTTTCTTCACCGGGTTCACCACTTCCACTTGCTTTCTTTGGTGCCATGATTAGGGGCTGATACATGATGCAAAAATAACAGTCCAATATTACGTAGTTCTCACCAAACACGTCTGCTTTAAATTCTTAATCGAACAATACAAACTCGTCTGCTCACAAGCTGTTTCTGTACGATTATTGCTTAATAATGAGACACCGGACACCAGAGTGTTCATTATGTGCCGCTGCATTGAAAAATGTAAACAAACGCACGCACCCTTCCCCTTGCCCCCTTGCTGCTAGGGCAAACCATTATGAAAAGAGGGGGATTTCACTCGGCCTAACAGAAGCGTCTCACCAAACACGTCTGCTTTTTTTTATTGAACAATACAAACTCGTCTGCTCACAATGGACGCTAGACTAGGAAGCGTTTCACCAAACACGTCTGCTTTTTTAAAAAAATCTATTGAACAACACAAAAACGTCTGCTCACAATGGTCGCTTCCTGTGTTGCGACGAAACTCAAGGGAGCGCGGCGACATGAGGGAGATGTTACGGTAGACTATGCCAGCCACCTGGTTATGGCGTTCCATGTAGGCTTTCCCTGCCAGCATCTTACACCCTGCAGTTATGTGTCTGATCGTCTCAGGTGCCTCTTTGCACAACCTACACCTTGGGTCTTGTCTGGTGTGGTATATCTGGGCCTCAATGGCTCTGGTGCTCAGGGCCTGCTCCTGAGCAGCCAGGATGAGTGCCTCTGTGCTGTCTTTCAGGCCAGCCCTCTCTAGCCACTGACTTCTTGACATCAGCCACTTCAGTTATGGTCCGGTGGTACATCCCGTGTAGGGGCTTGTCCTCCCATGATGGTCCCTCTTCCAGCACCTCATCCTCTGTTCCCCATTGTCTGAGACATTCTCTGAGTACGTCATCCGTTGGAGCCTTCTCCTTGATGTATTCATGGAGCTTGGATGTTTCATCCTGGACAGTTGCTCTCACACTCACTAGTCCCCGGCCTCCTTCCTTTCGGCTTGCGTACAGTCTCAGGGTGCTGGATTTGGGATGGAACCCTCCATGCATGGTTAGGAGCTTTCGGGTCTTAATGTCTGTGGTCTGAATCTCTTCCTTTGGCCACCTTATTATTCCTGCAGGGTATCTGATCACTGGCAGGGCATAGTTGTTTATTGCCCGGGTCTTATTCTTGCCATTGAGCTGGCTTCTTAGGACTTGCCTCACCCGCTGGAGGTCGCCGCTTTCCTTGTTGCCAGTTCGAGGTTGCCATTGGCTTGTGGTATACCGAGGTACTTGTAGCTGTCCTCAATGTCTGCTATTGTTCCTTCAGGGAGTGAGACCCCTTCAGTGCGGACTACCTTGCCTCTCTTAGTCACCATCCGACTACATTTCTCAAGCCCGAATGACATCCCGATGTCACTGCTGTAGATCCTGTTTGGGTGGATCAGGGAGTTTATGTCCCTTTCGCTCTTAGTATACAGCTTTATGTCATCCATGTAGAGGAGGTGACTGATCGTAGCTCCATTTCTGAGGCGGTATCCATATCCTGTCTTGGCGATTACTTGGCTTAGGGGGTTCAGTCCTATGCAGAACAGCAGTGGGGAGAGTGCATCACCACATTTGATGGACACTTCGGTAAGTGGCTTGCCATTAGCTTCAAGTGTGGTTTTCCACATCCTCATTGAGTTCGCAACGAAGGCTCTTAGGGTCCTGTTCACCTTATACAACTCCAAGCATTCAGTGATCCATGTATGTGGTATCGAGTCATAGGCTTTCTTGTAATCAATCCAGGCTGTGCACAGGTTGGTATGTCGGGACCTGCAGTCTTGTGCGACTGTTCTGTCAACCAGGAGCTGATATTTGGCTCCTCTGGTATCTCTACCAATACCCTTCTGTGCTTCGCGTATTGATCCATGTGTCCATTTATCTTAGCCACAATGATGCCTGACATGAGCTTCCATGTTGTGAAGAGACAGGTTATTGGCCGATAGTTGGATGGGACTGCAAACCTCGGTTTTCGTCCATAATCCGTTCCAGAAGGCTGTTCGAAAACCGAATTGTTCGAAAACCGAAACCACACTCTTTTTAAAATAAAAATGTTTATTGAACACGTCTGCTCACAATGGAAAGCAACACGAGGAAGCGTCACTTCCTGGTCTAGCCGAGGAAGCGTCACTTCCTCGTGTAAGGAAGGCGAGAGGAGTCAAATGGTGCATTCAATTCCGCTCAGTTTGTTCGAGAACCGAAATTTGTTCGTCATCCGAGGCATAAAAAACTCAAAATCTTTGGTCGAAAACCGAATTGGTTGAGAACCGAGACATTCAAAAACCGAGGTTTGACTACCGTATTTTCACGACTATTAGGCGCTATTAAAAGTCTTAAAATTTCGCCTTACAATGCGGAGCGCCTTGTCTATGTGCTGAGTTCCAAAGCCTGACTGAGAACACGTCTGGCCGACACGCTGGTTATATAGAGAAAAGGCGGACGTGAGTGAGGATAGGCATGCGGAAGTCCGCCAATGAATGACGGGTGGGCGTGTAAGAGGATGCTAATGGCTGGACGTGAGTGAGGTCCGCCAATGAATGAAGTGTGGTTGCGTAAGAGGCACGCCCCCTAGCAGGTACGGCGGCTTTTTCCATGCCTCGCCGTCACTCTTGATTTGCGACTCCATGCGTGCCCATCTCACAGCAGCAGTGAAAAACCAAGTCAAGCAAATGAACTCCGAGCTTGCCGTCATTCCCGGAGGCTTAACTGAAGAACTCCAACCACTGGACATCGGCATCAACCGGGCGTTCAAAGTCAAGTTGCGAGCGGCATGGGAACAGTGGATGATCGATGGCCAACACAGCTTTACAAAGAGTGGGAGGCAGCGCCGGGCTAGTTATGCCACTATTCGCGAATGGATTGTGGCTGCTTGGACTAACGTGTCTGCTTGCACTATATAAATAAAGTACAACCGAACTCAGTTTTGCTTCCGTTGGCTTTTTAAAAACGTGTTTTTAGCGTGTGTCCGCATGTCTTAGCATGCATGCTACCGTATGCTTCAAGCTAACGTGTTTTTAGCGTGCGTGAATGCATGCCGTATGTTTAAGCTGGCGTATGTTTGGCGCCCAATAAAACGGTGCGCTTAGTTTGTGTAAAATACAGAAATAGCACCCGTTACTGAGACTGCGCCCAACAATACGGTGCGCCGAATAGTCGCGAAAATACGGTATATATATACTTTGGTTTTTTCTTTTCTACCACCCCCCCAATTTTGCTGCTGTAGACTGTAAATTTCCCCGGTGTGAGACAAATAAAGGTTATTTTATTTCTGTTTTCTGAAGATGAGCCATAATTGGTCATTACCTGAGCCCTGAGCAACTGTGAGGTCATTTTCAGTCGACAGCAACTGGCAAAATGACCGCCCTCTGAGATGGATGAAAAAAAGTGTACATATACACTGGGACTGCGTCGAACATATTCTTCAGGGTTGACTGACTTCCCCTTTAAGGCATGTCTGCATTGGGCATAACATTCACATTATGCCTTTGAGTGTTTTGTTAAATGTGGTTAACTTATTTTTACACTTACATGACTTTCAAATGTTAGACATCAGCCTTAAAATTTGCTGCTCAATAAGGTTGTATTGTGGGGACAGTTTTCTCCTAGCACTGATTTTCAGTGTCTTTATTTACTATGGCAAATATCGTTTTGAAGTCCAAACAAATCTGGGGTAGACCAGCATCCAGGAGCTGGTGCGACTTTGACATGTTATTAGAAGAACCAGGCTTATAAGCGTGATGGTGATGTCACAGCCTGCTCGAGCTGGATGATGATATTTGTCCGCTTTATCGCTTCCTTGAATAGGGGGATAAGCAATAGAATTAAGCAACACAATCATTCAAGGATATTAAAGAGGCCATTAAAGTCTTGGTAGTATAACATGTAATTTTCATGACAAATTATTTGCAAAAATTGCTCGTCCAGAATCAGGCAGGAAGCAATTTAAAACCATTCGCAGCTTGGGCAAGATGTGCAGTTGCAGACCACCTCTTCTCAGCTCTGTCTGTGTTGAGCAGGAGCGACTCCTGCCAGCACAGAAAAATACTACAGCTTACTCCAAAGTGAGCCAAACTGACGTCACTCCAATGCAATGGCTTGGAAAGCGAATGCTCCGTCTGAAAGAGCCATCCCTCCATTTGCTGAACCACGTGTCCTCCATGAATCGTCATTGCGTGTGTTTGTGTGTCAGGGTTTTAATCATTTTCGATTTTTCATTCATTCGTTCATTCATTTTCCAATCCGCTTTATCCTCACAAGGGTCGCGGGGGTGCTGGAGCCTGTCGTAGCTGTCTTCGGGCAGTAGGCGGGGGAAACCCTGTACCGGTTGCCAACCAATCGCAGGCCACACAGAGACAAACAACTATGCACGCTCACACTCACACCTAGGGACAATTTAGAGTGTTCCATGAACCTGCCACGCATGTTTTTGGAATGTGTGAGGAAACCGCAGTACAGTGATCCCTCGCTATTTCACAGTTTGTTTATCGCGGCTTCAGTGCGTCGCGGATTTTTTCAAACATATTCATTAAAAAAAAAAAAGTTGTGTTTTTTTTTATATACATCTAGTACTGTACTTTTTGCGGACTTAAAAACAAACAAACATTTTTTAGGCCCGGGGAGAACATGCAAATTCCGCTGCAGTTAGATTTGATTCGTTTTTACTTATTTTTCTATTATTAAATTAGTTTTGAGAGCAAGTTTGTTTTTTATTAAGTTTTAATTTTTTCAAAAATGCTTTGTTTTAGTTTTAGATTTTATTAGGTTTAAATAATCGTTTTTATTTTTAAATATATTGAGTGTTTGTTGAGTGCAAGATAAAAATAAGTCATGATGTCATATGTGATAAATTAAACTACAATTCTCAAACGAGTGGTTGACCTTCCTTCTTCTGTACAGATGTACAGAAATACCAAAATTTACATTTAAAATGAACAGGCAAAACTTCATGTTTGGTATTAATTGACACGGATAAAAACAATGGGCATCTTCGCTATACAGTCATACCTCGGTTTTCTGCCATAATCCATTCCAGAAGGCTGTTCGAAAAGCGATTTGTTCGAAATGCGAAACTATCTCATTAGCCCTCGATTAGGGCCTAATACACTATGCAGAAATAACAAAAACACAAGTCAGATTTGCACAAGGGTCACGGGGAGTGCTGGAGCCTATCCCAGCTGTCTTCGGACAGGAGGCGGGGGCCACTCTGAACCGATTCCCAGCCAGTCGCAGGGCACACAGAGACGAACAACCAACCACGCCCACACTCACACCTAGGGACAATTTAGAGTGTTCAATCAGCCTGCCATGCATGTTTTTGGAATGTGGGTGGAAACTGGAGGACTTGGAGAAAACCCACGCAGGCCCGGGGAGAACATGCAAACTCCACACAGGGAGGCCGGCGCTGGAATTGATTCCTGCATGTATGCACTGTACCTGTACCCGGTACCTCTGCACTGTGAGGTCGACCACCGGAAAAAAATCCAGTTCACGTCTATTCTTGATTCACTGGTGTCACGGTTCTGTTTTCGGCCTGGCCAGCAGGTGGCAGCCAGAGCAGACTTTCTGGTTGCACACCTGCTGCCAATCTATTATTATGGGACTCAGTATTGAGGGACCCTTCTGCTGCCTTCCGGTTGTCTGAGTATTGTTATTGCCTTGCTGCTTCCATGCTCATAGACCATTTTTTGCTATCGTTCTCGTTGTGTTTTCGCTTTTGGGCTTCTCTGTACCATTTATTCTGTTCGTATGATTTTTATTTTGTGATTTGGCTTTTCTCGCATGTATTTCGATACTTAGATATTTGGTTTGTATTCTCGGTTCTCGTTTTCTCCCCTTGCCTTTTGTTTCAAGCGCTTTTTGTTATTTGTTTCGTGTTCTCCCTGGTCCCTGTTTGGACCAGCGCTTTATGTTAATTCGTTGTCGGTTCGATTATATATTAAATTATTCGTTTGTTACGGAGACCTTGTTGACGTCTACGTTTTTTGGGATTCCAAACTTGATTCGGCTTGCCCGAAACGTGACAACTGGTGCCCAGCACACAGAAGGAGTCGTTTCTTCGATTGCTATAAAATCCAATATTTGTCAAACTACGGTATTTATGCTAGTCTACGCTTAAGGCTTTCGGCTGAAACATGAACCACAGCCTTATGAGTTGGCAATAGATTCGTGGTGGGGTTTTTTTCTTTTTCTGTTGATGCTGTGGCCCTGTTTCTCCCCCCATAACGCATTCCGTTTTCATCTCCACATCTACATCACGAAAGTCTGTCTAAATGTCATTGCTTTTTTTCTCCCAGACAATCCCCAGCTGGCCATTGGCCCCTTTATCTTTGTGAAATTGCGCTAACCACGTTTTGTCCCACCTTGTTGCATCTTCAGAATCTAAATACTGCTGTTAATCGCGATTGAAGATGTGATGTCGCACTGCCCCACACAAGACACAGGAACACAGAATACTTGTTGAGAAAACTGCTAAACAAGATGAAACAACGTAATAACGTTTCTTCAATAACATTGGCCAGCAAAAAAGAGACGTTTTAGCAGCGTTCTTATTCTGTAATGCACATTTACTTTTGTTTTTATTTGTCAACAATATTACATATTTCATCATCATGAGCAAGGTTCTTTGGCGAACATATTTTTTCATAATTTTCATTGATGAAATCAAGTCTTATTATCAAATTCTAGTTAATCTGAAATCAGTTTCCTATTTTCAATAATATATCTTTGTTGGTGTATTGATTTCAGCAACCTTTAGTGACACGCAGAACAATTGAATGCTCTTGCACTCGATAACAAAAAGGTTTTTGTTTGGTGGTATGGCGTGCGATTTTTATGATAAAAGTCAAATAGGTGCATGCAACATGCATACTGAGATACAGATTCGATTGCTTTGCTTCAATGACCACTGCTCATGCTCCATTCTTTTTTACAAAGCCACTGAAAAATATTTTCGGATTTTCTTCGTATACTATTTTAATCTTGGTGTTCTAATTTGACAATGCCTGGCCATATTGATTCAGTGCCACTATGACAAAATGTTTGGACTGATTTTTGTATACTCTGAACACACAGCACTCTAAATCACTTTGGCTCGTTTCTTGTCATGAGCAAAACTTTGTGGAAGTGATCATGTTGTCTGTTTGTTTACGAGAAATAAACTCGCTCATGTTTTTCAAATATTATGGCTCAGAATAGTCACAAAATACTGTCACCGAGTCGCTAAGATGGCAACAATGACTGTTTTTTGTACAGTGAACGAGCTCCTCTTTTTCTGTGGCCTTGTAAGAAGTGTACGTCGGCTGAGAAGGGTTTTGAACTACAGAATCTGCCCCCAAAAATCAATTAAAATAAATTTAAAAAAAATCAAATGAAGTAATCTACGTGATGACGCTCACAGCTTTACTGTATATTGGCTCCAGTCTATCTACTAACCCGCGTTTCTATTTACATACCATGTAAAAATGAAGACAACTCACGATTAATGTTCTTCCTTAGGCCTAGATTAAATTAAATGTTAATCATCCAGTGGTTTCTTGCCCAGCCATTGTGGTTTGCATTCTTTTTTTTTTTTTTGGGTCAACTAAAACCATTAAACAATTTAGCAAACACAGCGTCTTTGTGAAGCCGACTCGCTGTAGGCAATATGACATAGGAGGTTCCTTTGTGTTCTATCAAAATAAAACATTTTCTTTTACTGGTGATGGTGGCCCCGCGACCCTAGTGAGGATGAAGCGGTTCGGAAAATGAATGAATGGTGATGGTGGTGGTGATCATTTTACTTTCCTGGTAATGAAAATGTTTTGCCTATTTTCTGCCAAGGTATAGACTAAACCAGTAATCAATTCAAAAATAATGTGTGTCAATCTTTCCTGTTTTTGAATGAGAGGATGGAAATTAAAACATGTTTTCCCCCCTAATCTGATTCATTGATTAATTGACAGATTAAACGATTAATGAAATAATTGTTAATTGCAGCTATAATGAATTATAACACATTGTAATATTATATTAATCCAGTCAGTAAAATGAAGTAAAATATAAAATGCCTCATAAATACAATGAATTTAAAATGCCCACCATATGAACAACATGACTAAATGACCATTCAAAAAAACGTAATTTACTAATTTGTAGTTAGAATCCATCCATCAATTTTCTATATGCTGTATGGGGATCTGGAGCCTGTCCTTGCTGACTTCAGGTGGAGGGTGCTCAATACAGTACTCTGGATTGGTCACCAGTCAATCAATCAGAGGGCACTTTTTGAGACAGGCAACCGTTCACTGTCACTTGGTGTCACTGGGTGGGTACCTAAGCCCCTCTGCCAGCACAGAAGTCAGGAGAGCAGCACAACAGCAGCTGTGTAATACTCCAAAAAAGAAAATGTCACTATTTGACGTAAAAGACCTTCACAGTCAAATTTACATACAAACTCTATCTTTGCAGTGTAATGCGCGTACACTATAGGTTGTGACACGAATATTGTCCCTTACCCTTCTGTTTGAGGTCGCATGTCTACTGTGGCTTGAGATGGATGGGGTGAGGCAAGGAGTCACGTCCTGATCCCTATTTGCCCCACTTTTCTGACAATGAAGCATATTCTTGTTGCAAGCACACAGGGCTGTGAGGAGAGGTCACGATAAAGGGTCTATTCTTCTGCTGGACAGATGCATCAGATCATAGGGTGATGGATGAAGGCAGATGGCGATCGAGCCAGCCAGGGCAGGAATAGTACAAAATAAACAGCATTGGTAATCACCAATTTCAATATTTTGAGTTTCTGTAATGACACTTCTAGTATAACTGTGTATCATCTGTCCTACAGTAACATATAATGGCTGAACAAAAGTGGACCAATAACTGACCCTTGATGGACCCAAATGTCATAGCCATTCAATCAGATCCAAAACTTGTAATGGCCACGAAATAACTCCTTCCCTCCAAATAAAACCTGAATTACTCAAGGACTGTTTCATTGAGTCCAACCAAAGATTTCAAACTATTCAACGGTATATTATGATTGACAGTGGACTCTTCCATTTGTGGGGATAGGGACCATGCTGGCCCACGAATAGCGAAAATCCACATATAACTGACACCCATTTAAATGCATGTTTTGTTTTAAACCCAGACAATTCTTCCAAAAACGTTGATAACACTCCAGTATCTGTTTTCCATGCAACACGGGGGTTGGCTCCCCACAAAAACATTGTACAATGATATTCTGCAGTAATATTTCACAAAGAAGACAGACATTTAAATGATGCCATTCTATCTCGGATGTTTTCATTTATTTTTGTGAATATTTATGTCACTAAACGTCTCCTATTACTCCATAATGACAGAGATCACATTTTAAGCAGCAAGTCCTGGTATATCACTACCAACTACTTCAGCAATTAGAATGAAAAACCTAATCTCATTTTTGATGGAAGATGATTTCTGCCACATATGTCTGGGTGACATATCTGAATATGTAATTTGTAGACAGTCACACAGACAGTCAGAGAAATACAGCTGTTAGCGCCGTGAATTGAAAATAAATGCAGGTGTGGTCTTTTACACATGATTGCTAATGTCCTGTCGCTATAAAGACTTTGTCCTCCTTTGACGTCTGCGCTAATTCACCATTGAGGATTTTATCACTTTCTCCTACATTTGCAGCCAATCAATTGATATGAACGGGGCTGTTTTAGAGACAGTATTAAAACTTTCTACACACCTTCATACGAAGAGATAGATAGATAGATAGATAGATAGATAGATATTGTTGGGGGGGGGGAAAGCGGCCTTCTTTACCCCGCGTCTTCGTTGAATTTCGGACGAGGAGAATGTTGGTTCTTCAAATACAGGCTGGAATCAATGAACAGTTTCTTCGAAGCTTTTAATAACAGAATATTCCTGGGCACCCGCGGTTTACAGACAATGGCTGCGTGTCACGAGTGCGAAGCAGGAAGGGATTCACATCATTTTCATATCATCATTAAGGGTGGCACCAAAACTCAAGGTGTGACATCATAACTTTCGTTTCTCCTAAACCAATTTCAGCTTGTATCAACTAACACATTCCAATGTTTGTGCTTCTCCAGTAGGGAGTATTCCAATTTTAAGTGATGATTATGATTGTTTCAAGGGCGCCAAGCTACGCTGCGGGCATGGGAAAGTTATACATCATGACTAAATATCAGCAGAATACAGACTTCAATATATATATGGTTTCACAAATTCAGCTGTACTGCAGTGGGGTGTCATGGCTTCATTGGAGGTGAAATGATGGTTTTGATTGGTCTCTGGGGGATAGAGGAAATGTACTCCCCGTAAATGGGGAGTGACAATGGACAGATTGCAGGGTCTTTGCTTCTATAAATAGAACCTCGCTTCCTCCATCTCTTAACTCAATTATGCAGCCTGAGTCCAAAAGTTGCCGTTGACGAAGCAAGAGCAAAGCAAAGCAAGCAAAAGCCACACATTTGCGTCTGTAGTTTATCCATGTGCTGTAATCCCATTAGCAACCATTAAGCAAGGCAGTTTAAACGGATCCTGCTGGTTTCAAATGTGGGGAAAGGTTGTCTTCTTTGACTCAGCAACGGGTGAAGAAAGAGAGGAAGAAGTTGATGGAGCCCTTTGATGTCACATGACTGTGTACGTTGCGAAGGGTCCGGGCGGGTGGCGAAAGTCAACCCTCCCTCCCATCATTCCCCAGTCTATTCCCTGAACACATGCAGGAGACTTCATGTTAATTTAGTGACCAATATTTGTGTTTACGGGTTGTTAGAAACAAGTGAAAGCAGAGATTGTTGTTGACCAAGTGGCATCTCCGATCACTAACCATGTCGCTTTTGTGCTGCTATCCCTTCAGGGACTATGGCTCCAAGCGCAAGTCGGGTAAGTCACCTGTTTTTTTTCACACTTCCTTTCCCTAATCATCTTTCGTGATCTCTTTCTAAAAAATTCTGTGGATAAAAACATGTCACCTAAAGCTTCAAGATTCACGAATCTCAATCCACTCTTTTATGCATGTCACTGGCAATTATTGCTTGCGTATGTACCGTATATTTTTTATTTTATGCCACGATGAGACACTGGGTTTGTGTTTTTGTTTTGGACTACTGTTCTTGGTATGGGTAATCGTCCAGGGTGAAGATGGTTTGATCTGTTCCTTGTCCCGTTCAGATGTTACAATGTCGGTTTACCAAATATCGTTGACATAACGTCGTCAGTTGCAGTTCCAAGTATCCCTGCCTTTCTGAATGTTGACAGGATGGTCCAAGCTTTCTTTCTGCTGCTCGTTTACCTGCGTATTTCTCTACTTGCATTCTGTAATTTGCAGAATATTATTTTTTTCTTCGGTTCCAGTTTCCTTCAGCCCTTCTCATTTGTTTTTATTCAGTACCGGTAGTATTATTTTAAGTTACCGCCAATGTTGAAATCATCAACACAGTCCTAGAGCGCCTTCTTGCGGTTTCATGTGAAAATAACAAGTGAAAAGATACAATAATGTTTTAATACTTTCACACATAAATCGCTCCAGAGTAAACTATGAAAAAAACTGAGATTTATAGTCCGGAAAATACAGTAATTGTTTTTTCATAACATTTTATTTACACCCTTAAACCTGCTAGGTCAAAGATAACCTGATGTTGGTAAAAAATTGGATCGACCTGCTACTTTGGTCAATTATATACAACGTTCCGGGTTGTTTTGTATCATAACAACACATTTTTGTGTCCAAAATTACCCAAGTAGTGTGTCGGGCCTTTTCTTTCTTTCTTTTTTTTTAATGACCCAGCAGGGTATACGTTATGGAGCCATGCTTGAAATATACGTTGCATATTCTTATATGATTCTATTGCCACAGATTGCAATCTGTATCCAGTATCACTCTAAAATACGTAATGTCAAATGACAAATGATTTCGATTTTTGATAGATAACCATTAACTGTGCTTATTTTTAATTACAGGACTTTTGTAACTCTCTCTGTGATAAACCTATTTTATTCATCGACCAAAACGCAACTGACCAAATTAAATTTCATTTTCTTTTCTCACAATTATCTGCAAAGAAGCAAATGCAAACAATTATCTTTATTGATCTTTTCTTCAAAAACGTGTACTGCTTGGTTTCAGCATTTTCCTGGTCCAATGATGTTGGCTGCCCTGTTGTTTTCGTCAACCATGACAAATTTATTTCGTTAACGCTCCATTTTTCGTGACGATAACGAGACGATGACAAGCTAATGTGGCTTTTTGATGACTAAAATGACGTCATGTGGGTTTTTGTTGATGAGACAAGACTGGACAAAATTGTTAGCGTGTGGTCTGTCAGATGTTTAAAATGCACTACATCTCTTCTGCCCAAAAATATCAGCAATGCTGCTGCAACCGATCCTTGCTTGGTCACGCCCACCACCTTCCCGGCAGGCAAGGGCACACGAACACAGTCGCATAACATAACCACCCCCCCCCCCCACACACACCCACACATACAGAAACGCACACGTCTATTTAGCGCTTAACGCAACTGAGCAAGTTACAACCAGGCTATTATTTGTGCCATCGTGACCTGCCTGCACATAAAACATAATCTCTGTTAAATTCATTCATTCATTTTCCGATCCGCTTATCCTCACAAGGGTCGCGGGGGGTGCTGGAGCCTATCCCAGCCGTCTTCGGGCAGTAGGCGGGGGACACCCTGAACTGGTTGTAAGCCAATCGCAGGGCACACAGAGACGAACAACCATCCACGCTCACACTCACACCTAGGGACAATTTTGAGTGTTCAATCCGGTGGAAACCGGAGTACCCGGAGAAAACCCACGCAGGCCCGGGGAGAACATGCAAACTCCACACAGGGAGGCCATAGCTGGAATTGAACCCGGTACCTCCGCACTGTGAGGCCAACGCGCTAACCACTGTCCCACCAGGCCACTCTCTGTTAGATTTTAAACATATTGCAGCTATGAATGGAAGCAGTTCATGGTACATTTTAGATGTAGGCTTTGTTGCCACAGGTCACTTCGTGTTTGTTTATATCACGACTGCTTTCCTGCATTACACCGACATCTGACCTTTCATAAATTCTGTCAGAAATGACAAGCAAGGCGAATCACACAAAAGGAGTGTGAGCCTAATAATAAGCAAAACCAGAGAATTTTCAATAGCTGAAGATGACCAAAATTGTGGACCATGGTAGAAGTGAGCACACACACCTCTGTCACTCTTCAACATGGTATTTATGTTGAGAGGGAAGAAATGTAATCTGTGCTGTATGTTACACATACATACAGCACATTTGACAATACTGTAAAGTTGTATTCAATTCAATTGTTGTTTGCCATAGTTAGTCAATTCTGCCTGTTGGAATACTCTCACAACGTCTTCCACATGTGCCTGATCAATTCCAGTTTGCTTAATTTAATTTATTTTTTTAACTTTGTCATGTCACTCGATAAGGTGACAGAACAAGCTGTGAATTTAATAGTTATGAAGTGGGAGCAGTATTAGTTTTCACAGCACCATGATGAAAAAGGTTTCATTTGAAATCCTAATTCAATGCCACCTTCAAATTGATATGAAACTGACTATAATCGTCAAAAATACCAATATAATTAAGTTTAAGATCAGGAATATGATGTTGCTTCGTGGGGAGTACAAACCCCATTGCATTCAAGTTGGGACATTGACACAATGATTTGCAAATCACGTTCAGCCCACATTCAATTGAATACAGGTACTCTACAAAGACAAGATATTTAATGTTCAAACCTAAACTTTATTGTTTTGAGCAATTAATCATTAATGAATTGTATGTCTGCAACACTTCCAAAACAGCTGTAACTGGGCCATGTTTACCTTTTCTTTGAAACAACATTCAATGAACATACTGGGACTGAGACACATATTGTTGAAGCTTTATTTGTGGAATTCTTTCCCAACCTTGCTTTAAGTATAGCTTCAGTTGTTCTGGGGTCTCCATTGTCGTAAATGTATGCTTCATGATGCGTCACACCTTTTCAACGAGAGACAGGTCTGGACTGCAGGCAGGCCAGTAGAGTACCCACACTCTTTGATTGTGAACCCACGCTGTTGTAACATGCAGAATGTGGTTGGGCATTGTCTTGCTGAAATAAGCAGTGACGTCCATGACAAAGACATAGCTAGGATGGCAGCATAAGTTTCTTCAAAAGCTATATGTACCTTTCAGCATTAATGGTGCGCTCACATAATTTTAATTAGTAATGCTACTGGCACTAACACAACAAACTAACAAAAGTTTGTTGCTTTTCTTTAAGGCTACCTTTAGCGTACTTAGCGCCGTGTTTGGTGTCAAAATGCCAACGCAGATTATATTCTTTGACAACTGACACCGTTTGTGAACATAAAAAGCAGCCATCTCGTTACTTCTGCGTCCCGCGTCCTCGACGCATAATTTTGCCGCGGGACGCACAGTTCCAAATAATGTGCGTTTTTGGAACGCAAGGACATTTCTCAGTCAAAAAAAAAAAAAAAACTACGGCAGGCCCGAGGATTTCACTGTAACGATCGTTACCGGTAGCGTGTCGTTTCCGTGGCGTCATTTCAACGGTACCGAAAAATAGTTTAACCATAAAAGTCACCGCACACAAGTTGACTGTACGCGATCGAATCTCTCGAGCGTGATCAACGCGATTTCACTGTGCCTGTATGCGTGTTTGTGGTGTATGTGTGTTTCTTCTAATTTACTTTAGTTTGGTTTTGTTTTCAGTGTTGGCGGGGCGGAACAGATAGCGTTATGTGAGCATGCGGGTTGCTATTTTAGTCTGCAAACTGAGGAATCTCGCGGATGACAGTTTGAGATGGCGGTGAAAAAAAACACACAAAGGTCTACTAATTACGACATTTAAGAAATGGGAATGCCAGTCTGATTTTTCGTATGAATCGTCCGAAGGGCGTATCACTAAACTCACCTGTGACGTATGCACAGAACACAAGAGCCACGAGAGTAATGCTAATGTGAACTGTCAGTAGTACTAACGATGACGTGTGGTAGATTCTTTCGTCAAATTGATAGTCGATTACACATGCATCGTTTTGGGAAGAGGATGTCAAGCCACATCAATACTTACCTGTATTAATGATTACCAGTAAATTAATCTTTGCAGTGTGAGACTGGAAAAATACTCAGATTTTGTGGTATGCTGTATTCATGATGCCATTTGAGTACACTATACTGTATTTTGATTAAAAAAAATTAAATAAACCTGGAGTACACAGCTGCTGATGTAATGTTCATTGTTAATGCATAGTTTTCAAACATTTACCCTTGAAACATTGTACTTTTGAGTTTCAAAATTCTTGATTATGAATATCAGCCCAAAAAGAAAAATGGGTTCCCATGATGAACGTTTACGGAACCCAAAATTAGTTACCGTGGTTTCCCATTGGGTAATCCGACGGAACTGAAAAAAACGGTTACCGTGAATTTGTTACTGAATTATTTACATTTTTGCAGCATTTGTTTATAATTGTATGTAGATGTTGTTGTTTGTGATATTATCATATGCAATTGAATAAGTAGACCATTTCAGAATTCAAAATTTGGCACTCTCTAAATGCATACTTTGCTGATCAGCGAGTCCCTGGGACTCGCTGCCGGTAAACTGTAAAATTATCACTGAAAAAGCAGACCGTTTTTTCCCCCTTGAAGCACAGACAACTATACTCCTTCCCATCTTCCTTGAAATAGTCTTCCTTCTGCATCAACTTTTCTCTTCCTTGACATTTTGGAATAAATATTTTCTCCCGATTCCACTTCTGAGCATTGATTTGGAAACACCACCACGTAGTGTCGGTGAGCCGTCACTTAGCAAGTAACATAGTCAACAGACATTGTGGGAAATGTAGTTTTTGGTCAAAGCATGCTTTTAAACTATTTATTTTTGCACATTCAGGCCTTTCAAGCTCTCGCGGGCCACATGAAATGATGAGGCGGGCCGCATCTGGCCCGCGGGCCTTGAGTTTGACACGTGTGGTAGAAGATGCAATGCAATGTTGTTTGTGGAGAAAATCAGTAGTTCCACTACAGATGGTTGGCAACTCCTGCAAATGCGCTAACACTGACCCTATCCGCTCGGCTTTCTGTCTGACTGTTACTAGGGGGTACCGGCGACTTGACAAACCAAGACTTTGATTATCCTCGCATGGGCCTGTATCTGGACGTCTTTCCAGTGTCATTGTATTATCGATGCAGCAACACGGGATTTAATTATCCATCCATCCATCCATTTTCCGAACCACTTGATCCTCACTAGGGTCGCGGGTGCCTATCCCAGCTGTCTTCGGGCAGTTGGCGGGGGACACCCTGAATCATTTGCCAGCCAATCGCAGGGCACACAGAGACGAACAACCATAACGCCCACACTCACACCTAGGGACAATACAGAGTGTCCAATCAGCCTGCCATGCATGTTTTTGGAATGTGGGAGGAAACCGGAGCACCCGGAGAAAACCCACGCAGGCCCGGGGAGAACATGCGGGGAGGCCGGAGCTGGAATCGAACCCGGTACCTCCGCACTGTGAAGCCGACGTGCTAACCACTGGACTGACCGGGCCGCCGCTGAGAAACCTGTACCAGGAAAACAAAAGAAGAAAAAACACCGGCCTTCCGGCTGGCTACCTAGGCCGTCAGAACCATGTGTCCTGGCCTCTCTGATAACCTCCAGCAAGTTGACAATGCCAGGAAAACCACCATCATCAAGTGGGAGTTGTTGAAGCTTAACATTGGTAACACTGCACTTCAGCAGATTTGCCTCCCCTCCAGCGGCAGCCTGATCGAGAAGGATTAAACTTCTGGAAAGCATTGGAGTCAGACAAGCGCAGTTTCCATCGAGTAAACTTCACAATACGCAACTCCTTCCTGTGCTCACTTGACCCTCCCTCCCAGGAGACTGTGCAGATTCTCTTCCGCTCTCTCATTGCTACCACTAGATATACAAACTAGGGCTGGAGGATTAATTAAAGTACTTTAATTGTGATTTCGATTGTGGCTTTTCTCAATTGTACGTTATAACCTTAGAAAAATTATTAATGTGTAAGATATACATGTGCACGAGTGTGACCCGGAAGATTATTTTCTGTAATAATTTGATTACAAACAATTGAAACATCAGTATTTCTATTGGTACTTAATATAATTTGAGTTGCACTCGAATTTATACTGAAGTCCTATTTTGATTAAGATAATCGACGTAAACAATGTAATTGATTCTCATTGATAAGATTTGTCTTTTTGTGACCTAGCAGTCACATCATTTTTTTAGAGACTATTTTGTTGTTGTCGGACCTGAAGCCAAAGCAAAATCAGCTCCTGAAAAAGGCTTTTGGCACTGATACTTCAATGGTTATTTTGTTTAAACATTGAAAATCTACTTTTAATTACACCGTACCAAATTGTCACCCCAAATCTTTCGTCAGCACACCATCTGTCCTTGTCTACGTTCAAGAATAGCATTTAATTTCCTGTATGGAGGCTTCAATGTCACTTTAGGGAAAAAAAAGAAAGAAAAAAAGGAAAGTAAGGCGGTGGACAATAAGGAGTAATTACTTTAGAAGTGGCTAACCCAAACAAAGGGATATGAGAATGAGAGAAGAGTAATACAAATTCATGAGGCGAGAGGGAATTGTGTAATTTGAGCCTGAACAATGGATAAGAATGTGAGTGTAGTTTGTCATCTTTATCGTTACAATGTTAGTCTTCTACATCTTTATGTACAGTATCGTGATCTGCCCTCATTAAGTGCATCACTTCATTTAAAGCAGTGGATGTAGGAAACTATCCCCTTTTGTTGAATAGGTATGCTAAGCTTTTTCTTGACCATTCTGCGGCCATTTTCTTTGTGTCAGACTGAATAATATTTCTCTGCTTTTTTCCGTTCTCTTTTACATCTGCAGTATGGATGTACGGCATTACCGACAGCCCAAGGAAAGAGGCGTCAGGTAGCTTTGTGTGTCTTTGTCAAATCAGTACGTTTGCATGATCCAAATAAGCATTTAAGGCCCATATTATTCCAATACTTAAAAAAAAAACAACTCCCCAGTCTGATTTTAATTGCCACATTTTTGTGTCCAATATTTAATACTTTTGCACAATGTGATCTGAACACATTTTATTTGTTTGGTTTTAGTTGCATGACAGCGGAGCAGCCTTTTTCTGCATATTCTCCAGGCTCTACCGCTAGATTTTCCTTGAATGTTGAATACTATTACAAGTAATACAGCAGAGAACAGGGCCAGAAAGTCCGTGACTTAAGACACATTCCCAGGTACTAAATTTTGGATGCTCTTTGAGTTCATGCTGCAGCAGTTGGAGGCTCAGGAGTAGAATATTAAAGTACATGAATGGCGGAAAAACCAACATTGGTGACCTATTTAGCGACTGTACCAACCACCAAATGGAAAAGCCACACTGCTAAACAATCTGAAAGTGGGGATACCTCCACATCCAATCATTTCATTTACCCTAATGCATTTGAAATGGGTCAAGGAAAGAAATCAAATTAAAATTGAATTATGGGGGTACCTCCAATAATGTACGCATGTGAACGTACTGACTGTTGAACGCATGCTCAACTGTGTTTATGTGAGTGTGCCCTGTCAGCTGCATCCCATTTTTTTCTTTTCACACGTCACCCTTCTCAAGGCATCCGATTAACATGCACTGTCATCAGCCTCTCCTTTCACCCATCTGGTTAAATTAAACATGCCTATGCAATGTTAGCTACTCCAGCATGCACATTGGTTGATAAAAGGGCCGCAAGTTAATTTTCCAAAAGGGCTACATCGAGGCTCATGCCAGCATGCTTATCTCAACTGTGTGCAATATAAATTATTTTCATTTACATCGTCATTAAATTGTCTTGTTTTATTAAACTGATATTGTTCTAAGTGGAACCCGGTAGTCCAGTGGTTAGCACGTCGGCTTCACAGTGCAGAGGTACCGGGTTCGATCCAGCTCCGGCCTCCCTGTGTGGAGTTCACTGCATGTTCTCCCCGGGCTTGCGTGGGTTTTCTCCGGGGTGCTCCGAGGTTTCCTACATTCCAAAAACATGCATGGCAGGCTCGTTGGGCACTCTAAATTGTCCCTAGGTATGAGTGTGAGCGTGGATGGTTGTTCGTCTCTGTGTGCCCTGCGATTGGCTGGCAACCAATTCATGGTGTCCCCCAGCCTACTGCCCGAAGACTGCTGGGATAGGCTCCAGCACGCGACCCTAGTGAGGATGAAGCGGTTCGGAAAATGGATGGATGGATGTTCTAAGTGGAACATCTTTTTTCATTTTGTTAGTACACAGAAGATTCTACATATATATATATATATATATATATATATATATAATATATATATATATATATATATATATATATATATATGATAACACCCACACACAGTAATCAATCGTTTTTTTTAGGTTAATTAGGACCTAAGATATCCCACCAGCATGTTTAAAATATGTAAACCGTATTTGTACTCTACATATTTGAGACAAAAATTACAACATTACACATATTCACTTCAATCTTTAATTATATAACCTTATACGGTAATTACCATTCATCAACATTGCCTTCTGCGATAGGCTTGTGTTGGTGGCGTAGAACGCGGCTCTCACTTGACTCATGTCGGCCTTAGGTTCACTCGGAGACTCTTCTGCTAGAGGCGCTGATGGTGTAGCTGAGGTGTTTTAATTGGAGAAAAACATGGTGATGGGTAGCGCTATGACGTTCATCTTGTCTTCTTATTAGTTGAAATATGTTTAATGTTTCTTTTTTTTATCAGACATTAAAAGACCATTTAATAGCGAAGAAAAAGACGCGTACCAAGCTGACAGTTTCGGCTGTCACTTCAGCCTTCGTCATAGCTGTCACGGCTTCATTGTAAACGTGTCAGCTTACATGGTTGGTAAACCTTCAAAATAAGGCTCCCCGACCTGGTCAAGGCTGTGAACCAACCTCCCGCCGCCGCTGTTGAAGCAACGTGTCCTTGTTGATGGTGCCATCTCCGACGAGCGGGCTTACATACTCTCACACAGCCGGCATGCATTGCTATGGCGACGACAAGGTGTTGGGCGCAGCTTAACTAGAAGGAAAACATTCTCGCATAATTATACCAAAAAAGTTATTGCGAACACAACACTGGGCTACAGTATGCGAGACAAGGGAAAATGCTGGACGAGGCTGAAATGATGTGCAGCCAATCAGCTCATAGGATGAATCTACTCATGCTCTTGTCATTGGTCGATGTCACGCCGGGAACCAATCACACGCCTTGTTTGAGTGGACATGTACAGTACAGCACAGGCATGGACAAAAGCCTCTGAATCGTGTCTGAAGCCACAAAACTTGAAATGCAAAATGGCAAGAGATTATTGTATATATATATATAAAATTCACAAAATCCTGTCGACAGTTTTTTTCTTATTGTAATTTTTAAATGTGTGCTGACATTTTTAGCCAACCAAACTAATTAGCTGTTCATAATCATCGGAGATAGATGAGCAGATACATGCATAGGCAGACAAGCAGTTAGAAAGTGGTAACTATATTATTATTATATTATTGACATTAATATATTTTAACAGGACAAATCCTCTGGCTTCTTTCCTCTAGCATGCAGGAAAGAAGAATGCTGCCAAGATGAGGACCACTGTTGCTGCTGTCACGAATCTATTTTGAAAAATTTGTCATTAGACGGGTCGTAAATGTCACTACATACAGTACGGCGAAAATGTCACCAGATTTCCAACATTGCTGACACAGCAGCTTTTGCTTGCTTGTACCATCCACAGGCACACATGGAAATAAAAAACACCACAATTATTTTGACTTCATAAACTCTGCGAGGGCAGATCAGAGAATACGTACTGGTCGGATGTGACTGGCTGCAATTTGACCATGTGTGGTCTACAGCAGGCATTGTTATTTTTATTATTATTTGACTGGTTTGGCCATTTCCAACAAAATGGCCACCAACGACGATCTATAATACAGTATGAACATTTAGAGATGGACATGTAATACAGTATAAACATGTCAATTACAAATACGTGTATACAGTATGAAGAAAACATTCAGTCAACAAATGAAAAGTGCCTCTTCTCCAATTCAGGATGTGCTTCCCCCTGAAATCGTTTACAAAATCTTTCAGGCTACTCTGCCATGATTTTGTTGCCATTATGGATGATTGTCGAAATCAGTGACTTTGCCAATTCGTAGTCTCGGCTGGGCTCTGTCTGGGAGACTCCTTTTCAACTTCAGTCTTCAGAGACAGCAGTGAGATTTGTTTCCGTTTACCAGAGATGTTTTCACACCATGTGCTCCATGTCTCCGGAAGTACAGTACAGTCATACCTCGGTTTTCGACCATAATCCGTTCCAGAAGGCTGTTCGAAAACCGATTTGTTGGAAAACCGAAACCACGCTCTTTAAAAAAAAAATCTTTATTGAACACGTCTGTTCACAATGGAACGCTACACGAGGAAGCGTCACTTCCTCGTCTACCCGAGAAAGCGTCACTTCCACGTGTAAGGAAGGCGGGAGGAGTCAAGTGACGCATTCAAGTGCGCTCAGTTTGTTCGAGAACTCAAAATTTATGGTCGAAAACAGAGACTTTCGAAAACCGAGGTTTGACTGTACAACGATGGATGAGTCGGTCAGTAGCGTTGCTGAGCAACGGAGGGGAATCACACGCAGTACATTTTGTTTATAAGCAAGGTCGCGGCGGCAGTTAGCTTCCCATGGTTGATTGTGACAAGGGCATTTTCCATCGTGGTTGTTTTAACCCATTTAATCCCAAATTTTTCCCAGACATTTAAAAGTCAAAATCAGGTGTCATTGGTAGCCCTTTTAAGCAATAAGTAATACAAATTTCTAGAGCCCTGTAAATTAAATCATTGTTGTCCTTCACAAATGTGACCGGTGGGATTAAATGAGTTACGCAAAATCGGCAAATGGAAAATGAATGACTTGAAATTGGGACTTGTGATGTGAACATTATAGGGGTGAAAACGTAAACGGGTTCTGTTTATAAGAGGTTTGACTGTAGTCTGCTGTGCATGAATCTAACATGTTATTTCATAGTATCAATACAATTGATTGATTACCTATTCAAACAATTTTAAATTGATGTCTTCTGTACCGAACACAGATTGATGTTGTTGGATCGTGGAGCATATATATGCACACTTTCAGTGAAAAGGTGAGAAGTCAAAGAAGACAAAAAAACGTATACAAACTCAAAGCGTTTCTTTTTATTGACAAACTTCGACCGAGTATCTTTCCTTGTCCCTCTCCCTCCCCTGCAGTCCTCTCATATGTTTCTATTTAAGGCCAGCATTGTCGAGTGTCATGATTGGTGTGTTCGCCGCCCCCCCCCCCCCCCCTGTCCGCGACTGGTTCCCGATGGCAGGAGAGGGGAGGCCTTTTCGCTCAGCCACACTGTTGCTTTTCCATTCATGAGCCAGTGTTCTCCACAAACCATTTTGTCCTACTTATTTTAGTGTAGATCTTACGTTTGGTTCAGATCATAAGTCCACTTTAGGTCCTCGATGCTACAAACAACCTCGCTGCATTAATTTTTATTGTTTTGATCCCTTCATATGCACCTAAAGTGCGTCGCAGTCAGCCAAGGTGCGCGTCAGCCATATGGCTGAAGTTCTTGGAACTATGCCGTACAATCGACAATTCGTCTCGTGCTCGGCCAGTGAGGATACGTGGTGACAGAGTGCAGGGGTCGGCTGATGGCAGCATACCGGGTCCACAGAGGCAGGAATGCAGTTGGAAGCAGCGGGTGTTTGCCGTCTGTCAAAGCAGGCAGGTGGTTGACGGCGTGTTTGTTCCACCCAGGGATTGACAGCTTGGAGCCTATGGTACTGGAGCAGTATGTGGCTGTGGCCAACTACGAAAGACAAGAGAACTCTGAGATCAACCTCAAAGCCGGCGAGACAGTGGACGTGATTGAGAAGAGCGAAAGTGGTGAGTACCCTAATGTGAATGTATTTACACATCCCATGTTTGGCTACGTTTGTGTGTGGTGTTGATCTTTCCATGTTGAGGATGTAGTTGTACAATTTTGTAATATAGTTTGCTTCTTTGTTGAACCAACAAATCTGCTACAGTGAAACTACTCTACAACAAAATCATGTTTGCAGAAATAAATTTTTCACTGTAGCAAATTTGATCTCAGATGTAAACGCACGCACACACACACACACTCAAAAGAATGTGTAAACGCACACGCAAACGTGTCATGTTATTCCAGTAGTGCATAAGTATGAGCACACACTTATTTGACACTTCATATAGTCAGTGTCGAAAGACAAAAAGGGAAAGAAATTGCGAAATTTGCGATCAGCGTTCACTTTCACTTACATCAATTTCTTGGCTAATGTCTTTTATTTTGCTTCCTCCGTCTTTCATTTTGATCACTTTTACCCTCTCTTCCAGCGTCAGAGCGCTTCTTGTCTTAGCTGCTTGCCAAAGGTCCGTTTTGTAGCCATTTTAGCAATGCAACGTTCATGCTGCGTCTGAAACTAAAGTAAAGTGCTTCCTGGATTAATAATAATAATAATAATAATACATTTTATTTGAAAGCGCTTTTCATCATACTCAAAGACGCTTTACATGAGCTTAAAACAGGATAAAAATGTGCATTTAAAAACAAGCATACATAATTTACAAAAACACATTTAGATGAACAAATGGCAAAAAAAATGGGTAAAATGGACTACTGCGCATGCGTAAACCAGTGTGGTGATTGCTGATGCCGTTTCCGAACGAAGCAGTAGAGGTCGCTGTTGGATTAGACTTCGTTGTAGTGAATCTCTTCGTGAGGCAAGAGCAGAAAAAAAGATTTCGTATAACGCAACAGGGTTTTTTTTCGTTGTATGGGTGACAGGAGAGTGGGAATGGTGAAGATGTTTTCACATTTGGGGGTATTTTCGCCCATGTAGGTTTCGTTGTAGAGGAGTTGTCCTTATACTAGTTACCAACTTTTTTTCTCATTATATTGGAATTAAACAACCAAAATAACCAAAACATTGTTCATGGAGTTAGTTTTTACACATTATTAAAAGATACGTTTAATGGGGCAAAATAAATGTGTTCCTTCCATTGTAGAGGTCATTAATTCCAACATCCCTTCGTGTTTATTAGTAACTCAATTTTCAAATGTTACAGAAGTTTGTCTCAACCAAGAATACACATCAGTGTAAACACTGAGCTTCTGCTGATGATTTTCAAGGGAAAGGCTTCCGATACTTCCCTTTTCCCGAGTATTGCAGTGTAGTTGGCTTTCTTATGAGATTCCACAGGTGAATTTGCTGTCACATTGACTGTACCAGGTAAACAAAAATGTGTCTTGCTGTATATACATGCCAGCTGCTGTACAACTGCTGCTGTTTTATTTTCCTGCCAAAAATGCTCTAAATCGACCAAGTTGGTCCTGGAAAAAATAAGACATTCAACAGACAATGCTCTGAGTAAGAGGAAGCCGGCCTTTTTAAGCTATGTAGCTCTTATACCGTATCAACTGTCTATGCCCAAGTCATAAGATTAAAAGCCACACTGCATGACATAAAATGACAAGACTATGATTTGAATTTCAAGCTCTAAACATGCTGTCGTTTAATCCCCCCCGTGAGTCCAGCTCAGGTTGTTGTCACAGTGACCGTGAGCCGAAATTTAGAGCTTGTCAGAGATTTTTTTCACATAGCTTCATGGTGTATTCTTGTTAGTTGGTTCACTGACAGAGATCGTGCCCGACACAGTGAGACGACACTGTGTGGTACCTGTTGATGTTTCGTCATATGGTGTTTGTTGTGCTTCTTGTGGACCCGTTGTGGACTGTTTTTGTTTTGGCCACAACAGTCGTCAAAGGAGAAGAATCTAGGCTTCTCGGCAGCACGCGTGTATCAGCTTTGGGAACGTCTGCACTATTTGATGTCGCTGCTGGACAGCCCCGGGGCGCGTGTGTTTTTTCGCACCTGTAATGGGCAGCATTTTTCATTGCCCCATTTTGTTCAGCGCTGTCGGACAGTCTGTGTTGGTGCGGCTGGATGGAGAGCTGGTGGGGCTGAGGCGAGAGGAGCATCGGCGTGCAGCGTGGATGCGTATTTGCAACTGAGAGTCGGTGCTTGTAATTGAAGGGGATTTACATGGGACAGGAAAAGTGAACCAATCTCTTTTTTCATCAATAGATACTCCATATTATTGTTCACTTTCAAAATGAGCTTGCAGCAGATGTGTGGGACATCTTGCTCGTTTTGAGCGTAACGTCTCTGACCCACTGGTGAAAGGACACTTTGATTCTCTCCTTTCATCTACAACTGTGGTTAGGGTTGCATGACTGTCCATGTCGTATGTTGTTGTGTTATCTTACTGTTCATGGAAATGGCTGCAGTGATGTGGCTGTGGATGGAGAAGTTAATGTCTTCTCAAGAATGACTTCAACAATGTAGGCATCATATTTCTTTCTTTGCTTTAGTTTCCTTCTGTCAGAGTTTTTTAAATGGGAAGTTGTTGTCGTGGTTCTGATCTCTGGCAAACGTAATGTTTTGTTGCTCAAGAAGTCTGGAACTGTGTGCTTTGGAGAATTTCTGGGAATTGAAGTAACATTGACAATGATGAGTGGACGACAAAGTCAAAACAAACAAATTAAAGCACTTGCATAATAGGCGCTTCCCTCGTTCAAGGCCAGCAGTGTCCTCGTGGTTACGTGCCGGCTTCCTTTGGCAGTTTCTGCCTGCTTGCTGACAGTCTTGGTTTCTCGAAAACATGTTATGTGCAGGAGTAACACATTGTCATTGAAGCAGCTCTAGGAAGTGCTTAAATGCATGTATATTTATTTTTTTAAATCCATATTTTTACTTCTTGGTTTCATGGAAATTAGGATCTATTGTCTCGGATCAGCAGGATGAACAACTTGATCTTTTGGGACAAAAAGTTCCAGCGACTTCATTCCACAGTGTCAACAAGTACTTACAACATAGTCAAAGATTGAACCTGAAACTGTGGCTGAGAAAAGAAAGTCTGCTCATGTGGCTCCTCCTGCGTGCGTGAATTATATTGTACAGTTTATGAGCTGCTGTTAAAAAAAAAGCAGCAATTCATGAATCATCCTGAGCGTGAGCTTTTGGCTGGCTAGACATGTCCTAGAGAGAGGTTGTCCCAGTTTCCCTTTTCTTGGTGATAGAAATGTAGAAACATGTCTGGCAGGACGAATGTATCAGAATAGTCAAATTACCGTGTTTTCTGCACTATAAGGTGCTTCGGAGTATTCAAAGAACGGCCTATTTTAAAACTGTTTTCATATACCTGTATAGGGCACATCGCCTGGTAAGGCGCATAGAATAAAAGCTACAATAGTGGTTGCGATTGTGCTATGCATCCACTAGATGGAGCTACATTAGATGGGAAAACAATACAATACAATAAAGCTTTATTTACAGTATATTGAGCCTTAACCGCTGCAGCTGTATTGCTTATACAGTATCCTCCAAAAGTATTGGAACAGCAAGGTCACTTCCTTTGTTTTTGTTGTGGACTAAAAATACTGAAGACATTTGATTTTCAGATGAAAAGATGAACATGAGACCAAAGTTCAGAAGTCCGTCTTTTATGTCATGGCGTTTGCATTCAAACGTGTTAAACAGCGTACGACAGGGCACCTCTTGTTTAAGGCCAACCACCTTTCAAGTAAGCAAAAGTATTGGAAAAAACATACAACACAATACGTCTAACTCAGAAGTGAATAGCATTCCATATTTGGTGGCATAACCCTTATTTACAATTACTATATCAACCCTACAACTCTTCTTTGGAAATGCTTTTCCAGGCCTTTACTACAGATTCTTATGGTTCTGGAATGACCTCCCACTGAACATTCGGCAAGACTCCTCGCTGCCCATCTTTAAAACCCGCCTCAAAACTCACTTGTATTCTTTGACGTTTGACTCAGTATGATCCAAATAATGATCTTAGTTATACTGTTTGGTGCTTTCTACCGTCTTTGTTACTGATTTGTTGATTTGCTGTTGTATACGTTAGTTGCTCCATGTACAGCACTTGGTGTGCAGCGATGGCTGTTTGAAAGTGTTCTATAAATACAGTTGAGTTGAGTTGTTTCAGTCTCCTCTGGAGGAGGTTAAAATGCTTCCATTATGAGTTACTTCATCAGTAAAGGCTAATGTGCTCATCCTAGAACTCACAAGCTGATTAGGAAAAACGGCCACAGGCGATGGTATCTACATTTTTTGTTGTTGTTTTTTGTTTTTTGATAGTACAGGAGAGACCAGCCCAAAAAGAAAAAAACTGTGTTTTTCCGCAAAAAGAATGCATGCAAAAGCAGGCCAAAGAAACAAGTGTCTGTAGACTATGCAAGCAAAGCCAAAAAACAAGCGCAATCTAATGTGTTGGCAATCACTCTGCAAGGCAACACCTGAGCAACGAGCATATTCATGTTTTGAGCTGAAACACAAGAGTCTTCAGTATACAGCAAAAACAAAGTAATTGATCTTGCCATGCCAGTACTTCTGGAGGGGACTACATCATTTAGAGATTAAATAAACAACCTTACTTAGATTTGTGCCGTTTTTATGTGTGAATGTATTTTGAGCTGGGAATTCAAGGCGCTGCAGTTCGTGACATGCTCACACTGACACCCCCATGTAAACAAGGGTCTTTTATACCCTTAAATGCATCAGTAACCCCTTATCAGCGCTAAGTGTTTTTGGATGAAAGAAAAAGCTGGTAAATCGAGTTCTTTGCCATTACTCTCTCATTTATTATATATAAGTTTGAAACTCCATTTGGAGTAGTATCTCTAGAATTATTTTTGAAATACAGTACAGTAAAAATATGCAACAAAAACAGAAATATTCATTCATTCATTCATTTTCCGATCCGCTTAATCTTACAAGGGTGGCGGGGGCTGCTGGAGCCTATCCCAGCTGTCTTCGGGCAGTAGGCGGGGGACACCCTGAAACGGTTGCTAGCCAATGTCAGGGCAGACATAGACAAACAACCATTCATGCTCACAGCACGGGACAATTTCAAGTGTTCAATCAGCCTGCCACGCATGTTATTGGAATGTGGGAGGAAACCAGAGTACCTGGAGAAAACCCACGCAGGCCCGGGGAGAACATGCAAACTCCACACAGGGAGGCCGGAGCTGGAATTGAACCTGGTGCCTTTGCACTGTGAGGTTGATGCGCTAACCACTGAACCACCGGGCCGCCCCAATAACAGAAATATATGCATAAAAATGAACATAGATTTCATATAAATATGTTTTTTGTTTATCCTGTGACAACAGAGTATTTGACACAACAATAAAATAGATTCATCTTTTCACCCTAGTTGCAAGCATTATATGTGTAGTCAACATTCACACTGCTGGTTGGAAGTCAGCCTAACTAGAGTCCAACTAATGTGACAAGATTGGAGGTGTTGGAGAAAGCTTCCCTGCCCTCCAAAGACACACAAGCGCATTTTGGGTTTTGTATTCTCAGAAAGCATTGCCCAATGTGAAACATGACTCGTGAAAAAAAAAGAGCGCTCATCAACAATTGAATCTTGTTAACTTGCATCAAGGTTGGAAAGGTTCATAAAAGTAAGCCTAAAATCCTTGATTTTTCTCAATCCGCAGTAACGCCGACTGTCTATAAATAGAGGCGCTTGGAATGCTGCCCAACACACCACACGGTGGCAGATGTTTCAACAAAATTGGTGTTGAGTTGAATACATTGGCCAAGTTCATGTTTGGAAAATATTCTATTCACATGCACACGGTTTCAATGAAAATGTTTCCAAAAGTGTTTTATGCGGTCAAGATTATTTATTTTGTGCATGCAATACTTTGTTTTTGTTTTTCTCTACCCCCCCCCGCCCCCAATTTTGCTGCTGTAGACTGCAAATTTCTTATCTTATCTTATCTTATCTTAAGATAATGTGAGAGCAAGTGGGGCTGTTATGAAAATATGTGCTCTCAATCACTTATTGTGTGGCTACTGTGTTGTCACATAACAGCGTTCCTTTGTGACTTTGTTGTTTTGTATTAAAGTTCTTTGTTAGGTGAGGCAGATTTCGTTCTTCCTCTGCCGTTATAGCAATATCTTATTGGTTTGTTGATTCTGGAAATAGTCAGATGAAATACTACTGCTGTGTTGTATGGATCTGCCAATAGGTGAGAACTTTCAACGCTGTTGTTATGTAGTCTATCGCTGTTCCTTAATATCAAGAATGCAGAGTAGGTTCACTTGAACTCTGCTCGTGCCGCCTTCCTAAGAACAAACTCAAGTATAGTTCTTCCGAACAATAGTCCCTTTGTAATTGGAATGGGTTTAGGTCTTTTACTTGTCAAAACAGTCACTCCTTTAGCATATCAGCCTCCTTGAGTGTATCTTTGCTCCAAAAATTAGTGTATGAGTTAAATTCAGCGCTAATCAGCTGGTCATGCCTGGACGGTGAGGTGCAAGGATGACTCACTCTCAGTCATGGCTCGTCGACCGATGCTGCATCCAATACTTGCAATAATCAGGATACAGTAGTAGATTTTTAGCTTTTTTTTTTTCTTTCTCATTGCACTTGGCCTTCTAATAATACTCTTGCCAGCAGTTTTCAGTTTCTTTAGAGCCAAACATTGAGCTAAAGAATCAAATTGACACAACAGAAGAAAAAAAACCAACTGAGCCATTCATGTACAAGGCAAGACTTAGTGTGAACGGAGGTCATATTTTTTTTTATTTTATTTTTTTTAGATAACTTTGTTCTCATTCTTCTAATCGTTTAAGTATATCTCTCTGAGACGAAAATACCGGTAAAAATAAAAGAGGGAAATTAAATGACTGAATGTGCAACATGGGTCATTGAAGGGCGTTGGTCACTGTTGTTTCTTTTGCATCAAGCGCCACGTTACTAGCGTCTTCCCTCCCCAGTTGTCAACATACGATATGGTGCTTGGCCGTTTGTAAATACTGTCGGCTCAACTTCCATGAACCATGATTTTGCCTCATACTGTATCAGGCTGCAGCAAATCTGCTACTCAGAGACTTGCATTCTATATGAGCTGAATGGGTGGCGCAGCCAGTGTTGGCTCATTAAAATGAAAAAAAATAATATTAATAAGCATTATGGTTAAACAAAGAAACAATCATTTGTCATGTATGCATCATCCGTCCCAAGTTTGATTGAACAATATAAAAACGTGGGTGCTCATTTCTGTTTTGTCTTCCATCTCTTTCAAGGTTGGTGGTTTGTCAGTACAGCAGAGGAGCAGGGCTGGGTGCCTGCCACATATCTCGACTCCCAAAGTGGAACCAGAGACGATTTGGATTTAGGCACCTCCAGGACAGGGGAGGGTATGTGCAAAGAAATAAACACAACACGCTGAGAGATGCACGTCACTTTCTTTGCATTGTGAGCAATGAGCGACATTATTTCAACATTTCAAAATCTTGCTGAGAGCAAGATTGAAACACAGCACGATAGTCCTAAGTGTTAAAGTGCAATCATAGCCACACTTCGAGTTGCACATTAGGAACCTTGCATAACTACACCAGTTGCATCCCAGTGAAATGGCTCAAGATCTCCCTCAAAATTGTTTGCGCAGTTTTTGGCATGGTAGCAAAAGCCTTTCAACTCCCAGGAGGTAGCAAGTCTGACTGCTGGGATGGAGCTTTTCAACACGGTGTCATGGGCCCCGTCTTGCTCTGACACTAACAGAAGCCGTTTGCCATAAATGATGCGCAAACAAATGAGTAGGCACGCCCGCACATGGTGTGATGGATGTGAAACATGTACGTTGTTTATCTTCTGGATTGTGAAAAATGCATGTGCGTATAAAATATATTTACGATCACATGCCACTACAATACCCATCGAAAATGTCTGGTGTCGTTTTGTTCACAGAACAATTGTGGTTATATTTCTTAATGTTGATCAAATAAGAAGCGTGTGTCTCTCTATTTTGGATATTTCAGAAAAAATATAAAATTCCATTTGAAATGATCAAGTGATCCATGGAGCAGAACTCCTGTGGGAAAAAAAATGATGTTGACTGAGCAATGATAAATAATTGTGATGATCAGGGCCACTCTGATTGATCAGCCACCGATCGTGATGAAAAAAACTACAATGAAAAGTACATAATCGGTGATGGCCGATGAAGCTCCCAAAGCGCCCAATTATTTTACCCAGTATGTACTCTAACCATTTACAGCAGTTGCAATCGATGAACAATGACGTAATCTTTTTGCCAGAGAAATCTATACCTTCATTTTGTTCCTTCTAAATAACCTGATTTAGTCATACAACCTGAAGTTGCTTTTATATATTACTTAGGATGCTCAAAGCCTTGCAGACTGAAATGAGGAATTGAACTGAATGTCTCCATTTTACACCCAAACTAAAGTCACGGTTTGTTTAACCCTGGAGAACCCACGGGGTCACATTTGGCCCCTATAAATTCTGCTACTCAAATGCTACCAAAGGGTCAAATTTGGCCCTTATCCTAAATTAGGATTAAAGTATTGAATATTTGAAAAAACATACATTTTGGTGTTCAGTGAACATATAGCAGTCATTTAATCTATAATTCATCGTTTTCCAAAGAAGAAAAGGGTTCTTGGGTTCTGCAGGGTTAAAAAAACAAAAAACAGTATGCGCTGTGTGCGCTGTGTGCTTACTATAATGTACCGAGAAAGTGTTGCTGCATTCTATATTCATTGGTGTCACCCCAAAAAATAAAATAAAAATATATAATAATAATTAAATAAATACAGATTTAAGTTCTGTATTGATAGGAAAATATTTTTGTGTTGACAAAAAATTAAAAGGTCCAGTTTTTGAATAAGAAAGGGATAGAAATGTAACAAATGTTGTTTTAATCTGATTCCTGATTAATTAAAAAAATAAATTGATTGTTTAAGAAACATTGGTCATTTAGCTCTAAAATGGAAAACTTAACACACAATCCACGTGATCTATATCAGTCCATGGATGATCGGCATCAGAATTGGCGGCTTAAAACCCTGCCCGGAACACCCCTCGTGACGATGTATTTTGCATCATGGTAGTTTCTCAAGTGTAGCCCACACCATAGCATTAAAAAATATACTGTATATATTCATGCACTATGCTTGCCCGATATTCTGGTAGTGACGCTCAAAAACTGAAGTATCGTAGATCTGAATTTTTTTTTGTTTTTTGTTCAGACCCATGTGTGGAGTGAGTTTTCTTACATCGTTACCTCGTGGAACCATTTCGGCTAGTAACACTTTAGGCTTTGTTGGACCTGTCATGTATGAGGAAATCCAACCTCAGAAACCCTCTCAGATGACGTGTTTATGAGCTCGTGTTGGGTCAGGCACAACGGAAAGCGTCTTTGTATGTTTTATTGTTCAACCAATATTGACATAATGGTCCAAACCAGCTAAATTGGACCCACTCTTTATCCTGTGAAAGGGATCTGAGCGGATAACAGGGTCCAATGTGATATGTTTGATTCGATTACCTTAGCTACCATTTATTAATCCCACCATGTTGAAATTTGCAACATTAATTGCACTGCATAACCAGATTTAATGAGGAATTTTGCGTCTGCCCATATTGTTCAATGTTAACTGTGCATTTCAGTTGATAAACCTCATAATTGGCTGACAGTTGTTAATTTGCCATTGAAATAGATCAACTCCCTTCATTTTTTATTTCTATAAATTGTTTATTTGCCCTCCTGCTAAGTACTAACAACACATTCTTATCTTACCCACCCATTTTTGTTGCTCATCCTCCTCATCGTCAGTGACTAAAAGACGCAAGGCCCATCTGAAGAGGCTTGACCGTCGATGGACACTTGGGGGTATTGTGAACCGCCAACAGAGCAGAGGTGAATCTTCCGACTCAGCTGACCAACCGCATCCAAATGGCATTGACAATCATTCACACCAGTACACAATTTAGAGTCTTAACTGAACCTTACATGCATGCACAGTGAGAACATGCAAACATCATACAACCAGAACTTGAGGCAGACATGCTAATTTACTAGTAGAAAAGACGCATGTTTAGTGGGGTTGAGCTTCAGGTTTGCTTCCATCACTGGCGGGATGGTGGCAAGGCAAGGCAGCTTCCCACATTTCATACACAAGGCAACTCAATGTGCTTGACACAACCAAAGGCACGACAACGAGAATTTACAAATAAAACAGCCTGAGATTTACTAAAAGACCGTAGAGTGAAATTAATTAAAAATGCTTAAAAGTTCTTCATTCATGGGGAAAGAAAAGCATAGTTTTGAATCACGATTTAAAAGCATTTACACTAGGCGCTGGCTTCACTTCTGTTGGCAGTTGATTCTGTTTGCATGCAGCAGAACAGCAAAATGATATGAGTTGAGATTTTTCTGATGAATTTCCTCAACTCATTGCGTAGTTTATGAAGAAAATACTGTATATACCCTATTCTAACACAATAATCCAACAAATGGTGAATAACATTAAATGAACAAACAAACAAAAAAGTCAATGGTACTAAATAATCTCTGGATTAGTTTATCCCGAAGCGTGGGCTAGTCATGTTCTTTCACACCAAACTACAGTATATCTCGATTTGGGTTTTGTTGGGCCTTCACCGAAACAGTTTCATTCATTCATTCATTAAGTTGGGATCATAGAAGGCTCAAACATGTTATGCTTGCATAAAACACGATTCAGGAAGAGTTGGCCGAAATCCAGATTGAGAGATTTATTGAACATTGTGATTCCTCTTATTCTCATCAATACCTTGCTGTTGTTCGAGAGCCCTATGTCTGGTGATGGTGATGAGTTCAGACCATTAACCTCTGAAAGACATTGTCCGCTCTCTGTGGGATTGAGGTCACATATGGTCAGTTCGTCTTCTTGATGCGAGATTCAAGTAGCATGGGTTCAAGAGTGAATTTCTGCTATGATGCCTGGAAAGGAACGGCTGGCTGCATTGCGGCTGCTGTGGTTTTATAAGGCAACTTACTGTACTTTTGAGGTGATATAACTTCCGGGGCGTCTAAAAAAAACTTGGTGAAGTCGGGAAACCAAATGAATTTTGTGAATGGGTTTCTCAGTGATTAATACCTTAATGTTTTTGCCTCAGACTTTAAAAATGCAGTCATTATTGTGATTCCGTTGTGTTGTCCTTATCCTCCTTCGCCTCAGTGAATGGATGCACCACTGTTAATGCCAAATAATGCATTGCAGGCTTAATGACAAAAAGATGAATGAATGCGATTGTACTGCTCTGTGCTGGCATTTGAGGTACAGTTTGCTTGAGTAGTACTGTATTGACAAAGAATGAAAAGGAAAACATACCACTCAAGATTTACAAATGTGCTACAAGCAATTTGTTCATGGAAGAAAACAGTTGTGGTCTCCAAGATCCACCAATGCTTGTATTTTCATACAAGACAGATTTTATTTCAGTCTGCAACTGGGACAAGAAATAGAAACCTTGACAATAAAACAAGGGGCCACCCCACATGAAACTGCTCCCAATTGCCTTTTGCAACACAGCCAGGACAGGACAGGCTTTGACCTTTCTTGGCGTCTTGATTTGCGACTGATGTCCAAGTGACCTTGTTGTATATTCAAGGTTTCGAGGTGCAATGAGAGCCAGCCTGTCTGTATTTGGCAGGCAGCTTTGTATTATCACAGCGAGCTATTACTGACAGCAGGTCCCTAATCAGATTTGCAGAATCCCTCTGAGCATTCACTCAGCTCTCTCTGTGTGGATGACCGCATGTGTGGTGTTTAGTTCTTATCTTAGTCAAGTTGCAGATGACTTTCATATTCATGGTAATTGGCCTAAAGAATAGTCTTTAAAAAAATACTACTACTAATAATAAATCCTCTATCACGCTCTATGGCAATATTTCATGGTTTGTTGACTGGCACATACTGTAATACGGTTCCACAGTTTCATGAAAACTAGTTTTTACGTCGTCATTGTAACCAACACAATTCAAAACAATGCCTCTCAACCTCACCATTGGAGAAGGAAATTATCAAAGTTCATCCCCTCAAAATAAATACAGACACAAAGAAAAAAAAGCACAATTAAAATAAGCACACTTATGTATTGACTTTGTTGGTGCAGCAGCTTTGTCATTTATTATTCTGTGTGCTGTTCACCAATCTGCCCACCCTTTCTGGAAGTCCCAATCTATCCCTCTTTGGCCTCTTCCTATGCTGCTTGCTTTCACAATCAACTACAATAAGCAGATAATCAACAGTCTACTGCTCCCTAATAAATGAAAAACACACTTTTTAAAAAGTGTACCGTTTACTTAGAGGAGCATTGCGGCGCAACACATATAGGTTGTCTGATAGCGGACGTTTCTGTTCTTAACATCTAATAAATGTTAACTTTGATACAGCTAGTTCTCGATTACCAGACACAGCCGTGATTACTGGGAAAGGGACTGTTTGTTATCTTGAAGGACAAAAGTGAGGGTATTGCCACTTGTTACATAACTGTGTGGTGATGTAGAAATGAAACATAATCAACATCCGCATCTCTTTTGATTTGACCTAGGGGTGTCAAACTCATTTTTGTCATGGGCCACATTGTTGTTCCGGGTTCGCTGGGTGGGTCTTTATGACTGTGGATTTTGTGAAACCGTATAAATGTTTAATCACCTCCACATATTACATATACAGTGCCCCACAAATAGGTGGATAACTAATTTTGAAATCAGAAGTCAAGAATAATGGTTAGTTCAGCCACGGCTTTCGTTCATGTAAAAAGTACATCATGAGATAATGCTTGCAATATCTCTATCTAATGATGGATTACGTATGACAATTTGACATTTTGGTTCAGACTTTAGCAAGCATCATGAAAAAGTTGACATGCTTGGTTTGTTCTCGCGGGCCACAAAAAATGATATAGCGGGCCAGATCTGGCCCCCGAGCCTTGAATTTGACACCTGTGATCTAACCAATGAAATACTATTAAATACTAAATTTAATTTAACTGTTTTCCCCCTTTTCTTCTTCAACATTTACTTCCCTACAGAGGAGAAATATGTAACAATACAGCCATATACCAGTCAAGGGAAGGATGAAGTCAGCTTTGAGAAAGGGGTCACCGTGGAAGTTATTCAAAAGAATCTAGAAGGCTGGTGGTACATCAGGTGAGTGACCCCTTGCAATTTAAGTAAAATGTTAACACATATGCATTTCCATTAAGAGTTTGTGTGCTTATGTTCAGTACAGTCGAACCTCTGTACATTATAACGGTAGTTCGTTGTAACCATTTCCAATAAAATGGCCGCCAACCATGATGTCTAATACAAAATGAACATTTATAGATGTAAAAACATGACCATGTAATACAGTATAAACATGCTAATTACAAGTATTTGTATACAGTATGCAGAAAACATTCAGTCAGCAAATGAAAAGTACCTTCTTCAGTTCCGGATGTTAGTTCAAGTTGGCCTTGAACGCTGCCATTTTGTTACGGACGATTGTCAAAATAATTGACTTTGCCACTTCGCAGTCTCGGCTGAGCTTCATCTGGGAGACTCCTTTTCAAAAGTGAGACACAATTTCAGCCTTCATAGACAGCGAAATCTGCTTAATGTCAGACTTGTTGATTTTATTCTTATTTTTTTGCTTTAAGTAGTATCGGTTGCTTCACGTACACTCAAAACTTTGAAGTAAGGTCGGTATTGACCCTTGCACATCCCAACCCAAAATGTTTGTAACTGTCAGTCGAGATTTGGCACCATCTTGTGGCACCTGCAGTTGTTTCCGTAAGTTTTTTGGCGAATAGATGAATTTACGAGCAATGACTCGTGAACAGGAGAGCGCTGTCCTTTTCTTACAATGACAATAAAAATTCTAATCATTCTCAGTGAATGACACAACACGAGATGGCTGTGGTGACATTTTCACATTTGCATGTCTTGTCAGTGCCCAGTCAGTTGCGTGTTTCCAGTTCATTGCTCTTACTGAGCAGTGATTCTCAGAACAAAATCATTTCTAATAAAACAATTTGTGCTGATTGACAGTATCATGCTAAGTATGCTATTCGATACATGTTGCCTGCTTTATACTGTATCGTATGCGCAGAAACATGATGAATGAAGGTGGCTTTTTTTGTGTCTTTATTACTACATGGCCCTTTTTCTCACACACTAAAATTCTCCCTTTGCCCTCAGATATTTGGGGAAAGAAGGATGGGCCCCTGCTTCTTACTTGAAAAAGTTAAAAGAAGACTTCTCCCCTCGTAAGAAGACGCTGTCGGGTCCTGTGGAAATCATTGGCAACATCATGGAGATCAGCAGTCTTTTACAAAAGAAATCTGTCAGCGAAAAGGACATCCAGACAGACGGCGATGGTAGCACCACACCAGAGCGCCACATCTCCAAGAGCGAGATCAGCTTGCCTATGCCCTTTAGCTCTGAGATCAATGCTGAGACAGGCAGGAGGTTGAGCGCAGGCCGTGACACCAACAGTCCTTGCCTGGGAATAGCAGCAGCGAGCTCTGCCCGGAATGAAGCCAAAGTGAGAGGCGAACCAAGTTCCCCGGCCGTTGCCAGAGTAGCACCACACAGAGTTGAAATCGGTGAGTTTGTGGGATGGCATTTTCACCAACAAACCCTTGAATGTGTTGCAATTCATGGAGTGTAGAATGTATTTGTGAATATGAGCATTTATCTTAAACAAAGCCATTTTCCTTCTGTATAGGCTTTGACTCCATTGGTAAGCTACATTGGTTTTCTGCAGAATGAAAACCTAACCTATGAGAATATAACATGGCTTTGTTGTTTGGATTTCCATTGTGCTCACCTACTAAAAAAAAAAATCCTGTTAATTGTTTGCATCTCGAGTGAATGTTGTTTTCGAACTTGTCATCATTTTGATAATTATGACTGGGGTTTTTTTCCATTTTTGTTTAGGGTCTCCGAATCTGAGACAAAAACCTCCTCCAAGAAGAGAGACCAATTTGGTAAGACATTTCACAAACTCACTTTTCTGCAAGGTAGCGTTCTAATAGCATGTACTGTATTAGCTATCATGTCTGCCTCACAGTCTGTGTTCCAATTTTGGTTTGGTCCTTGTGGTATGGAGTTTTTATATTTACCCCAGGCTTACAGTTTGTGCTGTAGGGTTTCTTTAACTCATTCAATCCCCATGATTTATACGTCTTGGAAACGTGCTACGGCCGTCTACCCATGACGTACTAATATGTAATTTGCTTCTTTTTTTTTTCATAGTGTGCAGAATGGGTCTGAGGCAGCTTCTGACTAAGGATCAGGCGTGTCTGCATTATAAATCATTTCAAATCTGCCCAGCAGGTGGCAGCGTGCGTTAAGGGATCAACCAGGATCATGATACAGAACAAGTAGAAGTAGAGGTGGAGGGATGCATGGGAGGAGTTGTGGAGTAGGGTAGTTAGTAGGGAGTGCATTCGAACCAGTAGCGATGGAGAGATCAAAATAATTAGCCCGTGAGGATTGCTTTTGGGGAAGAAAATCTTCCACCATGACTAGGCAGAGGAGTTTTGCAAAGCAGCAGGATGCTTTCGTCTGCGGAAAAATAAGAAGTAGCCATCGAAAGAGGCTCGCGTATGCATGACCACCGTCTGCCTCAAAAGCCTTTTGTCGTGTTGTTTATGTTGTTTTGTAGAAGGAAAGTCTTACGTAGATTTTTGTCACCAAAGTAAAAAAATAGTCCCAAACTTGAAATTTATGCTTGAAATGCATCCTTTTACAAAATAGGTCTTTTTCTGCATTTCTTTCTTCAAAAAATGGAAATCAGATGACATTTAGCTATTTTCTAATACTGATTGCTAAAGAACAGAAAACAATACATCTTGTTCTTCCATCTGAAAGACGAAAGTCTTTTCTTTCTATTGATAGGCTGCATGTTTATATCGCAATAGAACACAATAATCTGTGGGCCGGATCGGTCAAAATCCAGTCAGACAGCTGGGTGGGTTTGAGGCCTTTGCTCCAGTGAAAATGGCTGCGAATGAATGAGTTAAGTTCACCACCATACAGAAATACAAACGTTTTAGTTTAATAAACACACAGGTGTCAATCTGAATGGGAACGATTGTTTGTTTATATGTCCTCTAATTTCCCTGTGTTCAATCAAGAATGCCTCCAGCTCACCCATAAACCTGAACAAGATGACGTATGGATGCTTTCCTACAATACTAAACAGTGTTGTAAAGCATCAGAACATTGTTCCATGGGCTCTCAACTGTGAAACATGAAATACAATAGCTAAAACAATTGCATCAAGTCTTTCTTAATCTAAATATTTATATGTTTTGGAATTGCTTGTCTTCTTTTTTTTGTCATTTGAATACCTCTGAATGCATGATCAAGCAAGCTATATCATGTTATGTTATCTCTGCCTTCTTTGCCTTTAAGGGTTTGCAATTGCCTAAGCCACCAGAGCCACCTGCTGTGGAAGCAGAATATTACACCATTGCAGATTTCCAGTCCTCCATTTCCGATGGCATCAGCTTCCGTGGAGGACAAAAGGCTGATGTGAGAAGCCATGAACACATCACTTATCACGGAAATGTTCAGCCAGTGCTCACCGATTACGGATGATTACTCGACGTCACACTGATGGACAGAGTAGTTGAACTAATAGCAATGCCACCTTTGTGTGTGTGGTTTTTTTTTTTCTTTTGGAGTGAGGGGAGTGAGGGGGGTGTTGCAGCAGATAAAAATTGATATCCCGGAACTTATCTTAAGAGATGATTACTTCAATTCAGCCAGGGTGTCTAAAAACTGATAAATGTGAACACGTTTAACTTTAATTTAAACAAACACAACTATTTTAAGTGGGAAACTGCCTCTTATTCTTACAACATAATACAGAAGTACCGTAATTTCTGGACTATAGACCGCACCTGATTATAAGCCGCACCACTACATTTTTAAAGGAAAAAAACATTTTGTACACACATAAGCCGCACCTGTCTACAAGCCGCAGGTGCCCATATTGTTACATGAGATATTTACAAAGAAAGACGGTACACAGGCGGCCGTTAAAAAAGTCTTTATATAGGCCGCTTCATTAAATAAGCTGCAGAGTTGAAAGCGTGTGACAAAAGTCGCGGCGCGGCTTATAGTCCGGAAATTACGGTATTTCAAATATGTAAAACAAGTCATAACATAGCAAAATGTAGCATCGGTCATGTGCTTATGCTTGAACCCCACTCTTCGGGCATGACCAATCAACAAAAGAAGCTTGACGCAAGTTGAGTTGAGCGGTTTCATTACGTGGCCATAGAAAAGGGCTGCAAATCTTTTGCAAACAATGCTTTATGTCATGATACCGACACAGCAGAAGGGCATATTTTACCGTGCAGCGTGTACATACCATGTCCTCCGTAATAGACAGAAGAGAGAAAGAATCAAAGTCCTCAGTTTTAAAGAGTGTTTTCTTTACTGTGTAGGTAATAGAGAAGAACCCCGGAGGTTGGTGGTATGTGCAGATTGGAGAGATGGAGGGTTGGGCACCATGCTCCTACATCGACAAACGCAAGAAGCCCAACCTCAGCCGTCGAACCAGCACCCTGACCAGGCCCAAAGTCCCACCCCCGGCCCCGCCTGTGAAAAAGCATGATTCTGAGGAGACTCCTCCTAGCACATCCACTCCTAAAGTAACAGATTCTGTTAAAAGATCTGTGTATGAGGAACCTGAATATGATGTTCCAGCAGTTGGCTGTGAAGGTGAATCGGATACAGATTCTTTCAAAGATGAACGTTCCCTGGATGTTAAAATTAGTAACGTAGTCAGCAACAAGTATCGCAGTTCCCCTCCCTCAAGTAAAACTTCCCCTCTTGTGTGCAAAAAATCACCAGTTTTCACCCATCGAAGGGCCTCCTTCCGATCTGTCGAAGAAGTTGCTAAAGAGGAACGAATCTATGAAAATGATGGCTTTCAATCTAGTGGTGGTACAGAAGAAAAAGCGGCCAGCGAGCCTGACTTTCCAAGGACGTACCATTCCTCTACAGTTCCACGCAAACCTTCTGGATCTTCACCGTTGCCTGGTCACCCCACAAAAACAATGACCCCAGAGATGAATAGAAGAAGCCAGACTCTTGGTAGACAAACAGACATTCACTTCCGGTCCCAGGACAACAGTCCCCATTCCGCGTCAGACGGATTGAATCGAGGTTCCAAGAAATGCACGAGCATTAGCCGCGATGTGGAGCAGAGAATAGGTCAGAGCCCATCTACCAGACCGAAGCCTTCTGTTAGACCTAAACCCCTCCTTACGAAATCAGAGCCTCAGAGCCCTGAGAGGATGGATATCAGTTCCCTGAGACGCCAATTGAAGCCCACAAGTCAGTTACGACACGGACACAAGACTTCTCGAGGAGAAGACTCGGATACCGCCTCTGTAATATCATCAGGGGATTCTATGTGTTCACGCAGTACCTCAGATCTATCATCTGTTTACTCCAAAGGTAGCTATGGAGACTCTGTCGTAGAAGGATCCTGCCTGTACCGCTCCCTGGATGCATACAAGAAAGTCCAAGAATCAGAGATCAGCTTTCCAGCTGGGGTGGAAATCGAGGTTCAGGAGAAGCAAGAGAGTGGCTGGTGGTATGTGCGCTGGGGTTCTGAGGAGGGTTGGGCACCCTCATACTTTCTGGAACCTGTCAAGCGAGTGGGTGACGCTGCGAGGCGAGAATCAGATGGACACGGTAGTAAGTCCGATAGCCTTGAGAAAAACGAAAAGCACGTCATGGATCTAAATAACGTCAATCTTCAGGGTCTGACCCAGCAGCATCAAGGCTCGAGAAGGAACACGCCACCAATTCCATCCAAGCCTCCCGGTGGCTTCACCAAGCCATCCGGGATGGTCAATGGAAGTGTTCGGATGAGGAATGGGGTACGGCAAGTGGCAGTGAGGCCCCAGTCTGTATTTGTAACGTCAACGCAGCCGGCAAAGGATACACATTACATGACGGGTTCTCTGAGACGGAATGACTCTCTTGGCAGGAGTGATCGCTATGGCTCAGGTTCTGCCACACTTGGTGTCCACCGAAATGCCTCCTTCAGCACAGTGCGGCCCCACGTGGTTGTTGAAAGTCAGACGCGACCTGCCGAGCGCTCGAACCTCGGCTCCGCGGTGAGCGGATTCAGCTCAAGCAATGTCCCGGATCCCCTTGGCAGATTTAGCCAGCGCAACGGTATACCCGTGTCCGCAGTCCGTCCCAAACCCGTAGAGAAGAGCCAACTGATCAAAAATAACCTCGGCAGGGATGTATACGTGTCCATCGCCGATTACCGTGGTGACGAAGAGACGATGGGCTTCACCGAGGGCACCTGTCTGGAGGTCTTGGAGAGAAACCCCAACGGTTGGTGGTACTGCCAGGTGCAGGACAGCCTGCTTCCCCGTAAAGGCTGGGTCCCGTCCAACTACCTAGAGCGCAAAAAATAATGGCCACCCATATTCACTTCACCAACACCTTTTTGATGTCCCTGAGGAAGTGGGTGATGTCACCCCTCAAGAATGTTACCCACCGTCTCCTACAAGCAATACGTCCTTGACGATGGCCACTTACAGAGAAAAGACTGTGTGATCTGAGATGGAAGGACACATTAAGTGCTGGCTTACTAAAATATATACAAAGAGGATTGTGAAGTATTTATCCGGAAGCAACTGATTGGTTGTATTTACGAGGACCACCTTAAATAGATGGTAGGAAAAGGGGTTTTCTATATTTCCATCACAGGCCGTGATGGTTAAGTGCCTTTTGTATTTCACCTGAATGGAAATATTAAATGGTGGATGGCAAACTGTAACACCAACCAAATATTTGAAATGTGCCATACTTCTTTGAACACCACCACTTAGTGGCTCCTACATCAAGTTGAAACGGCCATTTTGGATCTGGGGGCTGGTATGGAAGACGGACACGTTTGATTGGCTGAGAATTATGTCACTTCAAATTCTACTAATCAAGCAAAGAGGAATCTCTTATTTGTTGGTGTTATTTTGTGTTTGTGTTGAATGTCTCTTGGGTTGATGTCTTCTTTAGATAATTATTTCTGCTCTCTTGTGACATCTTTGAACCGCCAAACGCTTTGTTACAAAATTAAAAGCTCTTTTAATGTTTTACCATTTGAAGCGACACTCGCAAAACACACAACAGCTGAATTAGTGACAAAGTAAAGTGTTGACAATAATAAGTTGCATTTTTATGCCAAATGTAGCGCCAGCGTAAATACATCCAATACATAACAGTTCAAATGAGTAAAGTTTGTTTCACTGCACTGTAGTTGGCATCTTTCACAAGATTGTACTGCCGTTGTGCGAATGGATTACTCAAGGACCGGGAAGGCCGGGAAATAATTGGTTTACAGGAACATACAGTCTACTTGCCCTTGCACTGCATTTAGCTCAAACGTGAGCACATCACATTTTCTGTATTTAAGGTACGACTAAATCCAAAGCGTTCCACAAAGTAAATAGAATAAAGTTACTGAACTGAAAAACATGAAAACCGGGAACAACTTGACAATAAAAGTACAATGTGAAGTAGTCGGCGATGGAGGCAAGAATTTACATTACTGACGACCCTAAACACTACGCTTTGACACATCTAGTTGACATTACTTGCCCCAAAGTGCTTCAATGCAGACTCTTTCATTTTCAGTGAGTGTGTGATGCCCCCCGCCCCATATTGAGCAGGTATGTAGAGCTTAAAATTTAATTCACCTTTTTATACCCAAAATTTAGTCTGAGAATTCAGAACATAATCAAGCATTCCTTAATTATTTTTTCTTTTTTGTAATGTAATAATAAATCCACATATTAATCGAGAAATTACAATTTACTTTATTCTTGGTATCTGAAAAATAATGCTTTACAATCATATTTGATCATTAAAATAGTATGATTTAAGAGTTTCTACATATTGGTGTATGAACTATTACAGAAACAAAAAACAAAACTTTGCCAAGACTATTAATTGAGAGCCACTGTGCCGCTTGTCTTAATATCACAACATATTTGTTGAACACTGTCGTGTCTGAGCATACAAATATGCTTTTTTGTTGTTATTACGGTAATACCCCCCCCCCGACCCCCAACAACAACAAAAAGACACAGGAAAAAGATTTGCGTACGATACATTTTAAGAGTTTTTACAGCTCAAATTGTTGATGTTCAAGACTGCTGAAATAAATTTTCTAATGAACAGGGCTAACTTTATTATTATTTGTTTTCTGCTGGACAGTATTACTTAAAAAAAGGTACCTACTTTATCTGCTAGATCGCAGTAATCTATTTTGGCAAAACTATGTTTTAATTTAAATGTGACTGCACAATTACAGTCATGAGGAGTGAAGTGCTTCTGTTTTGTTGATTGGTGCACTTTAAAACATGTTTTACTGGGCATTAATTTGAAGATGCAGTGAACACTCAGCATAGTAGTTAGGATTATTGATCATTTCTATATTTCTCACTCACGGTGGTCGACTGGTTAGCGCGTCGGCCTCACGGTGCAGAGGTGCAGCGTTTGATTCCGGCCCTGGCCTTCCTGTGAGGAGTTTACATGTACTACCCGTGCCTGCATGGGTTTTCACTGGGTACTCCAGTTTCCTCCCCACATTCCAAAAACATGCATAGGTGGTTGATTGAACGCCCTATAATTGGCCCTCGGTGTGATTGTGAACACAAACGGGTGTCTCTGTGTACCCTGTGAATTGGTTGGCCAACAATTCTGGGTGTCCCCTGCCTACTGCCCGAAGACAGCTGGGATAGACTCCAGCACGACCCTCAGAGAATGGATGCATGGATATTTCTCACCCCCAAATAACTCTTTGAAACAAGAATTTTGTGAAAATTACTTCATTGTCCAGATGCAGTAAAATTGCAAAACCAAGACATCTTGTGGCTTTGAAAAGTAAACAAAGGACAACAGATTTTATTTTAACTTGTATACAAGCCAGTCTACCTCAGTGCAATGAAAGATGCACTGCTTGTCAGCGAGTTACAAAAAAAACCCCAACAATTGAACGTCTAATTTTGAGATTTTTTGTTTTTTTTTAACTGGGGCGCAGCTAAAATGTTTGGTCATGTTTGATTTTTTTTTCCCCCTTAAAAGTAGATTTTGTTTTTATTCACCTGCTGTGCACTGCAACTTCAACAAACCATGGGCAATTCCTTCATCTGTGCTGTGCTGTGTTTTACATAATGCCTGATTGAGGTCTATATTGTAAACCAGGGGTGCCCAAACTTTTTGGACCGACGATCTACTTTTCGATCAACTAAGCTCCCGGGATCTACCCTTACCGGCGCGCGCGCACGCACGCAGGCACGCACGCCATGATGAGAAACAGCCTGAAACTGAGGCATGCGATGCACTTTTGCAGCCTGTTAACTATCGTAGCTCACACGTACTGTTTTAAATTGCTTCCCTGGGCCCTCCTAGATTCCTATTCTTTGCCCGTGCCCTCGGTGAATTGTACACGAAGCAAACTCTGAATGAGAATAATGACGATCAAAGATAGAGCGCAACAGCTCTGATCACAAGCTGCAATTGCAGACTGCTGAGCGCTAACAACTTCCGGTGACTGTAAACCACTGTAAATTCAAGATTTACCTCCTTTATTTTATTTTTTAAATATTTTTTGGGTGAAAATGAGACTGATAGGATGATTAGGGTTCAGCGTACATTAACAAAAAAATATATTACTAACATGTACAAAGACACACAAATGGTTATTTGTTTTTTTCTCCTCGACACTCCTCGGATCTAATTGGGACCTGTCTTAGATTTACCGGTAGATCAGGATCTACCTAATGAGCACCCCTGTTGTAAACGGTTTCATATCGGTTTGACAATCAGCTTCACATGAAAATATGGAGTCATGCATGTGAGTTGAAGAAAAAAAAAAAGTTCAAAATATTTGCACAGCCACCAAAAGAATTGTATTGTGGCATGGAAGACTTGCTATTAATGAAAGGGGAAAAAAGTAAGTCATGGACCAATGATTCAGAACAGATCCTCTCTTGTCATAAAGCAGCATAACAAGACAAGGCATTATGTAAATATTTGTCACTCGGAAAATTTTGCCTAAGCAAGTATTAGACAGTATATCATATTTTGTCTTTTTATATTTCGCTGAATTTCCTTGGCTGATTGCAAGGGAATTGTCTTCGTTATACTTTACCCTATAATCAGCCCAAGAGAAAATGTGCAATAGTCATTCGTGAAGGAAAATGATTGCAGGTCAAGAAAAACAAAACTAATATGAAAGTGATTACATGTTGCATATTGGGTTTGAGTACGGTATTGCCTACCTAGCAACCTTTTTTGGAGGGGGAGGGGGGCTTTTCCAATGCTTTCGAGTCTGTCATATCTGCATTTGTTGACAAGAGCAAACATGACAACGCCTCACATTCTCATTGAACTAAAATCCATGCTCATTGGACCAAAGCGATTGTACGTGATGCCCTATATTCTTGTACCTTGGTGGATTTGACATAAATATTGTATTTGCTCATCCTTCCTGGAACTATCACAAAGGCAAGACAGAAACCCAAATTGCTTATGTTGCCGTCGTCATCGTTGCCATTTGGGTCTTCTTCACACATGGAGAGTCGCGGCAACCTCTTTGAGCGGTCACCTTTGTGCCTGAATGGAACTTTTCCTTGTGTTTTCCTCCTCACCATCATGGATGCCTCCATTGACATTTACAGTTTTGATCCTAACCCGTCCTAATCGAATTGGATGTTGTTAACGGTGGCACCTAACTCTCAGAATGTCTTTAACCTAATCAACTAAAAATGGCCTTCGGTGTAGCAAGGAGTATCCAAGACCGATATTGATTACGTTCTGCTCAGGCTGAAGCCTAATTTAAAACTCAAGCTTTGTCACTCATGAGTCATGACATTGTTTTGGGCACATTGAATTTCTACAAACCACTAGAACAAAGGTTTGGAGCTTAATGTTGGCACCTACTCGAGTATAAGAATAAGAAAGACATGCAGAGGGCCTGTAAAACAGCATAAAAGTGTACACGTGTGTGCATACAAATGGCAGAATGGCACGGCAGACACTTGCGCAATCTATATATTGAAATTTTCCTGACTAAATGAGTTTCCCAATATATCCCTGAGATCGACCTGTCGAGAAGGCACAGGTGTCGTTATGCCTATTCCCGAGGCTCTCGTTTCATTCAAAATGGATGACACTGTCAGTCATGAAGCGCCTTCAAAACAAATCATTAGCTACTGCTGTGGTAGGTTTGATGATCTGGCCACACGTTACTCTCCACTCCCTAATTTGCCAATTCAAGCCTTTTAGCCTGGCGCAGAATGATTCGACTATTTGATTAGGGGAAGTACATTTTAATGATGGTTTCGCTCAGGGATGCCGAACATTTTTTGACCCAAGATCTACTTTTCGATCGACCAACCTCACGCGTTCGACCCGTTACAATGCGCATGCCATGATGAGCAACAACTTGACACAGAGGCATGCGATGCCCTTTTACAGCCTGTTAACTATCGTAGCTCACGCGTACAGTTTTAAAATGCTTCTCTTGGCCCTCCAGATTCCCATTCTTAGCCCGTGCCCTCGGTGAATTGCACATGCAACAAACTGAATGAGAATAATGATAAGGATAAAACATACTGCGTGACAGCTCTATTCACAGGTTGTTATTGCAGACTGCTGAGCGCTAATAACTTCCGGTGATGCAAGTCACGTGGCACCGGAAGTTAAAGATGACCTGCTTTATTTATTTTTTAAATACTTTTTGTGAAAGTGAGACTGACAGGATGATTCGAGTGCAGTGTGCATTAACACAAAAATATAATAATAACATGCACAGAGACGGACAATGTTTATTTGTCCCCCCCCTACACCCCTCGCGAACGACTTGGGACCAGTCCGTGAGCTACCGGTCGATCGCGATCGACGTGACGGGCACCGCGGTTTAGCTGAAGGTGTGAAGATTGGCAAAATACAGTCGAGTAGAGTTTTGGCAATAGCATTGAGATGAACAAGGTGATAGAAGAAGCTCTTAGTAGTTGAAGTTTAATGTCAATTCTTGACATGTTTAAAGTTACTCACCACTACTGACACATCAAATATGGAAACACAGCGGGGCGTTCATTGGTAGCGACTTTAGTGGAGCTGGTGTGACGTCATGTCTCACAATTGTCCCGTCACAGGCCAACAGTGCACCGTGTCGTCGAGTTAGACGGCGTCCGCTCCAGCTTCCTGGTGGAAAGGATCATAGAAAAGGAATTGGTTGATGGAGTTGTCATGGCCGCACTTATTCTCTCGCCACCGAATAATTGAACAAGTATGGAGCTCTGCACGTGCGAGAATGTTGAGACCGAGATAAGACTGATATTGACCGATATCTCTTGGCGTAATTCGTAATTGTTGAAATGTCACCTTGAGGGCACAGATGCGAGCTGCAGTTCAGAAGTAGAAAGGCAGGGAGTCTTCACTATTGCACAATTTTGTTTACATGAAAAAAGGGGAGTGTTAAGCTTTGGGGAAAATATCAAACACGTCGCCTTTAAAAATTCCCCAAGCTCACATGATTCATCTCAGTGTGAAGTCCCAGTCTGACTCATTTGCCTTGCCAGCGGCCCTCAGCAAGAGATGTGTCGCAAGAAGCGCGCCGTGTCAAAAAATTTGGCTGGTTGCAGATTTCCACTCTCGAATTACAACAACAGCGTGCAAAAACGTGATCAACAAAGCACGGCGTATTCCAGCAGGAATGCATTCCTTCATCGAGTAGAGTGGGGTGACCTCCTGCCTCTGGTACCATTAAGAGGCTCGGCGATATTTTAGGGTAAGAAGTGAGCTGTCAGATGTAACATTGAGTGACCCCTGGGAAAGGTGAGCAACAGGGGTGTAGTGGGCGTGGTACGCGGGGGTACGCCGTCCACCCACTTCTCCCGACACCATATTCAATTTTTATTTCGGTTTTAGCCCTGCACTGTCTGCGGGTTATTGAAATGTTTGTTGATCATTGTTCTAATGCGAGTTATGCTGAATAACGGCCTATGATTGATGTTAGAACATCCCAGAATCGCGTACACCCACTTAAAAAATCCCCACTACACCACTGGTGAGCAATTGTTGCATTTGTAGAATCATAAAACTTAGTGATGACAAATAACTTTATAAATTGTGATGACATGCTCTAGCATGCAAGTTAACACATCTACCACCACCCTTGGCATCGGACTTTAGGGTGCTTCTGTACTCTCGTTTTGTAGTTTCAAGCATAATTACTTGGAAACACTTTAAATGTTGGCTCAAGTCTAAATGTATTCGTAAATGTCAATGAACCATCCAGTAGTGAGTCATCAGGCGACGAAACAACTTGATCTGTCTTGAAAATCTTGTAACCCTCTGATGAGGACTGAAATAAGATCGAAACAAACATTGGCCCCTTGTGATTGGAAACGTTCTGCACTTGTGCAATCTTTTTGGAAATGCCATTTTCTTATCTACCATTTCACTTTGACAAGTCCTTTGCCTTTTTTTGGTATCTTGTACTGTACATGTTTACATTGTATCTTGCATTGCCCAGAACAAGATTAAAATGTGTTTTCTTGGTTGTATTTGTTTATTGGGGCTCTGGGGTGGGTAGTAGGTAGTAGGTAGTCTGCATGTTAAATTAATGTTTTATGAGACCACAGTTTCCGATGAGCTGTCTTCGGGCAGCAGGCAAGGTGCACCCTGAACTGGTTGCCAGCCAATCGCAGGGCACACATAGACAAACAACCATTCACGCTCACACTCACACCTCGGGACAATTTTGAGTGTTCAATCAGCCTGCCATGCATGTTTTTGGAATGTGGGAGGAAATCGCAGTACCCGGAGAAAACCCACGGAGGCACGCGAAACAACATACAAAGTCCATACAGGAGGACCGCAGCCCGACTACGAACCCGGGTGTTACTGCCGATACAGTATTTCCCCTTAAGCAGTTTCATTGTTGGTGTTCTGATGCCATCTAGTGGCGATTGTTGGCCAGAACCATTTATCGCAAATAAAGGTCCACCCGACCCTAGTTGCCGTGCACATTTACCGGAGCACGTTAAAAAGACGATTCGTAAGCTCTGCGTAGAAGAAGACAAGAGTGCCGAGAACCTACCGTAGGAGGCAAGTCAACGACGGGCAGGATTTCGGCCCAAGTTTAGCCCCTTATGGGTGTGAGCCCACGAGGTTTGTGTGCATTTTATGTTAAATCAATTGTCTTCGTAGTTTTGTCCTCTATTTCGTTTGTAGCGTACTTGTTTATATGTTTCATGTTCGTGGGACCAGTTCTCACGGGTTGCAAGGAATAAAACCCTGTATTTTATCGTGGACTTCGTGTCGTCACTCATGTAGCATCCTGAGGGCGCTACACCGGGACTTCCGGCGTAAGAGCTAACCAGTCAGCAACTGTGCCCCCTCCGCCAAAAGACATCCCGTCCAAATCTGATGTCTCGTTTCCAGTGGAGGCTGGTTTGACCGCATGATAATTGAGGGGATACATGATTGTCGCTCTACTGCATGTGTTACGAGTTCGACAATGCCGTGCAATTACAGATTCAATTCAAATTTATAGAATAAAGTTTATGAGACAAAGTCGCATGGTATACATGCAAATAAAGAGAGGGAGCACCTGCAACGCAATGATCAAGAATAACTCAAAGCAACATGACAAAGGTTGGTGAAAAAAGTTTAACAAAAAAAAAAACAAGCCACTAGAAGTAAAAGAGATGGACTGTGACAGAGTACTAACCACGATAGAAAACAAAGAAATAAAACAGGACAATAATCCTCTTAACTGTTGGAATAAAACGTACTTTGGGGCATGGGCTCAAAAATATAAACGTATGGACCAAACACTATAATCAAGTATAGAGGGAATTAGGCAAAGGGAAACAGAAAGCACAGGAACAAACACTACAATCCTCTGACAGTGTTGGCAAGGCACCGCCCACCCAAGCTGACCAATACGTACAATGTAATAGACCAAGGGTGTCAAACTCACTTCTGTTGCGGGCCACTGGAGTTTCGTCTTCCCTCGGAGGGCCGTTATGACAGTTAAACCATTCATTCATTCATCTTCCGAACCGCTTCACCCGGGTCGCGGGGGCTTGCTGACGCCTATCCCAGCTGTCTTCGGACAGGTGGCGGGGGCCACTCTGAACCGATTTCCAGCCAGTCGCAGGGCACACAGAGACTAACAACCATCCGTGTTCACACTCACACCTAGGGACAAAGTTTTCAATCAGCCTGCCATGCATGTTTTTGGAATGTGGGTGGAAACTGGAGGACTTGGAGAAAACCCACGCAGGCCCGGGGAGAACATGCAAACTCCACACAGGGAGGCCGGAATTGAACCCGGTACCTCTGCACTGTGAGGTCAATGCACTAACCACTGGCCCACCGGGCCGCCGCAGTCAAACCAAATGATGTTTTATCGTCCAATCTCTCAACTGTATTTATAGAGCACTTTCAAACAGCCAATCGCATGAAGTTTGTTCTTTGACAGGCTCTCATTACTCCATATCGGGATCCTAGCAGAAAAACACGTACTGTGTTTTTAGCGGAAAAAATAAAATCAGTTGACAGTCACAGTTGGCAACATAAGATCGCTGCCGTCTGGTGTGAGATATGGAGATGCTTATTAGACAGCATGACTGTTACACATGCTCATAATAAGAAGACACACCCAAATGTGCAGTTTTAACCCTTTGGGGGTGTTCTAGTCGGGAAAATATCATTATTCAGCAACTTGGCACAGTCATTTATTTATTTCCCCTTTATTTATCCAGATGAGGCAACTGAAAACAGTTTCCCATTTGCAATGCCACCCTCGAAAAAGAAGGCGAGTTTTGCCTTGACGAGTAGTGGACTAACAATCCACAAATCACAATCAACCACATGATCGACTCTATGCAAAGGAGATTTCTTGCACTGCATGTGGCAGATGGTGGTCATTCCAGATACTGAACCCACCCCACGTGTCAAATCATCATCTTGATAAGACACACCAGAGATGTGGATGGATTATCTCTGCAAAGGAAAGTGCTCACAGAGAAGATTGAGAAAATTGTGAACAATCTTTAAGAGAATTCGTTCTTTAGTGTACCGTAATTTCTGGACTATAGACCGCACCTGATTATAAGCCGCACCACTACATTTTTAAAGGAAAAAAATATTGTGTACACACATAAGCCGCACCTGTCTATAAGCCGCAGGTGCCCATATTGTTACATGAGATATTTACAAAGACAGACGGTACACAGGCGGCCGTTAAAAAAGTCTTTATATAGGCCGCTTCATTAAATAAGCCGCAGAGTTGAAAGCGTGTGACAAAAGTCGCGGCCTATAGTCCGGAAATTACGGTACATAGAAAATATTTCGGATGTTTGAGTTCAGCTCATGAAAAAATAATGGGATGTTGCGTTGATATTTTGCTACATCTCATTCAGAACCAAACCGATTGTATTACAAAAAAACATGTCAATTACTGTCCAGTAGATGTCTCCCTTGAACCAGTTTACCTTTCCCAACCTTTTCCATCGGTCGAGGTCGACATTATAAATTTAACGGTTTCAAAATTGAATTTTCCAGGACCCCTGAATGATTCTTTTCACGAGATTATTATTCATATTACTTAGTTCCGTCAAACACAAAACTGACCAAAATCACTTCCTCATATTGAGTGAGTTTTGAAGTAGGTCAGTTGTACTTTTTAAGCAATTGCTGTGGCTCCCTCAACCTAACCAGTCATATTTGAAGCCATTCACAGCTACGACTCCACAAGGGGAAAATATATTTTTACGCTGTCTTGTGGGGGTGCTCTGCGGTTCATCGTCATTATTTTACATTTGGAGCTCAACGCGCAGCCACCCCGACTGGCTGGGTAATGATGGTAACGAAATCCATACTTGCCGTTGGCCCTGCCCAGCAGTAGATGGGATGGAATAACGATCGTGGCTTACTTGCATTAGACGGAGCCGCAGGCCCATTTTAGCAAGATTAAAAGTGTGCCATTGTCATTGATTTTTGGAGCATTTCACAGACAAGTTGTAAAAACACCTGGGGTAGAAAATTTAAAAAGCAAAGGTATTCATAATGTCTTCTTCAATGATCAAGTGAATACAAGCGATGGCGCTGCTTATGTAGATGTCCAGTTTTACACAAAGTGTCCTATGCGGCTACTGGAAATAAAAACACTTTCAATCCAATGAGATTGACAGGTACATCATTACTAGTTGTAAAAGTAGTTTCAGTTAAGCACTCCTTGAAATTGTTAAAATGCTGCATTACTGCTGCACTGCATATTAAGAACCTTTGAAATGATGTAGTATTTTGCAGCCCAATGCTCTGCACTGTATTTTTGTTCTGTAAGGTGACCTTCCAACAGTGGCTGGCTGGATGCAGCAGCAAGGAGTAACCTCCACACATTGTACCAGGAAAATAAATGCTATTGCTCTTAATTTAGGGCCAATTGCTGAACAAGAATTTAGCTTTTTCCCTTCTGAATTTGTGACCGTGATGTGTGTTCAAGCTTTAAGGCTTGAAATTGATGTGTTGTTGTTGTTGAAATAATTAGGTGTACCCTAATGTCAGGTTCAAGTCAGATGTTTTTTTTTTTCCACCAAACTGAACAAAGTCCAATTCTGAAGCAACATTTTTTTCGCCCGAACAAATGTATACTCTACCTGCACTTTTGAAGGTGAAGAGCCATCATCCTTTTTACAGAACATCAGCTTTCGACATTACACAAGACCTGGCGAACCCCAGCTAGCTGCTGAATAGCTGCTCCTATATCTACCCTATCATCACTTGGGCAAATTGTTTTATTTATTGTTGTATTATTGGCAGAAGGGTCTGTTGGTCTAGGTGCTGGGGGTGGGGGGGGGTCTTGTGTTGTTCTGAAATAAAGGGACATAACGAATCAACCAATACACCCGAGAAAAACACACACAAACTAATCAGAATAAACAAAGAAAAATAAGCAATTAAACATCCCCAGTAATAAGAATAAAGGGCGAAACAAATAATACACCATCCAAACCGCTTGATCCTCAATCGCGGGGGGTGCTGGAGCCTATCCCAGCTGTCTTCGGGCAGTAGGCGGGGGACACCCTGAATGTTGCCAGCCAATCGCAGGGCTGTGGGACAATCGTCCAATCAGCCTGCCATTAATGTAGGAAACCGGACATTCGCTGGAGCTGGAATCGAACCTGGTACCTCTGCATGTGAAGCACGTGCTAACCACTGGACTACCGGGCCCCCCGAAACAAATAATACACAAATAAATAATAGAGGGCGGCAGTGCGGCACTGTGATCGACTGATTATTAGCACATTCGCCTCACAATGCAGAGATCAGAGTTACTTTCCTCAACAGCCAGCTGGTGCTGCCTTAAATCCCCGCCAATAAAGGTTGGTAAGTTTCACGTAGCCTCCCCACCCCCACATCCCCAGCTGCAGTCAGCAGCAGTGAGGAGAGTCCTTCTACCCCACATTACAGTTCATTACAATTGCATGCAAATAACAACGATGTAAACTAGGCTTTGCTGAACAAGAATTTAGCTTTTTCCCTTCACGTCACTAGTCAGTCTGGTGAATGACGGTGATTGTGTTGGCAGCTAAATGCTATCTTGGTTGACACTTAACAGGAGTAAACAATACAATCCAGCCGGGTAAGAAAGACTCGGGCGAGATGGACTAAACCCAAAAAAAAAAGCCTTGGAACTCTTCAAACGCGCCACTGGACACCCAACCGCAAATACTACATTGGGAACGTGCCGGCGAAGCACAGAGAGACGTGGGTTGACTTATTTATTAAATACAACACTTGTTGGGGAGGCAAAGGACTGATTCGTTTTAAGGAGATAACTGTAGACCAGATGGTGTGCCGGTCAGAGCACAGGTAGGAAGAGACAGGAATTCCAGGGGGTGTTTCAATATTCTTTACTGGGGTGTTAAAGTGAATACAAAGGAATAAAAACAATACAGGGTGATGTTGGTTGAGGAGGGACGCTTTGGAGGGCTGAAGAGGGAAGATGAAGGATGAGTAGGAATGAAGAGGAATTGATGAGTTTGGATTGAGATTGGATTGAAGACTTGAGGGGGGAGGATTGATCGAGGAGGGTTGATCTTGAGTAAGTGAGTAGGGGGATCGACGAATGTAGAGGGATTGAATGAAGAGGGATTGACGAATGAAGAGGAATCGAATGAAGAGGGATCGAGTGTTTTGTTCATGTACTCGAGGGCTTAGGGAATCGCCGATAAGGTAAACGGCACAAAGGAATTTAAAGGATAAAGGCTGGAATCGGTAGGAACGAAATGACCTTGGTCAGGACGCAAACCCGGAACTGGCAGGTGCTGAAATAACGCGATACTTGAATGCGTCAACACGAACGTCTCGCGATAACTAAGGAACGAGCTGAGCCTTTTCTACAACACTCAACAGCTGCTGTGGAGAGGGGTTTTTTCAACAGCCGGCGACATCCTCCGGCCAATGAGGACCGCCCTGGCCAATGCCAGTTTCGACAAGCTGGTCTTCCTCAAGGGGAGCGTGTCCCTATTGGAGCAGTTTGAGGAGAAGTAGCAAACGCTTTCAATGTTGTTTTATGAAATGCCGGAAACCTTTCTCCCATGGCGTCATGCACGGACACTTTTTTGAGAGGGGGCGGGGGGTGACAGATTGGTGAAATGTAACGATGGAAGCGCTTTAAAAGGAGTAAAAGGAGGGGGACAGACGGGGACTGAGGATGATTATTTTATGAATAAGAATGGAGGGACGATGACGGAAGGGTGCCCAGGTCGCAGGTGGGAGGACGGACCGGCACAACAAGGTCAAGTGCCCATCTTTTTTTCTCACAAACACATAAAACATTTTGCGCAACCACGTGGAAAGTTTATTAAACACAATCATCTGACGCACCGAATCACAATGTTTGCAATAAAGTGATAGAAAATCGAGGTTCACCAAATACTTCAGAACACTGCTGTGTCACAACCATGGCAAAACTGAAACGGATAAAGAAGCAACCTCATGAGTGCTCTTCTACAGTTGGTCCTGAACTTTTCATGAGGTAAACAGATCAGCCACACATGACACAAAATCGATTGTGTAAATCTGTAATTGCGGTGTTGTAATATAAGCGCGCGTGCGCCCACACACACACACACACAAACGGTGCAACAGTGGCAATGTCAAATATTGCAAACACACAAAACAGAATCAAGAAAAACAAATTGAGGATTTAGTCCTCCCATCAGTGATGGATAATAACCACATTACAGGGTCAGTAACATTCAAGGAGCTGTTTGAATATTTTGAATACAAAAGTAAAATAGTTGATAAATATAATGACAGGCGGTAGCAAAACATATGAAGATGTTTCAACACATTGATTAAAAAAAAAGAAGAATGCAATGCAAATGGATTAAGTGTATATTTGGTCAGAGTGCACAATATAAAACATGCCAAGACTGCAACACGGGCCTGAATATTTCCAAATGTACAATCAATTGCTTAAAGTGACATTTATCACCACCAAACGAGTGATACGTACACAGTGATGGCTTTCAAACAATATTATAAGAGCTTTATGTGGGATGGACTCAAATTTAACAGTTTATACACAATATAGCCCCCGCAAAAAAACTAAACAAAAAAAATCAGGGATTGTAATAAACCAAATACCGTAGTTTATATCCTGCAACTTTGTGTACTACAATGCCGCAATGTAAAACAAATCATTTGCACACTTACAAAACTAGAATACATTTCAATTTTCATGTTGAGCTCAAGAAAGCAAAGACTCAAAACTATTAATCCAACCAATAATAGAGGGAAAAAAGCAATCCTATGAAAATAACAGATTATAACAACAAAACAATAATAAAAAAAAAAACCCACAATAACTTATTCTAAAAGCATAAATTAACATTCAAATGTGATTCAACACTTCAAGCAGTAGCATAAAAAAAGTGTGGAGGGTTGTGCGGACCATGCTAAACACTGTCAGCATTTACCGGAAAAGGACAGCTGGCAAATGCAATAGCAGCAAAGCTTTGAGCCCCATGTTGATGATTTGACGAGGAGAAATTGGAATGAAAGTGTGGTAGAGGCACCATTCAAATATTTGAAGTGAGCTTTTTATATGACTGTCTGGTAACTTCATTTCTATAAAGGCTCTTTTGCTGCTGGTGAAAACCTGTCAAAGATTAGAAGACATGTTCATATAATATGGGAACATCTGTCTATTTAGAAAAATAATTAACATTTTGTGTGCTTTTTTTTTTTCTCCTTCCTCCACTGAGTGAAAAATGTGACCGCTTTGTGTCACACGGCAGTATTTTTGGTAATTTTCCTTCTTGTAGGTACATCTACTTGTAACAAATGCTGGTTAAGGCTGTTGTGTCGTAACCGGACTGCAACAATCCCCTGAATTCTTACGGATCTATTTTTGAGGCGATGTGAATGTCAGGATTACTCCCAGTGCATCAGGCACGGTTAGGACAATAGTTTGGGGAAAAAAAAAAAAAAAAAAAAGAGTCCTTCCATCTTAAAAATAAAACCATAAAAGTACTGGCCCTGAGAATGTGTCATGTTTTTCTGAATTGTGAGCTGCTTGAGTCTTCCAATTCTTCAAACCCATGAATGTCCTTGAATGGTTTTGGTATTGGGGCATTTCCACGAGGATTCCGATTTCAGTGCAACATAGCACATTGTAGAGCAAGCAGCTAGCTAGCTAGCTAGCACAACAGCATATCTACCACCACCATTTGACGTAGAACTACCATAAAGGTACAGTAAATTAAACGAGTACACGCGTAAACTCAGCACCGTTTCTAAAACATGTCACTACCGATTACTAGCACGATGTCAATGATTCATCTGTTCATTGGTGCGTTGGTGGAGCCCGACTCGTCGATTTCCAAGTGGAGCTCGGCAACGCATACACAAGTTGTGACATAGTGAGATGACTTACATGGTGTGTGTGTGTGTGTGCTTGTTGACTAAATTCCGCGCCGTGTTGTGAAAGAAACATTCAGACCGTTTGAGCACAGTCCCTGCTTCGGGGTGGCATGGAAATCTTTGATCAAGTTGTTTTAGTGGTTCCCCTCTAGAATTCAGAGTGTTGAGGTGGGAACACTTGTGGCGTGTATCGTGTTTGTTTCCCTTCAAGTGCTGCTTCTGTGCGAGAGCACATATGAGCAGTGCTGTACCCCAATTGAGTTCGGATTCAGTTTTGACCAATGAACAATTCAAGAATAAACAATTCCCTCATCTCTGGGAGTTTGCGGTCCCATCGTGTGCTCTTATGTACTTCGGTAGGTTTTGATGATGTCTTTAATCTGCCTTCTGCAGATGGGACAGCAGGAGTTGGACATTTTCTTGAGCTTCAGGCCACAGCTATAGCAGAGACACATGTGTCCACACGAATAGATGACCGTGTCCACTGTGTTCTCGTAGCAGATGGAGCACTCATCAGAGCGAGGCCCGCGATCCGTTGGAAATGTGGGTGACTTGGGCAGGGTGACTGGAGAATTCAGAGTTGTTCCTGAACAAAGGCAGAAATATAATGTTAGATGCACACAAAGCACAAATCCTAGCATGCTCGCAAAATGCTGCCGGAGCAAAAAAAAAAACGCCAGATGGCCTTAGGCTCAATAATTTCATTTAAAATCACAGGCATCTATGTTCATTTTCAGGGGTTGTACGATCTCACTGGAGGTTACCCACATGTAAGCTTTGCAAGAAAGAAGAACACACACACAACATACGGCTGCTTCTGGTTGCCGATGAAGCGACACAGAGCCTGTGAATGCAGGCCGTTGTTTCGAGACTACCACAGGATGCCATCCGCTGACAATTTCAGAATGGATTCTAACCGGTATCCTGAGGGCCGACTGAGCCCCTGCTTCTGTTTCAGCCACATGAGTGGACCTACCCCCGGGTGAGCCGCAGTAAGCTGCCAAGCACATGCCTCGGTTGAGGACAGTATCCGAGCTGCTGCTGCCCAGGGCACTTGGAGTTTGTGGTGACGAGGAGGGCGAACTGGGGTTCGACCCGGCCCGTGTATCTCCAACATGAGTGGAGCCTACAGAAGATAAAAAGAACGGGATAAGACGGCATCGATGTCAGCAAAGCGTCCACTTCCTGGTAGAATGATTCAAGCAGATGTCATCTCATCGTTTCGGCCGAGGCTCTGACATGTTGCCATTGGCAAAACGCATGATGCAATACAAAGGAGAGCCTGGGTGAGACTCAGGTAGGGGAAGTGATCTCTGTCTCCTCTAATGTGTCAAAACTGTCCTTGAGTGCAACACTAAACCTTGAGTCAATCCCCTGACAGATCATTAATGTACTCCCACTGGTCTCAACGGATAAATGACAAGCAATATTGTGTGGTGACAAAGAGACCAGTGAAGGTCACAAAGTGTGCCAACATTTTATTTTGCTAAAGTCGGTTGAGCAAAAAGTTGAAAGTTGCCAATAGAAATAAATTGCATAGTAAATTAAAAATTAAATAGTAAATAAAATTTCAATATATATATATATATATATGTGGAAAAAAAAATATACCGGTATATATATTTTTTTCAATTACACAACGTACCATCACGACAGTCACACATTGCCTACTCAGCGACCTGAATTTCCCACACCACTGATTGGGCAAGCAATGTAATGTGATCATTTGCAGCCAGCGATGGCCAAGCGGGTGTGTCATAACTAATTGACATTGTCTTAACCTCCGTCCGTGGTAGAGGCTCCGTCGAACCCCTGAGACCGATTCACAAAGGTAAGACAAAGGTTAAGAAGACAAGTGATTCAACAAAAAAGGCACAAAAACCTCCTGGGCTCACATCCACAAGGGGCTAAATATCCTTGTTTGTCTCCTTCTTTGTTTAGTCAGTAGTTAACTATGCTTTTGGTATCATGTTCGTTTCATAATGGCTGCGCAGAGCTCACAAAGTACTGTAGTTGTCTTAGGTTAAAATTGTTTCCTGCTAATAAGCACCACTAGATGGCAGAGAAACACTAACAGGGAAACAACTCAATGGGGAATGTAAAGAGAGTTACAATCTCTTTATATTAGGGGCATCCCATTAGAGGGCGCGCTGTCGGCTTTTGAGAAAATTGAATGCTTTTGGTGCGCCTTATAGTGCGTAAAATACGGTATTTTCCTAATTTACCCAGTGAGACTTGACCAGGACAAACGTCGGCTGGTGTGGTTCAGGAATGAGTGGCTGTCTCTCATTCCTTCCCCGCAAGTATTCTTGCACAAGATCATGAAGATTACTCCTGATGCTTCGTTAGCAGTGGAAGGATCATGCAATCTGCAGAACTGGTTGAGAAGGCTCAAGTGGATAAGGTGGGACTAAAATTTGGTTGGGTAAATCACGAACGAGATGATCCAGATGAAAGAATCTGAAGCAAGCGTGTTGTCATGCAGCAGCACACGGTGCGCTGCGAGGATCTGAGTAACAGCTGTGTAAAACCCTCTTATCACCGTCACCACCTGAACATGAGGCATGACATATTGTCATAAACCCTGACGGATACCGACACGTTGCTTCTTTATGGGTGAGTTTTTTTTTTTTTAATTGTTTTCCTCAGAAGCCCAGCAAGTTGCTATTGTCTGAAACGGACATCATCATAACAGGCAAAGTGGCTTTCTTTTTCCTTGACAATCAAAACGCGCATTACAACAACAACACGTACGTATAATCACATTGTCAAACCACTTATTCCTACAAGCCCCCAGTTAAGTCATATCAATATCATGAAAGAAAATGATATTATGCTTGAATACAATTGTCACTGTAGTTCAAGGGAGCCCAGTAAGTGGATCGCGATCGACCGGTAGCTCGTGATCCCAAGTTGATCACGAAAATATTTGTGTGTCTGTGTGCGTGTTCTTGTGTTAGTGCACACTACACCCTTAGCAGTCTCACGTTCACAAAAGGTAGTTAAAAAATAAAATAAAATTAAAAAAGCAGGTCACCCAGGGCACTTGGAAGGAATGGGAATCTGGAGTGTCGGGAGAATCATTTTAAAACAGTACACGTGAGCTATAATCGTGAATGCGCTGCAAAAGTGTGTCCCATGCCACTGCGTCAGGTCTCTACTAAGGTAGGCGGTGATTGGCTTTTCACAACCTCCCAAACTTTTGTGTATACTTTATTTTTCTGTTTCGTTCATCTTAGGAGCCTTTACGGCTATTGCATGCGTGTGTAAGTGCGTGCGTATACGCCCGTGTGAGGTAATGGGTCAATGGCGGGATGTTGGTATGAAAATCAGGTCTGAAATGATATCCTTGCTTCATCTTAGGCAAGGAAACAAAAATGTTCTAGTCGCTTAACTGTTGTTGATGTTCAACTCTAGATTGGATGAGCGCAGAGGTGCTCATGAGGCATTACATCGGGGCCAGGGGCTTGCTTGGCCTGCTGAATTTATTGTTCATACTTTTAAAGCTTTTTTTTGGGGGGGGGAGGACAGAGCGAAACATTCCCTTGGTCTTGTGTTGCAGCTGTCACAACACTTTTCAAGAAGCATGCCAATGGAAATTCATTCGGCAGTGTGGACATGACAGTGAAAATATCAATGGCATTTGATTCCCTGAAAATCTCTGAATGTAAATCACATTTTTTGTTGGGGCAAATAAGATGCATCAGTAGAGACCGATACCTGCTACACAGAACATAGTTTGACTTGACGCATTTGTCATGAATGCTTAATCTGGCGCCTCCTGTGCAGTAGCATGTCTGGCAGCATTTAACGTGGCTTCCATTCACCTTAATTGAAATTCCCATTGCTCTCCTGTCAACACAAGGCAATACATCAGCATCGGATGAGAGATGCTACAAATCGGAATGTCAAGAATGTAGAAAGATTACACTCGCGGGTTCCACACTGAAAGTCGCTCAGAAGACACAGTATTTCTGATTTGGTACTGTGCCAAGTTTTTTTTTTTGCTGCTTTGGTTAGTTGTCAAGGCAAAATGGAATTTAACGGTGAATGGAACATGTTGTCTGTGAGGGATTACTCCGTTGACGAATATACATTGTGACATAGTGATTGCTTTGGTGTACCAATATAAACAAGAAAAAAGAGAAATACAATACTTAATGAATCGTGAATTTCCTGAATTCTATCCAATTTCCGAACCGCTTCATCCTCACTAGGGTCGCGGGCGTGCTGGAGCCTATCCCAGCTGTCTTTTTTATGCTTAGTTTTCACTGAACCCACAGTACTATCATTAAAGAATCGTGACAGATATCTGGCAAAAACATTGCGACATTAAATTTTAGCCGTATCACACAATCCTAGTGGTCCCCAACACCATTCCAAAATCATATTTAAACGCTAATTTAGGACGCTAAGAGACCGCCAGTTAATTAGGCTGTCATGGGAGAGTTTCAGAGTCAAAAGTGGTGTGCAAAAAATGCTGCATCTTTGGAGCTAGACGATGCGGCTGCGGATGGTGTCTCGCTCAAGGGCACCGCACCTTGCCACTAGCAAGCAAGCAGAGTAGCATCTCTCCAACAATCAGTTTCCAATGTGACATTTTTAGTCAGCAGTGGGACTCAAATTGGCTTGAAAGAAAGCCCAAGTCCTCATAGCACTGCCATTATTTTAATGCCACGAACTACCAGATTAACCCAACTCCTGCTGAGCAGCTCTCCAAGGTTCACAGCGTTATAATAATCCTCCTTATTTTAGCACACTGAGCAAACACTATAATCCCTGTCTACCCATGTTTGTGTTAAATGTGATTGCATGACGTTCCTGCTTACCCAGAATTCTCAACTGAGTGACTGCACCATGTAGACCAAAGAACATCCAGAGTGGGCGCGAGTTGTCCACACAGACTTGCATGCCAACGTTGGTGCCGTTGTGGCTTAAGATGACCTCCCCTTCATGGTTGACCAAGAAGCCAAGGATGTCACTGCTCTGTAGAGTGGTGGGCACACGACACACCGCCCAAAACTCCTTTCTATCCACGAGAGCCTCTGGATTATATGGCAGATCACTGGGGCGCAGCACAGCCGGGTCGCATGATGTCACACCGTAGGACAAGGAACCTGAGCGGGCTGGACTGGATTTAGTGACTTTGATGTACACACACTCTCCAGTTTGTAGAGGGCGGTTGGTAAAGACGAGCGTGCGCTCCTCCCGTGAATGCTCGGATCTCGCCACAGTCTGTTCATCGAGAGTCTTAATATGGGCACCGCGCAACTGGTGAAAGTGGAGATCGCTCTCTATGACGGGCGGCAACAAAGATGATTGCTGCGAGTTGAGGGAGTTCTGTGGGATGGGACAGCTGGAGGAGGCTGAGGCCAGGTGGAGTGTGTGATGGTTTGCGTGGGAGTTGCCTCCGTCCTCCCGCTGAAGGTTGAGGTCACACAGGCTAACAGAGAGACGGGAGTCGTTTGCCCCACGGCAGAGAGAGGAGGAGCGCGCCGTCGTGAAAGAGCGAGGGCGCAAACAGTCGGGAGGAACAATCTCACTGTCTGAAAATAGAGGTGGAAAAAGCAATTTCGTTAAAATAACATCGTAAAGTTATGTTCAGCAATTTAGTTTGTGGTTAGCTAAATCAAAGATAAAAAAGTTGTCACAAGTCGTTTTGAACTTCATTTAAATTTGTAACTAAGTGCACTGCATTTGGCAGGCGACCAGTCCAAAGTATTCTTCTCCTTCCCAAAGAAAAGGCTCAAACTCATGGAAAAATATTCTAGGAGTAGATCATAGGTGTCACCTTGTGAACACAGTCCGAAAGGTACCTCACATAATTTCTTTCTGGCAACGAATTAAGCACAGTATTAGTATTAGTAGCGTGGGACTTAATTAAATGGTATTGTGTTGCAGTGACATTCTACCAGTTTGTTGGAAACATCAGTTTTCAAAAGTATTGCATTTTAATGGTACAGTATAAAGGTCTATGAATTACGTTGTGTGCTGGCATGTCACGAAGAGGAATTGGTCGAAACGGCTATTTTTCATCACACAAACTACATTCACAAACGGCAGCAGCTCGGTCAATTTGTTTATTTTATGTTTGTATTACATATGTATGAAATGGGCAATATTGTAAGCAGTGAAATCTGGTGATTGACTGTCAAGGGAATGAAAAACTTGTATCGAAATTCAGACGAGATCAATCCAACCAACCACATTCCTTATATCAAATTTGGTGTTGATCGCCAGCTAAACCGAGCCAAAGACAATCTTGCGGAGGGAGGCAGAGACACACAAACCTGCTGCTAGAGAGCACACACACCTATTGACGAAATTCACTTCCGTGTTAGCACCATTTGCAAGACACAACCATGTGCTGTTTAGTATATACGATACACATATTGTGTTTTAGAACAATACATGACCATATTTATAATTTCACGATTACCAGTGGATTGAATGCTGACGCTTTTAAAAATCAGCCTGTGTCACGCCGGCCCATTCAATTGAATTAGAGTGAGCCTCGCCTTTCAATATACCCACACATTCCTCATGATTATCACCCACATTCTATTTCTGTAGCAAGGCACATCTTCGTTGACTACCACCTTTTTCAGGATTCAAAAAGTATGGGAAGCTTCAAAACGCGATTCAGGCTGTTATCGTTCATATTGCGGAGAGTGCACGCAGCACATTGCCATGTAATGCATCAGTGCAATCACAAACATCATCCATGTGCTGAGGTGAGAGGTTAACTGATTTTTTTCTTCAAGCCACACAACACATCCATCCATTTTCTGGCCAAGAACACAGGGGCACACACTGGCACTACTCCAGCAGAGATAAAGTGGCTCATCTAAGAGTGTGAGATGATTGCTCAAAATAACAACTCTGCTTGTGCTCTCTTCATTGTCCTGCTCAGTGGTGGTTAAAATTAGCCTGGTATACAGAGTAAGGAAACTAGCCAAGACTTCTTGACCCCCCCGCCCCCTCTGCCGAAAGTAGATAGAATCAGGGATCCTTTTTTGAGAGCAACTGAGGCAAGGACAAATGGCAAGAGGCCTGTTTGTCTCTGAAGAGCCTCTCAGTCCTGGTTGAGTCTGGGTCCTCTATCAGATCCGGACGTAAGCGTCTGACTCCAGATAAAGCTCTTGGCCTCAATGACCAGAATTGTGGGTCAGGCCATTGGCCTGTAAACAGCTGTCAGGAGAGCACACAAATAATGCAACAGCCGAACGGGACATTGTTGTTTTAAAGGAGTTCAGCCCAATAATTTTAACAACTTTTTTTTTTTTAATTGATTGGGAATACACAAAGGGGCAAAAGCCTAAATTGTGAGAATTAAAAAACCTGTATAATTCACGAGGTTTTACATGACATTTGTCAAACAGGTCAATGTTAAAAATGATCAGACTATTTATATAATACTTTTCATCCATAACAATGGAACTCAAAGGGCTGAAAACTGTTGAAATGATTCAGACACTTTCATAAGAAAGGCAAAACCCACATTCTAAATGTACAACATGGTTGTTTACGAAAGTAGAAAATACTGAGTTTAGTCCGATAAAGGTGGAGTTTTGCATGCTAATTAGGGCCTTTAAATGAGCATCTTCATAAAGAACAAATTTAAAATTGAATTCTTGTAGAAATAGGTTGAGAAATAATGAAGTTATACTTGTTTACTAATTTGAAGGTGTTTTCATTTATTTATTTATTTTTTACACAAAACCGGTCCCTAAAAAGTGTATTACACAAACAGTGTTGACACTGCATTGATACTTGTGTTGGTCAGTAAATAGGGATCTATTTGGATGGCGGCGCGGACACCCGCAGCGGCTCCTCTTGTTTTATGTTGAGGGGGAAGAAATTTAATCTGTGCTGTATGTTACACACACGTACAGCACATATGACAATAAAGTGTATTCAATTCAATTCAATTCAATTCAATCTCTGCTGTACATCTAAAATCTTTGCAATTAAACAAAATAAAAAATGCATGCTGGCAACGCAAAAATAGCCTGTCAAATAATAGTTCAACTTTATTCAATTACTAGTTTTATTCTTTTGCTAAAAATACAATTTAATCTTTGTATAATTTAATTTGGTCCGTTTTTTTAACTGAGTTAAGTTTCTGAGAAGCGTTCAAAATTTGCCCAGAAATACAGCAAATTTGTCTGTAATATCTTTCATAGTTAAAACATTTAATTTATGTACGGAATTATGTGTACCAAAGTTGTTTAATCATATGAAAAAGTCCAAATATTGAATTTTTCATACATTTTTATTGAGGAACAAAACGTTTTTATAAGTGTCTTGGCTCCAAAGAGATTTCTCCTCTTGGACACCAGTTCCCCTTATTCTTAGAAAATATTCGTTCACAGAGAACAGATGAAGATGGTATACATTGATGAAGTGTTCTTATGGACGTAAGACGGTTCTGTGGAGCAGAGCCGAAACTTCAGACACTAAAACAAAAAGTTAATTTATCTGAAATAAAAAACAAACCTCTTGCAAGAAAAAGAGTAGAAATATTTGATTTAAAAACTCAGTTAACCATGCCCAAAGGAGGAAAAGATTTACCTCATTTGGCATCAAGAAGATCAAAAAATATTTTCAGACTTGTGAAAATTTTCAAGAACTATCCATATAGAAGCAAAGCAAAACTCCAACACCTGGCACAGGTACAGGTACAGGTATAATCTCCATCCAACAAACCCACAACATGTTGATTCAGTAAAGTGAGATTAAAAAGGTAGCAAGGGCAAAGTGTCATTGCATTCCACGTTTGTGGACGGCATGAAAACCAAAATAACAGAGCGGCCTAGGGCTGTTTATGGTTGCACACATGCAGTACAATTACAAGAGCGTAACTGGGAATAACCTTGCATGGGTAAGAATAGTTTTTAGCTCTGTTCTGTATTAATAGAACATCCTTAGACTCTATAGCCCTCATGAAAATCAGTTGAGGAATTAGCAATTTATGATTTGTTTTCAATGTACACATACAGTATTCCCTTTGACGGAAAGGTTGTCCCGACCTATGTTTCTGAGCCAGGCTGCGACAACATGCTGGCATATGTAGGCAGTGCAAGTTTATTTGGATAGCACAATTCAACAAGGTGACTGAAAGCACTTGACATGCATTGATAATATTGATAAAACCTCTGCTATCTGCAGCTAGGTCAGCATTGCAAGTGAGAACCTGTTCTCATTTGCCTTATGTGGATAAATAAAGGTAAAACTTTTTTTTTTAATCCCACCCTAAAACACCCCCACTTGCAGCATTTCATTTCACTATCCGATGGTAATTGCTAAGAGACTAAATAAGAAATCTTATAAATGAATTGCATCAATCATGGAACTGCGATAGTTACATTCATATGAATTCCCACACCTTGTCCACAGTGGTACTCAAGACTGTGACCATCCGGTTCCAAAGCCAAAGTCTCGCCACTTGAGCGATGCAGACTTCAGGCAGTAATTGACTGTAAAAGATATGCCAGTGTCTGCACTGATTGATATTACTGAGCCCCTGAAAAAAACAGCAGTTGGAAATGGCTGTAAATCCTGAATAATGGTGCAAGAAAGATGTAAAACTCATAACTCATGTGCTCGTATTAAAATATCACAAACCACTTGAAAATGTATGCATGTGTGTGTGTGTGCGTGTGTGTGTGTGTGTGTGTGTGTGTGTGTTGTTCTTTTGTGGCTTCACCAGCTGCTGCCCATCAATGATGGTGCACCTGCGTTTTTAGGGTACACTCCCTTTGTCCTATTGGCCCGTGGCCCCTTTTCATTCGTCCAATCTCACAGTTCCTATTGGTATTCATGCCACATTTGTGCAACTTGACAGTATCAGGACAGTGTGTGTTCAGTTACACGTGAACCAAGGGAGGATAGATTCAGAGTGCAAAAGGTACAACAAGTAAACCCTTTCATTGAAATAAGAATTAAAACTCATTTGGCTTGTGATTCCCGCCCGCCCGCCCCTAGCAGAGCCATTTTGATTGGAAGAATAAACCACCTGGCAGGCTAATCCACTGTAAGCACGACACATAAGACACAGGGCCAGGGTTGATGGAGGAGAAATGCAGCATGTCTATTTTGGCCCAAACAGACTTGGCTCACACAGTAAATGTTTTTGATTAGGGAATGGCAAGCTAATGCTGTACTTGGGGAGGTGGGGAGAGGGATGTTGGCTTAGTCGATCTTTTCGCCAGGACAGATGAAACATGTCAGGAGTGTGAGCCAGTGTTGGAAGTGTGGGTGGGAGAGGGGATTTACTGTGTCACGCACGCACGCACACACGCATAGATGCGCACATGCGCAACGGGGTTATCTTTATCCAGAGTCTCGGGAGGGTATTGTCTGATGTCAGCAAATGTGAAGACAGAGGTGAAGAACAAAATCAAATGGGAGATATTAGGAGATTTACGATAGGTATGGTTATACAACAACAGAGAGCAAATACAAAGGAAATGGCCCAGATATCTTCAGCTAAGAAATATGATGGGCAATATAGATCAAAATGGAAGTTTTTGGCTCTCGGTAGTAATTCATGGGAAGCCAACATATAAGTTAAAGACAGCAACATTTCCTCCATTTCCCAGGCCAGGCAACATGTGTGAGGTGAAATAAAATGACAGTGGAGGAGGGGTAGTCAAAGAAAAGGGATAAAGTCAGAGGGGAATTTGTCCTAGATGCTTGCGATGTTCTTCATTCTTGGCAAAGGCTAAGTCTACATTCCCTCATCAGGCCAGAAGGCTTTGAACCGTCGGCTTTTGAGCGTCATTCTTCTGACACATGGCCATATCAAAGATCAAGGCAACATGCTCCTTCCCCTTTGACATCATCAGAATTAAGCATGGTCATTCTTCTTGATAATAACCTCCATCACAGGGTACTTAAATTAAAGCCCCTTGTTTTATTTTTGTATGTAGGCACGATTTAGCAAACAAACCAGGGCCACAATTAGGGATGTAACAAGGAAGTCGAGCCTCACAGTGTGGTTTTCACTGGACCAGCTTAATTAGGAGCATCTACATGACTTGGAGAAGGCGTTGACCGAGTACATTTAATACTGCCGATGTCAGAGTTTGGTTCGCATTGTAAGTCGGAATCAGGGTCGGACTCCGCCAAGGCTTTTGTCGCCGAAAAAAAATTTCTAGGCGCAGCCGAAGCGTCCCCTCAGTATTGCAAGATGATGTGGTACTCTCCTTCAAGCAGGGCTCTCCAGGAGCGTTTCGCAGCCGAGTGTGAAGATGAGATCAGACAAATCTGAAACATGGTCCTCAGTTGGGACTCTGCAGATTCAGGGTTTTGCCTTAGAACTTCTCCTTCTACCTCATCTATGGTCACGAGCTATGGAAGCAATGAGTTGCAGGGTGTCCGGAGAGATAGTTTACTCCTGACTCGGGCAACCTTTATTATGTCAATATGTTTGAATTACTGACCAGCAGATATCTAAAGTAGAGGTTGAAAATTTTCTGTTATTCTCATGGGGCCCTCCAAGAGCTTTCACCTGACCAACCTGAAATATGTTTGAATTACTGACATGTAGAGGTGAACATTTTCTGTTATTCTCATGGGGCCCTCCAAGAGCTTTCACCTGACCATGATGTCCCAATGATCCTGTAGGAGTTAAATTGTCTGGGGCTTTATGCTCCCTCTGGGGAATCCCTCGTTTTGCTGGGGGGCTTCAATGCTCACGTGGACAATGACAGTGAGACCTGGAAAGGAGTGATTGGGAAGGTGGACTCTCCGATCAGAACTAGAGTGGTGTTTTGTCATTGGACGTCTGTGCTCGTCTCTTTGACAATAAAGTTGTATTCAACTCAATTCAAACATAAGGATGACCTTATGTGGACTTGGCACCAGGACACTCTTGGCCACAGTTCGATGACTGACTTTCTGGTTGTATCCTCGGACTTGCAGCTGCATGGCTTGGACACTAAGGTGAAAAGAGGCGGGGAGCTGTCAAGTGATCACCACCTGGTGGTGAGTTGACTCTGATGGTAGGGGGAAGATGCCAGTCCGATCTGGCAGACCCAAATGTATTGTGAGGGTCTGTTGGGATCATCTGGCAGAGTCCCCAGTCAGAAAGAGTTTCCACTCCCACGTCCCGAGGGAAGTGGGCGACATTTAGTCTGAGTAGACCATCTTCTGCGCCTCTTGTTGAGCCGGCCGATCCAAGTTGTGGCCATAAGGTGGTCGGTACAAACTGACTGGTGGATACTGGCAGTAAGGGATGCCATCAAGCTGAAGGAGGTACAGGACCCCCCTATGCAAACTAAACCGATACAAAAACTCATTCGTACCGCAGGCTATCAACCTAATTAACAAACAGCTAGAGGAAAGCAGACAGTGGTACAGGAGTGGGTGTCATTCTCAATAGTAGCAAGATGGAAGTGGGAATTGTTTTTACCGGGGCAGCTATGGGAAGGGGAAGGGACGGAATATTTTCTGTGGGAGTGGGATGAGACACTCCCGTATCACCCTCTGATTTAAAGCAGCAGGCCACCAACGAAGTTTACCACAATTGGTGGTATCAGTGCCTAGTACAGAAAAAAAAAATCACTCCGATTAAGAGTACAGATTTCCATCAGCACAAATACTGACACTGGTATGGGTGCATCGCTGTCACCATTATGCACCGTGAGAGACGCTGTGTAAGGCAGGGGTCCCCAACCGCCGGTCCACGGACCGGTACCGGGCCGCACAGAAGGAACTTGCCTTAATTCCGTTTTATTTATTTCGGAATACGAAATGTTTTATTTTGAAAAATTACCGGATTCTCCGTTACATCCGTCTGTGTCACGCTTGACTCACGTCAAGCCACGCTTCTCCGTCACGTGACCGATTACGCTAAAAGCAAAACGCTGGAGCTCCGAAAAAAGAGTAAAAAAAACTGCTGGAGATCGCAAATGACAGCGGCCTTAAGAATACGTTTGAGACAGCTGGATTAAAGTTATGGCTGAATACTCAGATTGCCACAATAGCACTGTTGCTATTTCCGACATCCTACCTGTGTGAGGTGGGGGTTTTCTGGAGCAACGGCGACGAAAACAAAATTACGAAGTAGACTGGACATAAACCATACACTTGATGTGTCATTGTCTCCTATTACCCCGAGATGGGACCGTCTGGTTGCAGAAAATCAAGCTCGGGGCTGTGGTGAGTCATCATTTTGATGCACTTTTTTTGCGTTGTATCATATTTTGAAGGCATTAAACATTACCATAGCGATCAGAGTGTTGCGGCCAGATTAGACGCTCCTTGTGTTTATTATTATATTTCGAAAACACCACAGTTTTCATGCAGCTCATACCATATTATTTTGTTGAATCAATCCGCCACACCTTAAATGCCGGTCCCTGAAAATATTGTCTGATACAAACCGGTCCGTGGGGCAAAAAAGGTTGGAGACCCCTGGTGTAAGGCATTAGCAACTGTTTACTGAGGATGTCAATTTGAAGAGGAAATTAACTTTCTGGAGTATCAAGCCAAAGATACAAAATGTGTACTGAAGTGATTGACATGTCGAAACACATCAAATGTTACTATTGAGTAACCCAATCCAGAACGGTCATACTTTAGCCAAGTGAAACATCAAAGTCAGTCAAGTGTTTAAAATATCCATCATTGACTGAAAGTTTCTCCCAGATTTCTCTCACGAGCTGAAGAACACAATAAAGACTTGCCAGATAATTGGTGGCTACTCGAGCCATTGGATTTCTGGCAGAGCATAGTTAAAACACTCATGCACAGGCAATGATCAAAATTCCAAGACAAGATGTTATTTCAAGTTCAAGCAACATTTCACAAATAAAAATCGAATCATACCCTGAGTTATTTCATTTCTGTTGAATGCATCTGATTCTAAAATTAAAATGGTTGTAGACTATTTATATATAAATACTCAGACATTCAGATAAAACATTGTTCGTCTGTGTGTGGCCTTGGCAAAAGACATTCAAGGAATTAGGGTAGGGAAAGGTTATGCTGCACTGTTCTTTCAGTTTCATTCATAGAGTTCAGCTTATCTTTTACCGCATTTGTTTGACTGACTCGCTGATATCCACCTTCTTGCAGCTAAAACCACTTCCTGTTAATGCAGGGGTTAGGAGGATAGCCAGCGACAAGGTTTAACTACCTTCCAAACTGTCACTTAGGCCAATGAGCAATCTCAAAAGCTCTGGGGTGTACTGTATCAGTACCAGAAAGTTTATTGTTTTTGTTAAATGAGGATTGACACGGACTTGTTTAATTTAATGCAGACGTAAGAGTCAGCCAAATCTTCTGCTTCCCATTGCATGGAAACCACATGACTGGGACACTTTGTGTGAACACGTTCCATGTCATAAAAATTAGATCAATTTTCCGAGTTTATATCATCTCAACTTATGTCAACTTCAACCACCTGCTCCGGGGCAATAAAAGTTATGACTATGAGAATCGTGATATGTGACCAACTGTGAGTTGTGAGCATATTTTCTTGATCAGACACGATGGAAATGCAAAGCTGATGCTATTTTGAGAAGAGAAGTTCCTAACCATCGCTTGTGTGGCACAATCTCCAAAGTCACATTGGAGTAAATGAAGCCATGCAAAGTACAATATATCCTCAAAAAAATTTCAGAATATGAGCTTATTGTTACATATATTGAAGTGAAGCTTTCCCGAGTAGCAGACCAAACTAACGGGTTGAGTAGATATGACCAAAAAAAAAAGAATTTGAGAGTGGTTTTCTTCGGACTACAGGTGCACAAAGAAGATAACTCTCCAAAAAAGCAATCTCTCCCCCTTAAAAAAATATTTTTTTCCAGATGCAATCATCCTATTTTCAAAATTCTTGGTGCATTTTACTCAGGTTCAAGTGGCCATTCAAATCACACACTGCATTCTGACATTCATTTTTGGCAAATGTTGCTCGTCTTCCACAGATTTTTGTGAAATGTGTAAATAAACTTGGCTGATTTATACTCTGACTGAAACTCTCCTTTCGCCAAACCTACATTTTGCTTAATATGTAACCAAGCTTGTGCAATCATTCGCGACTTCTGCTTTTCAAAACTGTGCACTTGGGAGGGATGGGTACCGAACCACAATACAAAACTGGTCCTGGGGCAGAATCATTGAAGATTAAACATTAATTAAATATAATAATTAAGTTGATAAATAGAGAAAGGTACTGCAATATCCATTATGAATACAAGAAAATTGACATAAGAGTACCACGGTGTGCAAGTATAAAATCCAGATACAAACCAAAAGTAGTAAAAATATCACAGTCTAGGGTAAAAGCATGAGCTTTTATGGAGACTTCTTCTTTCTTTCTTTCTTCCTTTCTTTCTGATTGATATAAAAAAATAATCTATTTATATATAAACACATAACTTGGGGTAGGACTAGATACGTTTTTTACTTCTTCCTACTCCTTTGAACATATAATTGTGTTGTATGATGACTGATTTCTCTTCCTTTTACAATTTTACTTACCTTACTTTCTGTCAATTTATTACTGAGTATGTTTTTATGTTCAATAAACAATAAACAACAATAATAATAAAAGAAACGAGTATCAACAAGTTCCACCCTGAACAGTTCTGTGTAGTCTGGGAGAAATTAATCAAATTGCCTTTTTATTTAGGCTATATTTAGGCTATTTTGCACCTTCTAATTCTTTAATGTTGTTTCTACCGAGTAATAAAATTGATATATTTGTCGAAGAAGAATTATTACCATCGAAAGACAAGCCATCTTACACCATTCCAGCATCATGCATGAGAGGCATAAGCCCTGCCGGTGCTATGCAATCACATTACAATATGATTCATGGTAGTATATAAAAATGTTCATTGCCCCATATTACTATATGGAGGAGTGCAAAAGTAGGTATACATAGGATCCAGAGGTGTTGAATGGCTTCAGCAACCAGCAAGTAAACGAGCTCTTGAGGAGAAGAAGCACCGAAGGGTATAGCCAAATTTGGATCTTACATCTCTGGTAGTGTCACATCGGTGAACTTTGTGACCTTACATACTGAATGTATTTTTTTCTGTTTTTGTGTTGAAATCAGTGCCAATAGCTTCTTGTAATAGTCTAAAAATGTTCATATTTGTATCTCTTTTTCTTGTTTTAACATGTCATGTTTTTTTTTAACTGAACCTCGTAGTGGCTTTGAGATGAGTTCCCTAAATACCTTACAATTGTACGTTGAGGAACATCCTCCTTAAACTGTTCTCAAGGAGTTGTTCCCAAAGACGTGAACCTCTCCCCAAGTTTGTGAATGACTAAGCAATTCGGGTTAGCTTCTTTTAAACTCAAATGGCACCTGTTCCCAGTTTGTCCGTTCACCTATGGTATGTTCCCAACAGGTGTTTGATGAGCATTCCTCAACTTTCTCAGTCTTTTTGCCACCTGTCCCAGCTTTTTAAAAACGTGTTATAGCCATAAAATCCTAAATGTATGATTATTTACTAAAAATAAAGTTTATCAGTTTTAACATTATATATGTTGTCTGTCTCGTGGATTCAATTAAATATAAGTTGAACATGACTTGCAAATCATTGCACAGTGGTACCTCTACTTACTAAATTAATATGTCCTGGAAGAAATTTCTTAACGAGAACATTTTAGAAAAGTAGAGACATCTTTTCCATCTAAATGCCCTAATCCATTCCAAGCCCCCAATATTCAGATATACATGTTTTATAAAGCATAAAAATGCCTCAAAATATGTAACAGATACATGTTACAATTAGATTATTGCACAATAAATGAGGGATGTATAATGTAAAAAACAAAGAATAAAGATTACAAATGATGGTCATTTAACTTTTGACTGCGCCCTCATAATTTTTTTGCCCTCATTTGTTCGTTTTTTTGTCAGAAGTGGTTTTTGTCTAGCGTTTTGTAAAGAACTGATCCAAGGACGTTTGCTTTTGTCGGCTTTTAACAATCCTTCGAAAATATCCAAGGCAAACATCAGCGTAGTGAGCGATCACCCGACTGGTAAACACATTTTCTGGGTAATTCACATTTACGTAAAACTATTGGAACACCTCCATGGCCCGAGGGATGAATGACGAGGACGCTGCATAGACACAGATCTATCGATCTGTTTATTTACACACATAGACATACGGTCGAGGTCCCTCTTAGCAAATGGGATCCCAGGAAGATGCTTGGTAATAGTCAATGGCAGAGCAAGTGTAAGTATGTTGCGTTCAGGAAACTCGGAGCTGCGACGAGCAGCCCATCCTGTATTTTTGCCTTCCGTATTTGAAATTTCTTTCATAACCAGAGGCAATATTTTCCTGTTGAGGTGTTTCGTAACCTGAAAACTTCGTATAAAGAGACGTTCGTAAGTAGAGGTACCACTGTATTCTGTTGTAATGTATGTTCAACACACCATCCCAACTTCATTGGAATTGGATTTGTAAATGAACATTTGAAATGCTCTTTTAGACATGTATAAAAAGGATGAAGAAAACAGTGCATACTTTTGAATGTTTAAAAACCATCAAAAATGTAGCCTCTTGGCTGCTAGATTTTGGATAATTGCTAACCCAGATCAACCAACTTACCTAGCAGCTGCACTCCACGGGTTAGACCATAAACATCAATTAGAGCCCAGAGGGGTTCGCTGGTTCGGACGCCGCTGAAAAACAGCAAGGGGCTGGACTCGTTTATGCGGTAGAAAACACGGCCCTTCTTGTCAACCCAAAAGGCGATGACATTCCCCTCATTTGCAAACTCTTCAGGTAGAGCCTTCGCCCAGAAGCCACTCTGGGACACCAAGTCTGGGCAGGCGTACTTTGGCAAGTTGTCTGGGTTGATCCGGCAGGGATCCTTGGAGGTGAACCCCAGACGCAAAGCTCCACTCCAACAACACTGCTTTTTAGTAATCTGACAGGAAGGGGGAAAAAAGGGTTTTTGAAGTCAGTGATTTGTGCATGGACCAAAAATCTAACCAAGAGATTCAGTCAGTACAAAGATGATACAAGACAAATTGAACTTCAGCAGTTTGAGATGACTTTGCCCATGAAGAAAACAGATCTGAGACAGCATCATAAGGTGATGTTCGAATCATCAAAACACACACACACACACACACACACACACACACACACACACACACACACACACACACACACACACACACGTATACAGGTACATTAAGACACGTATATACACAAATGAAGTCTGTTGAATTTTTGTTACGCCAAGTGTCTTTACCATGATGTGAAATTTTATGATCTGCAACATAAACATAAATCTGAATGTGCTAATTCCATTTTGGAAATACAGTCAATCCTCGGTTTTCGGACGTCTCGGTTCTCGTACAATTCGGTTTTCGAACTAAAATTTCGAGTTTTTTATGCCTCGGATGACGAACAAATTTCCTCTCGGCCTCGCTACCTCGTGTCGCAACACTCCCTCGTGTCACGGCGCTCCCTCGTGTGCGGCGCTACACAGGAAGCGACCATTGTGAGCAGACGTTTTTGTATTGTTCAATAGATTTTTTTTATAAAGCAGACGTGTTTGGTGAAACGCTTCCTAGTGTAGCGTCCATTGTGAGCAGACGAGTTTGTATTGTTCAATAAAAAAAAGCAGACGTGTTTGGTGAGACGCTTCTGTTAGGCCGAGTGAAATCCCCCTCTTTTCAGAATGGTTTGCCCTAGCAGCACGGGGGAGAGTGTGTGTGTGTGTGTGTGTGGGCGTTTGTTTACGGCCGGCATTTTTCAATGCAGCGGCACATAATGATCACTGGTGTCCGGTGTCTCATTATTATGCAATAATCGTACAGAAACAGCTTGTGAGCAGACGAGTTTGTATTGTTCGATTAAGAATTATTTTTTTAAAAAGCAGACGTGTTTAGTGAGAACTACGTAATATTGGACTGCTATTTTTGCATCGTGTATCAGCCCCTAATCATGGCACCAAAGAAAGCAAGTGGAAGTGGTGAACCTGGTGAAGAAAAGAGGAAAATAGTGCGCAAAACTATAGAATTTAAGAAAGATTTAATCGCAAAATATGAGTCAGGTGTGCGTGTGTCTGTGTTGGCGAAGGAGTTCGGGATGCACGCCCCATGACAGATAGAGAGAGAGATGTTTCTTCAATTTTTATGTTACTATGTTAATGTTAAAATTGGTCATCTCCCATTACATTTGTATAGTTTATGGTGTGAAAATTGTAAAAAAAAGTGGTTTAAAAAAGTTGTTTTCTTGACTTGGAACGGATTAAAACATTTTACATTGATTTCAATGGGAAAAATGGTTTCGGTTTCCGAACAATTCGGTTTCCGAACAGTCTTCTGGAACGGATTAAGTATGAAAACCGAGGTTTGACTGTAGAGTGGACCCCCACGGTCCTATACGTCACATATGTCAAAATGCCGGCCCGCGGGCCGGATATGGCCCACGAGAATGTTTTCAGTGGCCCCTGGGATGATATTGATATATTATTAGAACCGGCCCGCGGACCGCAGCAAGCCGGGGGCCCGCAGATCTTTTACGCGCACCAATAATACATTTCCCACAATGCAACAGTCGTCTGCTTTATTTCAATATTCGTGCAGCAGTCGTTCGCATAACAGTGACGTTAGCTTTCAGATACCTATCAAAAATGGCAAAACGGAAGGCGGACACTGAGAACCGGAGTCGGAGTACATGTTCATAGACGTAGCTGGAAAACCTGTGTCTCTTCTGTGCGGAGATACAGTAAACATTCCCATCCCCGGAATTCTATGAAAAGGAATATCCTTCACCCGTAATAAAAACCTATGCATTAACATTTTGACTACGATATTACATGTTACCGGAACTACGTAAGCGGAAATTCCACTAGCCGTAACCCGGATGGAGACGTCATGCAGCGGGAGCTTAAATACACGCAACGCTCCACCCGATACGCGGAAAGACACCAACGGAGACACCTTTTCACGTCGCATTTTTTGATAATCAGATTCGAAACGACAACGTGTAAGTGAGTTTTTATTGGCGTGCGTTTTACTGTAATTGCGAACGATTTCTAACTTTATTCACTTACGTCCTGTTGATCGCGGCACTAGCGTAAAAAGCTACGCCCACTCAACACAACTGGAGAAGATGGAAGAAACGTGTTTGCTTCGCCGTTTATGTCATCGAATTCGAAACGACTATGTGTCAGTGACTTTTTATTGCCGTGCGTTTTACTGTAATTGCGAACGATTTTAACTTTATTTACTTTCGTCCTGTAGATCATGGCATAGAAAACGAGGAAGAACCCAACAAAACAAAACAACCCAAAATAGACTCATTTTTTCCCAAGACTGAAAAAATCAACATTAAAATACTGTACATACTATACTGTGTTGTGGTTTTTTAAATCTACACCTGTACTGTATACTGTACTGCTGTTTTTGTTATATAAACAGTTTTTGGACAGTATATTTTTGCATTTTATTGCTTGTGTTGTTACACATACAGTTTTCATCATACTTGCAGGTTCATAAAGGACATGTACCATGCTCATTTCCCAAAAGAGGAATTTCTGTTATAAGGACAGATTGGACAGCGCAAACATGAGTCCGTACTAGAGAATATTTACTGTAGTGTGGCGGCATTGAAAGAGTGTAATCTGAGACGACATCATGAAACGAAACACGCGAACAAAAACAAGAATATGGACATAGAGGGGATAGGGGGATTTCATTAAAAACTGTATACAGTACTTAAAGTTTGTGACGAAGTTTGCCCCGAAAAAAAGCAACTCATTTTAAACGTCAGCATGAGCAGAAACACAATTGCTGAGCGAGTAGAGCAGTTGTCCATTTATCTAAAAGAGCAGCTTGTGAAAAACGGAAAAGATGTCATTGCATTTTCCTTGGCTGTGGATGAGAACGCTGAAGTTTCTGACGTTGCCCAGTTGTCAATTTTCATCCGCGGAGTGGACTCCAGGCTAAGTGTGACAGAGGAGTTTTTGGCTTTACATCCTATGCATGACACAACTATGGTGCATGAAAAAGATACGGCAGTGGGTGCTGCGCAGTTTGCCCGTTTCCTCCCCGACACAATGGCCCAGCTGCGCATCCAGGCTGTCAAACGTTGTCAAGTTTGGCAGCACATACGTGTGTGAACAACTATTTTCTTTGATGAAGCTGAACAAAACATCACACAGAAGTCGACTTACTGCTGAACACCTTCACTCAATTTGCTCAGCTCAGAGCCTGACCCCAAATATTGATGAACTTGTAGAAAAGTTAAGACACCACCGAGTATCAGCCTTAAGAGTTTTTACTCAGTTCGTTTAAAAATTTAACTATAATATTTGCTTTCACTGCATGTTACTTCTCCTTGAAGAAAGTGTTGTTTTGGTTTGTAAATTTTTGCACTTTATTTTATTGTATTTAAATCCAATTATATTTTTAAAATATTATATTCGAGTAAATGATCTAAAATTGCTATTTTGTTTTTCTTGAAAGTAAATTTAGCCTACTTTTGGTAAAACCGAAAATATGGGCTATTGATGATGCTTTGAATAATATCGGCTTCTTTATTCATCCATCCATCCATCCATTTTCCGAACCGCTTGATCCTCACTAGGGTCGCGGGGGGTGCTGGAGCCTATCCCAGCTGTCTTCGGGCAGTAGGTGGGGGACACCCTGAATTGGTTGCCAGCCAATCGCAGGGCACACAGAGACGAACAACCATCCACGCTCACACTCATACCTAGGGACAATTTAGAGTGCACAATCAGCCTGCCATGCATGTTTTTGGAACGTGGGAGGAAACCGGAGCACCCGGAGAAAACCCACGCAGGCCCGGGGAGAACATGCAAACTCCACACAGGGAGGCCGGGTGCCGGATTTGAACCCGGTACCTCAGCACTGTGAAGCCGACGTGCTAACCACTGGACTACCGGGCCGCCTAGTCTTTATTCATGTTATGGGTATTTTTATACAAAGGAATTTTTTTTTTGTCCCTGTCAAAAATTCAAGTTTACTGACAGAGCCATAAGAAAATATTGCTTTATTTATCTGCTCATATTGGAATGTACTGTATTTGTTAGGTTTTCAGTCAATTAAATTTGGTTCAATAAATTATATGTGGCCATTTTTAAATTTTTCAATGAACATTCGATCAGTCCGGCCCTCAGCTTGAAGCAAAATTTTTTATCTGGCCCTCCGTCCATTTGACTTTGACACCCCTGCTATACATATTTCCACATTAAAAAATATATTTTTTGGGAGGGGGGGTGGCAACCACCATTTATTGGGGAAAACACTTTTTTAGACTCTTTTTTTAAATTTAAATGCAAGTATAATAAGCTGCTTTGTGAATTTTTTTTCAATTCGCAGGCTGGCTATTCTCCCCAAATTGTGTGGGGTAGCCTGATAACTTCCATTATTACAACTGAGCAAAGACCAAGAGTGTAATGTTATCATCAAATGAAGTTCAGATAAATTGTTTAAATTCAAGGGTGCAATGTAACAAAATGGTTCCAACACCAAGGCACTGTAATTGACCAATAAAGTTGCACTAGTTGCATATTTTCTCTGCAGTCATTTTCATACTGGCCTGATCACTTCAGCTTTAATTTTATTCAGCTGAAGTGATAAGGATATAACGAATGTTCATTTAAAGGCATGCCCATCCAGCTCACAGTGAAATTTCAATGGTAAATTGATCCAACAACAAGGCCAGAGAAAAGACGCACAGTGATATACAAAAGCAAACATGTCAAATGTCAAGACCCCATTTTGAGTTTATGAAATGTTCTTTTTCTGTACAACAACAAAATCCAACACCAGTTTCACATGATTATCAATTGTCAATTTTTTTCTCTATTGTACCATAGATACTGGAGCTGAATCAACTGTAGTGTAATACAAACCCAATTCCAATGAACAAATAAAAACAGTACAATGATTTGCAAATCATGTTCAACCTATATTTAAATGAATACAGTACAAAGACAAGATATTCCATGTTCAAACTGATTAACGTTGTAACATAGAATTTTGTGGCTGCAACTCGTTCCAAAACAGCTGGGACAGGTGATTAAAAAAAAAGACTGAGAAAGTTGAGTAATGCTCATCAAACACCTGTTTAGAACATCCCGCGGGTGAACAGGCTAACTGGGAACAGGTGGGTGCCTTTATTGGGTATAAAAGAAGCTTCACTGAATTGCTCAGAACATTCACAAGCAAACGCTCAACGTTTTGTGATGAACTGGATGAGAAAATAGTCAAACAACATTCCTCAATTTACAACTACAAGGAATTTAGGGATTTGAATTGCTCAGAACATTCACGAGCAAACGCTCAACGTTTTCTGATGAACTGGATGAGAAAATAGTCAAAAAACATTCCTCAATTTAGAACTACAAGGAATTTAGGGATTTCATCATCCACGGTCCATAATATCATCAAAAGGCTCAGAGAATCTGGAGAAATCACTGCATGTAATCGGTAAGAACGGCAAACAATATTGAATGCCCATGATCTTCGATCCCTCAGGCGACACTTCACATCAAAAACTGACATCGATGAGTAAAGGATGTCGCATGGCCCCAGGAACACTTCAGAAAACCACTGTTCACAAATACAGTTCAGCACAAGATCATGGCATGTGTGATGGTATGGGGCTCTGTTAGTACCAATCGCATGTGTCGTCATCTGTCATCTGGAAGGCACCATTCATGCTGAAAAGTACATACAGGTTTTGCCATCCATGCCTTTTTCATGGACGCCTTATTTCAGCAAGACACTACAAAACCACATTCTGCATGTGTTACAACAGCGTGGCTTCATAGTGGAAGAGTGCAGATACTAGACTGGCCTGCCTGCAGTCCAGATCTGCCTCCCATTGATCATGTGTGCGGCGTAAAATACGACATCGTTGACACCAGAATGTTGAAGAGCTGAAGCTGTACATCAAGCAAGAATGGGAACGCTTCAAAGCTTCAACAATTAGTGGAACCGAGGAACTTCACAAATGTTAATTCAATGCTGTTAAAATAAAAGGTGATGTAGCTCAGTGGTAAACATAATCCGGTCGCAGCTTTTTTGGAACGTTCATGACATTAGCTTCATGATTATTTGCTAAAAACAGGAATATTTATCAGGTTTTAACATTTAATATCTTGTCTTTGTAGTGAATTCAATTACATAGCGGTTGAACATGATTTGAAAATTACTGTCTTCTGTTTTTCCTTGTTGCACTTCATTCAAATTGTTTTTTTCCAACAGATGTATCATCTAGCGAAATATTGAATGGATTACCTTGAGTCGGACTTGCTCGTACAGGGCAATGGGCCTGTTGCTGAAAGTGATGGCATTGCAGAAACTCCCCTGCCTCTTGACTATCTTCTGGGCAAGGTCCATGACAATTTGGGAACCCTTCGCATTAGGGTGAAAGAGAAGTGGGCTGGCTGGAAGGGGACCACAAACGCTACCGCACTGGATAGGCAGACATCTCTTGTGTTTGTGATGACAGCGGTGGGATGTGGATGGGAAAGGGCCACCGAGGGAGTCTGGAGGAAAAGACATGTCACTGAAATCAATGTACATAAAAAAAATAAATTATTTGCCACTTTTCCTATGGACACATCATAGCATATCTGAATGTGAGCAACACAGTAAATGCACGATAAAAATAGCATAAATAAAAATAAGTGCATGGTGTTTAGTTTGACAGTCATGCTACGTTGTGACTGTACTGACTATTTTAAGACAAGGCTTTGTTTGATAGTCTCCCTGGCATGTGCTGCTTAAGATCCACCCCACTCACTGCATTGGCACTCTTTTTGTGCTCCATAAAGAAAAAAATGGGGCTTCCATGCATTGAAGAAATGAGTGCAGTATTTTTGACTTGCATGCTTTCTAGGGACACTGCTGGCTACAAAAGCTTTAAGTGTCACATTGGGCATTTATCAAAATAAAAGCCTCTCAAATAAAACCAAATTGTGCAATTTGTTATGGCGATAGAAAAACAAAGACTGATGAAGCCAAAGGACACTAAATATTTATTGTTGCCTCCGTTGCCAATTGCTCTGGAACAGAATACGAAAATGAGAAAACTGGGGCATCCGTGTCGGTAAATCGCAAAACGCTTGAAAATTAACCATGTTAAAATGAAAGGGTAAACATGGTGAACAAAGGTACTGTTGGTGCTTCATAGGCAAAGATCATCATTGAGCTTCAACAGATCCTACATAGATTTGTGTTGATTGAAAAACCGTTGAAATGGCAGCGACAAATATCAGACAGACCGATGTCCGTCAGATTGTGTGGCACTCTTTCGCCTTCTTTTGATTCAGATTTCCTCCTGCCATTTGTTCTTATTTAGGAAAGACCCTTGCACTATTTCATCCTGCACGGGTATCCACTAAAAGCATTGATATGGCTTTTGTCTTGGCACAGCCACAGGAGAGCAATTGAATTTGGGGCACATGGTGCAGGGCAAATTGAGCTGAATGCATTACCGAGTTCTAAAGAGGCACAGCTGCTATGTGTGTTCCTTAGCAACCCCTTGTATCTGTGCCGTTGTCTTGCGCCGCTTTCGACAGCAAATCCAGTCAAAACATGCTTTTGTTTATACAGGACACAAACAGGATCCGATTTCAACCTCTTCAAATGAAAAAGAACATCCTTGTTTTAACGTTGCTATTTTTATTTTTAACGAGTCAAAATTGATTTGTACATCATATTTCAGATATAACTAAATAATCAATTATAACTGGCATTTTTGAATATACAGTAGATGAAAGCCGCATCATCTTAAATAGATTGGTCATCTCAATGTTTGAGCAATCTATCACAGTCTAAAACCACACCGACTGCAAGACTGATAACGAAATTGTCCTTATCATCCCGTTTCTTTCCTATCAGGGAACTTCCAGATCTCTCCATTTTTTTCATGACCTGTTTTGTGAGCCCTAGACTGCTCCAAACCGCAGTGCTCGTAGGTATATCTACCAGTGACGGGCGGTGAGTTTTGGGCCAGGGCCTTCAGTGGATATTTATCTCATCCACCTTTTAATAACATCATAACATCACATTATGTGCCCACCGCACCCCCCAAAAAACTATTTTGCATCACTGTGGTAATTTTCACACCGCACAGTTTCCAAAATCTCCTTTGCAGATTCACAGATTATCTGGATAGTCTCGCTTCCAAGCACTCTCACCCGCACATATCGATAAGAGACCGATGTGTGGCATTTTTATATCAATATCTATCTATCTATCTATCTATCTATCTACATTCACACACACACACACACACACACACACACACACACACACACACACACACACACACACACACACACACACACACACATTCTTATCAGAACAGGGTACGCTGGGTGCTGGAGCCTATCCCAGATGTAGGGATAGGCAGTAGGCGGGGCACACCCTAAACTGGTGGCCAGCCAATCGCACAGCACACAGACGAACAAGCATTCGCGGTCACAATCACATGCATGTATACATCTGTACATATGTGTGTGTATACTGTATACACACATGCTATCATCAATTATTTTAAAATAATTTGTTTTAGTTGCGTTTTTCACTGAAAACTGTTACATCCATATTGTTTGTTTAAAAGTATCTGGCCATTTATACATTATCTCCCACTTTTCCGAGGTTGGGTGGAGGGGGCAGCAGCTTCAGCAGGGAAGTCCAGACTTGCCATACCTAGCCACTTCTTCCAAGTCTTCCGGGGGGATCCCATGATATTCCCAGCCCAACCAGGAGACATAGTGGCTCCAGTGCATCATGGGTCGCCCTCCTGCCAGTGGGACATGCCCGGAACATCTCACCAATGAGGCGTCCAGGAGGCATCCTAATCAGATGCCCGAGCCACCTCATCTGGCTCTTCTCAACATGGGAGGAGTAGCAGCTCGACTCTTGAGTCCCTCCCAGATGAGCAAGCTTTGTATTCTGTATCTACCATTGGGTGTCCAGGAGAGCCTGGACACCCTATGGAGGAAAATTATTTTGGCTCCTTATTTCCGGGATCTTGTTCTTTCGGTCTCAACCCACAGCTCACGACCACAGGTGAGCGTAGGAAAGTAGATCAACCAGTAAATTGTGAGATTCACCTTTCGGCTCAGCAGCTTCTTCTCCAAGAGAGAACACTATTTTTGTCCGATATGTCATTCCAAATCTGTGAAAATTTACTTCACTCTTCGACGGCCAACAGGCTCATTCGCTGGTACTTCAGGTCCGCTTTCCCGTGTTTAAAAATTATGATCTCTAATTTGCTTTTGATTACACGTTGCCATTTGAGCCCGACTGTAAAAAATGAGCGGATATAAGAAAAGCAAAGTGGTGACTTAGTGCCGAGTGTTCAATAGAGCGTGGATAATGAAATATTTTTTTAACAAGTAAGATCAACGGTTTGAAAGAATACATTTTCAGCCACTGACCAAAGTGCTGTACATAGTGCATAAGCTAAAACAGGTTAAAAATAGAATAGATAAGTAAAAAAAATAAAATACACATACAGCACAGTGATTTAAGCTAAAATGATAACAACACAACACTTAATTACAGACAGCAGGGTAAGACAATTAGGGCACAGGGAAGGCCAATGTAAAAAGGTGCGTCTTGAGCTTAGTTTTGAAAAGTGTTATTGAGGGGGCATTTCTGATATCAAGTGGCAGTTGGTTCCATAGCTGAGGGCCAGCAACAGAAAATGCTCTATCACCTTTTTGTTTAAGCCGGGACCGTGGGACATGGAGGAGGCCTTGGCTGGAGGATCTGAGGGACCTACATGGGGGTGAATGATATCTATGTAGGTGGGTGCCAGGCCATGAAGAGCTTTAAAAACCAACAGCAGTGTTTTAAATCGTATTCGTGACTGGACTGGAAGCCAGTGCAAGGAGGCTAGGACAGGTGTGATGTGTTCATGCTTTTTTGTGTTGGTGAGCAACCTAGCTGCTGCATTTTGGACCATCTGAAGCCGTGCCACCAGTGTCAGAGGGAGACCAAGATAGAGGGAGTTACAGTAGTCTAGACGGGAGGTTATGAAGGCATGGATGACTTTTTCCAGATCATTGTATGATAGAACAGATTTGAGTTTGGAGATTATTCTTAATTGATAAAAACTGGTCTTTACAACAGATGAAATTTGCTTGTCCAGGTGGAGATGAGAGTCCAAAATGATGTCATGGGATTTCACATAGGGGGCAAGGGGACCAAGGTTTGGAATTGTTTGATCTTGAAGGCCCAAAGACAATGACTTCAGTTTTGTTACTGAAGGAAGTTGTCAGCCATCCAGATTTTTATTTCTTCCAAACAGTCTAAAAGAGGCTGCATGTAACTTCAGTGGGATGTACAGCTGGGAGTCATCTGCATAGAAATGGAATGAAATATTGAATTTCTGATGATGTTACCTAGGGGGAGCATGTAGAGAACAGTACTGGACCCAAAATGGATCCCTTAAGACACAGGGGCGGATGATGAAGTGTAGATACCGAACTTTGGTGGAGGTAGGAGTGAAACCAGTTAAGAGCTATTAATTGTTCAAGACGCTGTAGTAGTGTGCCATGGTCCACAGTGTGCAGCGCTGACTGGCGTTATCACCTGAGTATGAGCAACAGGTCATTTGTCACCTTCAACAGGGCTGTCTCAGTGCTGTGCGCGCTTTGAAACCAGATTGGAATGGCTCTAGGATCTCTGTTGACAGCAAACACCACCTTCTCCAAGATAGAGAAATGTTGAGATTGGCCGGAAGTTATTAAGACATTTTGCATCCAGATTATGCTTCTTAAGCATAGGCTGGACAACCGCATGCTTGAAACATATAGGAAAAGGCCCAATAGCATCAAAAGCATCTTTGGTGATCTGTGAAGGGATAGGATCGTGTGGAGCTGATGGTTTCATGTGGTTTACAATGTCCCATAGATCAGTGCAGGACACTGCTTGGAACTTGTCAAAAGTCTGTACTGCTGCAGAAGGTCTGTGCTCTGATGTGGTCAACTCAATAAAAAACTTCAAGAACTCTTCACAGCTATTGGGAGATGCCACGACCTCTGGAGAGACACAATTGAGTTGATGGTGTTAAATAATATTCTGTTGAATGTTTGCTTATGATGTTGGAGAAATGCTTAGCCTTAGCTTTTTTTGCTGCAGTTTGGAAGTCAGCCAGGGAATTTCTGAATAGTTCTAGAGAAACTAGAAGGTGATCTTTTTTCCACTTGCGCTCAGCTCTTCGGCAAACCTGCCTAAGATGGCGGGTGGAATCGTCAAGCCACTGTTGACGTCTGAATTTAAGCACAGTTTCAAGGATGCTGAGCAAGAAAGATATTAGCTCATCAGGGCTGGAGCAGGGATCATGGGCAGTGATAGAGGCAGTGATAGCATGTAGCAGAGAACTTATTTGCAGTAAAAGAGTTGATATGACGAGAGTAGTGACCAGAAGATCTGGCTGTAGACAGTGAGTTAAGTAGTTGAACATCCCGGCATATGGTCAGAGAAGGATGCATCCTCAATGCTTACAATTTAGAATCAGATCTAGGGTGTGGCCATGAACGTGGGTCGCCTGATTTATGTGCTGGAGGAGGCCGAATGACTCCATTACATGGCAAAACTCGCTAACCAAGGGTTTGCCTGGACAACAGACATGGATGTTAAAATCACCCAAAATCAACAAATTTTCAGCCGTCAAACTATGCTAGCAAGCAGCCAACACAAGAACAGTGAGTTGATGAAGTTTATTGGGTAAGTAGTGGTATAGTTCTACTGCCGTTCCAGTATTCTCATCATGAGTTGAATTATACAAGAATAATCAATAATCAATACATTCTGAACTACAGAATGTAACACAATGCTTTATTTGCAGTAGAGGAGGTGTCATGATACTGTTTGTTGTGTGTATTAACTGAGTGCTAGTAATGTAGTAACGCTCTGTGAGATAACTTTGTGCAAGATGTTTGACAACAAAAGAGAAAACGAGTGTCTGCTATTTTGAACTGTGCATTGGTGCATACTGTGTATCTGTCCTGTGAGGGATCCTCCTTTACACACTGATAAAGTTGACATACTGCCCAACGAAATGCCGAAAGCCAAAAGTCACATTTGTATGACAGTGATCTCCACGGTGCCATCTGACCTTCAAACATATGTTTCTGTCACACCCTAGCAACTGTTGCACTCTGCTTTAAGTTTTGCACTTCTTGCTCTTGCTCACATTTACAAGCAACGGATGACGAAAATACATTTGAGCGCTAACATTAACCCCGGCACAACACATGACTGTCTTTTACTAAGGTTATTGATCGTAATGTAATCATGATTTTGATTTTGCATACTCACAATCATAATAAAAGAGAAACGAATCATGTGATGAACGTGTAAGATTAGTCCGGCCTCCCTGTGTGGAGATCCCTGGGCCTGCGTGGGTTTTCTCCGGGTACTCCGACATTCCATGGAATCATGAGGGCGGCCCTGTGTGCCCTGCGATTGGTTGGCAACCAATTCGGGGTGTCCCCCGCCTACTGCCCAAAGACAGCTGGGATAGGCTCCAGTACCCCCCGCGACCCTAGTGAGAATAAAGCGGTTCGGAAGATGAATGAATAGAATCATGATTTTGATTTTGGATACTCACAATCATAAAAAAAACAATCATAAAAAAAAAAACAATAGAGGAGAAACGAATCATGTGATGAAGGTCACCGAGTTTGTATGTAAGTTACTATGTTGTGAAAACCCCCTGAATGCAGTGTTGCTTGAAGCAAGCGTGCAATATATCTTATTTTATCTTTACTGAGCGTGCTTTAAGCTTTGTAAAGACACGCAATTGGGAGTTTACAGTAAAACTAAACCCACAACAAAAAAACAACACACACATTTTATATTGAATTGCAACACAAACAAAGCGGTGATCCAGTGGTTAGCGCGTCGACCTCACAGTGCAGAGGTTGTGGGTCCGGCCTCCCTGTGTGGAGTTTGCATGTTCTCCCCGTGCCTGCGTGGGTTTTCTCCGGGTACTCTGGTTTCCTCCCACATTCCAAAACCATGCATGGTGGCCTGTTTAAACACTCTAAATTGTCCCTAGGAGATAGAGTGGTTGAGGGTGTCCCCCGCCTACTGGCCGAAGACGGCTGGGATAGGTCCCAGCATGCTTTGTAACCCTTGTGAGGATAAAGCGGTTCAGAAAATGGACATACAAACATTGTCAGTGCTAATGCTAGCAGTGAATGTGAAATCCTATTGGCAGTCTAATAGAAAAATAACCAACAAATGGTGGAGTAACAAATAATGAAAGGTAACGTAACAATAGTCACAGGCATTTAGTTTTTCTAATTTGTGAAAAATGACATGGATAAACAATTTTCTTCTTTTATGCAAACATTGTTTGATGTCAACGTTATCTTCACGCATGTACTATATCAGACTGCTCCTACGAGGACAAGGTGCACACAGCAGGAAAAAGATGTAGGCATATTCATTTTTTTTAATTGCTATTATATAACATATTTTAACAAAGTAGTATTATACTCTGTACTCATTTATTTTGTGTTTGTTCTTTTAAGTGAGTTTTGAAGTCAATGAATAATTGTGTTTATTAGTCATCATTTCAATATCAAAATCGTTGTGATTATTCTCCTGTTTCTTATTAGGTGTTTACAGTACATCCTGAATGTAGTTGATTTCAAATAGAATATAGACACTCTCAGTAGCCTCAGACGCTGGCCCACATTCAGGCAAAACGGCAGTAGAGAAGCACAGCTCCCACACACACTGGCAGACACAATTATGTAACCCACCCATCAAAGATTGGGTTCCGCGACCTTAAACCAGATACACCACCTGCAGTGGTGCAACTTTTGCAAATAAAAAAACAGTCCGATACACATCAGCATTCGGCTGTACATATACTGTATGTGGCATATTGATACACTTCACACATCTTATTGAAAACACAGCCTTTAACACCAGAGACAAGCTAGAGACCAGCTCGCCTCAAGGCAGATCAGTAAATGTTGCAATTTGAATCTTCACAAATAGCAGATGGAACAAAAATAATCATAAAATCAGTCACGGAATCTCCAAATCAAAGTAATTTGTGAAGAAATATCTGGTTGATTGTCTCTAATGCTGCGCCCAGTCCGAAGGCGAAGTTGAGTGTTTCTCAATTATATATACAGTCAACACAGTGTCTGCAGGCGGACATCGCATCTGTTCCAGGCGGTGCGGATGGCGCGACATGAGTAAGGGTGAGCAATTGCAAATTCACTGATTCGCCCATTCACTCCCGTTTAAAAATTTAAACACAAACAGCATTGCGTCAAGAATGTATAAAGTATGACACACACACACACACGCACGCACGCACGCACGCACGCACACACACACACACACACAGACACACACACACACACACACACACACACACACAGAGCATGGTGAAATAAACAATGTAGGATGCAATAATCATTGTGGTGCCGAGAGCCAGTCAACACGGCCCTTCCAATATCGTCCGGGACCATGCCAAAAAGAAGCAGGCTCCGAGAATGGTGAGTGAGGAATCCGGCATATCTGATGAATGGATTGACTTTGACTTTGTGAACTGTATGAATCAAGCAAGATAGCATTTAGCATCAGGCAATGTTTGAGCAAAACCACCTGCCACCTGATTGATTCCAAAGTTCAAACTTTTTTTTTTTCATTATGGAGACAAAGAACCAACTCTTCTTCGAGTTGCGCAACTTTTCTGGATTTGATGCAACAGTAAACAATTGCGCTTTCATATTCTTTTAAAAAATATCAGCTCTTCTACATGTTGTCTGGCAGGAAGACACTCCTCTACGTGCTCTCAATGAGCCTCATTCATCCATCCATCCATCCATTTTCCGAACCGCTTTATCCTCACTAGGGTCGCGGGGGGTGCCGGAGCCTATCCCAGCCGTCTTCGGGCAGTAGGCGGGGGACACCCTGAATTGTTTGCCAGCCAATCGCAGGGCACACAGAGACGAACAACCATCCACGCTCACACTCATACCTAGAGACAATTTAGAGTGCCCAATCAGCCTGCCATGCATGTTTTTGGAATGTGGGAGGAAACCGGAGCACCCGGAGAAAACCCACGCAGGCCCGGGGAGAACATGCAAACTCCACACAGGGAGGCCGGAGCTGGAATCGAACCCGGTACCTCTGCACTGTGAAGCCGACGTGCTAACCACTGGACTACCGGGCCGCCTGAGCCTCATTCACTAAATGCTAATTTTGTCTCATGATTATTTACTTTTCTTTTACTGGATCATAAAAAACAGCATTTCTTCAGGTACATGGAAAATATCGCAACAAATAATGATATCGCTGTATTCTATTTCCATATCGCATGGTTTTACAATATCATACGGCGTAAGATTGAATCACAATTATTATCATCTCATTATTTCAAATACAGACACACGCGCACACACACACACACATATTTATTTATTAGGTGTGTAACAATATGTGCATTTAATTAACGTATCGATGTGTCTGACCCACAATCCAGCTACATCGATCGACGCTGGACTAGTGCAAATCGAAGCTAGCCACACATCGACACAACCTAATTTATATGTTCCTGATTGATTGATGAATATCAAACAAAATCAATCAAAATTCCCAATGACCTTTCATGTTTTATTCAGGTTTGAATGTTATTTCTAATAAACTTGTATGTTTCTCTGCTCATGTACAGCATCTCTGGTCAGCGTCAAGAGATTGACGTCATACGCCATATCGCTAATCATAGATCAACGCGGATCAGAGGAGGAAGACAAAGCAATGTATTTGATTCTGTGGAAAGACTGGATTTTCCACTGGATTTTCGCCTTGACAAAACAGTCTTTGCAAATGCAGAGTGAAATGTAACGGGAACACGACTATTTGTCGACGCCGTCACAAACGGCAAGAAAGCTGAATAAACCAACAGCGGCACAGAGCAAAAAATGTGTGCCTTATTTACTCAATTATAAAATTCCTCGCCCTCAAAGGTTTACTTTTGGCGGAGAACACAGAGAAATGTCTTGCTGCCACACCATGTAGACTAGCTGATATTTTTGAACAAGAATATGCAATACGTTGGCAAAATTGTTTACTGTAACATGAAGTTCTTCTTTAAACTGAATAGTCACAGTAGACGGTGAATTTACAATGGAAATATACAAATTTAATACTTGTGTATATATATTTTTTTGTTCCACGAAAAAGATAATGTTGCGTATTGTTCAGATGTAAAGCTCTTTATCAAAAGGGTTCGTTTACATTCATATTTTTATATATAAAAAGAACAGGCTTATTCCGCTCATGAGGAAGTTAGTGTACAAAAAGAGAACCAGCTTGTTCTGACATCAATGTTATTTTTTTCATTTTGGAATCAGTCAAGCTGATTTGGTTTTAAAAACACATCAAATGTACCTGCATTCAATTGTGTTTCTTTTTCAATTTCAATTGTGTTTCGTTTTTACACACACACACACACACACACACACACACACACACACACACACACACACACACACGCACACACAAACTAGTTTTGAAATGTAAAGGACCAATGCAATGCGTGTTCACTCAAACATAACTATGAATATATTTAGACACGTTTCAGTTTTGGGACATCTGTGCTGCAGCTGATTACAAGTCCCACGAAAGCAATTAAGAAGAAATTAACTTTCACTTATTTTTTAAAAAAGGACTGAAGTTACATTCTGCTCTGAAACAAACTGAAAAATTGTTTACACCATAATCAAGTAACTCAGGACTGACATACTATGCTGACGTAAGGTTTCACTCAGATGCTTGACCTTGATGCATCCCAGTGAGAAGATGCTAAATCTCCCTCTGTCTTAGTCTGTCCTTCTTTAACTAATTGGATTCATGCTGGGGCTTGAATTAGAATGATCAAGTGGTGTAAATGCGTAAAAGCTGCAAGAGGCTTTATCGAGGCTCACTAAAATGGAGCCGTTTATTGTTACAATAATTATTTCAGAATTTAAAGCGTGATTACAATCGTGTGTTGCCTTTATGGATTGATATTGTTTCTTTTGGTAGGTTTAAGGTCAAGTAAAAAGGGGGAGGTGATGGTTGGGAGGTTATTTTTTTTCTTTTTGAACATTTATAACCAAATACAATAAATAATTTTCTTCTAAATAAGTACACTTGTGAAGGTCAAAATACAGAACAAACATACAACTGAAACACAATGAATGCGTCATGAATTAAGATAGAGGTGTCAAAATCATTTTTCTGGCGGGAAATGTAATTACTGCTTTCCAAAGTACTGTGAAACCAAATAAATGCATAATCATGTCATATTATTACATACAGTCTCCACAACAAAATGATGGGTTTTGAAATCAAAAGTCAAGGATAATAGCTTTGTTCAACTATTCAGTTTCTGTAAAAAGTCCCCGTAAAAGTCCCAACTTTTATTTTCTTCTACACATGAGAATTTGAAATGTCTGAACATATTTTACAGGGATCATCGAAGTTGACATTAACATTATTTGCTTTTGCGAGCCACATAAAATGATGCGGTGGGTCGGATCTGGCCCACGGGACTCGAATTTGACATCTGTAAATTAAGCGCTTACACATATATGTTCGAAAAAGGAATAGAAAGAAGTAGCAACCTATCAGTTCCTCCCCCTTTAATCACAACGTCTCCTATGTTTAATGCACTACGAAACAGAAATATTCTTGCTTTACAAAATACATTGGTCGTCAAGGGGCCAATGACGTTGATGACTTCTACATTGAAAGTGAAGTGTACTTTGGGGAAAGTGGTCCCTAAAAACGATGCTGGGGCACATATAAGATTATGATACATTATCAAAACAAAAATTACGACCTTTGCTATTACGCCCACCAAGTGTTTTGCAATAGGCCCACCCTCAGTTCATAGTCATATGGTAAAGACGGATGTTCCCACCTCACTGTTAGCCCTGAATGACGCCGTATAGTGTACAACAAATTATTGACGTTTGTCTCAAGGCACAGTCGACCTTTGTTTATTAATGAGGGGAAACCACCACCCATTACAAGGCAAGGGGAAATACCACAACTTGCCTCAGGCCCCACTCGACAAACACTTTTACAGTTTAAATCACCTTCAACGTCACCATTCATAGTACTGTAGATGTGAATCTTCAATTGCAGGAGCCCCATCTCTAGCATTATCGTCACAGTCTCGGCGCGCTACCTGACAACACCCTTTGTAATACAGTTTCATATGGTAACGCGTTATTAACGAAACCTGCATGAAACAGTTGATTCCTTACCGTACAAAGCATTTCGCGTGATCTGACCACCCATTTCTGTAGAGCCGCTTATCGCCGCCGTGTATTTACGCTGATGTTGTGGTCGCAAGGCCGGGGCGCTCGTGACATGATTCCATCCAAAGGGATCGAACAGATGCAAATACAGTACAGGAGAGCGCGACCCACACCTCCTTCTTCCCCTTCTTGTGAGCGTCGCTACACGTCCATGACGACAAGCCCCCCACCCCCCACCACCACCTACCGCCTCATTCAACGAGCCCTCTCCCCGCCTTGATCCGCATCTGCCACGCGTATTTACATAAAAGGTGGAGACTCCAGCGTTTAACGCTGTCACTGCCGGAATAGTGACGTTTGGCAAAGCGCGCGCAGTGTACCGTCGTCAGGGCAGGAGGTTCGTTCGGTGCCCAATGCTTTTGTCCCAAGCGTCCCTTTATTTGAAATTGCGCGTCATGTATTGTATCTTTTTTTTCATTCAATTTAATGACACAAGGGTCGACTTCTGCACAGTTCTGTTCTACTATTTTCAGGGGCGTCCTTTCACAAGTGTGAGAGGAGGGAGATCAATTTCATCCTCATCCTCCATTCAACTGTTCCTCTATGTCGTGGCCAAATAACACAGCTGCCAACTGACACAATAATAGTAATGCATAAAAGCCAAATAATTAAACTGACACATGCATCAATGAAAACAAAAATTCAGTCTAACATAAATCATTGTGTTTCATCAATTACATATTCATTTTCTTATTTTTGTTTAAACCTAGCGGCCCGGTCGTCACGTGGATAGCGTGCCGACCTCACTGTGCAGATGGATCTTCTGGAGTCTCTGAAAAATTGTCTTTGCCCGTGCATGATCTTGGGCCTTTTCCAAGCCACGTTTGCATATTCGCAAGTCTTGTTTCTTCCACCCAAGTACTGTAGTTCCGTTCTCTCTCTCTCTCTCTCTCTCTCTCTCTCTCTCTCTCTCTCTCTCTCTCTCTGTCAATTCTATTCTTTTGCAAGTTCGCGTCTGTCTCCTTGTTTGTTTGACTGTCAGTTTCCAAATGTGTAGTTATTGTTATTTGTATTCTATAGTGTCTTTGGTCCCCAAGGACCACATGACTAGCATGCGGGCCTGTTCCAAAAAGGACAGTACACAATACAGCCAGGACTGGGAAAGTATGGCTTTTTATTTACCGTACATGAGCATTCTGTGCAATGTACTGCATTTGTTGCACCTAAGAGCTTCTCTCTTGAAATACCTACCCTTACCCTTGAGGAAAACATCAGCTCAGTAAGATACAATAGTTTTTTTGACAGCACCCATACAATTTTTGGGGGAAAAAAACCAAAGTATGTTTACTGCATGTCATTTAGCCTTATGATGCATTATGGAGAAAAGGCCCGAAGTCAATTGTGCTTCCTACAGTTGCCAGGCTCAATGTGTACACCATTAGTCACTTGAACGTCCTTCCTTTTTACAGTACCTTTTGCTTCCTGTTTTAGAACTGATTTCCTGGCCTTAACCTTTTAAGAGCTCTCTTTGTTTGCCTGCAGCACCCCCTCTCCCCACCCCGCAATAGACTGAGACTCATCCCTTTGGAAATTGTACATACAGTTGTGTTACATAACACAAAGTGCTTTGCAGCTCACGATTCATTGCACTTTAAATGAATGTATCAGGACTTTCAAACAGCTTTGTTTGATTTTTACCACAAGGCATGAGTGAAGGAAGACTACACTATGTTTTGGCTGTGTTCGGACTGCAGGCATATTTGTTTCCAATCAGATTCCTCCTCAAATCGGATTTTTAGGGTTAACTGTCCACATTGGTTTTTTCGCAAGTGTCAAATGGGATCTGGCCCTGTTCAGACTGGGCCACGTTATTGAGCCATCTGACTGGTTGCTGTAGCGACCTCATCCGAATGGAGGTGTCATCCAGCAGGTGTAGTGTTTGACGTCACTGCTCTGCACTTTGACCATCGCTGTACAAAGTCCTCCCCCTCCCCCAAAAAGCATCTATAAATACTGTTATGACCAGCCTGGTTCAAAAGCTAGCACAACAAAAATGGGAGATCACGCAGATGGACCAATTCAAAATGCTTTTATTTTACAACTGCTAACTGAGGCCAAAAATATAGTATCAGTGTACTTTTAACTTATATTATGTGTTTTGTTGTATGTGCTGTGTGCTGAAAGAAGGCAAGAAGAAAACTATGACAAAAAAAATGGTGGCTGTTGCTGCTGGTCCAAAAACGAAGAGGAAAACTGATCCAGAACTTGCCCTTTTTTAATGTGGCCACCCTTTGGCCAAATATGTCACATAGTCTCAAGTATTCTGTGGGGGAAAATAGGCAGAGGACCAGTAGAGCAGGAGAGGGTCCCGCCCTCCCCCGCCCCCCGGAAGATAGGAGTTCGAAACAATACAGATTGAAAAACATATTTCACACTTCTCAGGTATCAAGTATTTTTTCAATGCAGAACACAGAAGCAAAATGAGATGATTAAAATCAGGAAAAAGAACTATGCTAAAGTAAGCTAAAATAAACGCTTATTGTTTTTTCTTTTCTTTTCATGCGACCTTTATTTATCTAAAATGTTTTGCTTTGCTTCACTAGCATGTCTCAATTAAAAGCATTACATTGATCAACAAAATCACAATGCGGTTTGCTGCGGAAACTAGAATTAAAAAAGAAACCCTGAAAGATTGTAAGGATTTTGTTGTTGTTATTGTTTGGGTTTTTTGTTTAAGCACTGTAATATAATACAGCAATGTGTGGAAATTGTAAAACAAGGAGACAATTTCTCACGTTCACACCCTGAGAGAGTGTGTCGTTTATTAATCACATCGAAAAAATTCGCGCAAACTCGAGACCCGCCGAAAGTAAGTTTCCATAGCAACAAGCAAACTAAACATGGCGGTCCTTAAAGGGACTGCCATTACTCCTACCAAATGACCGTGAACACCGAACATCACTTCCTCTCACCCTGAACTCTCTGACAAGCATATGAAAAAACATTGCATTGACACATTTGCAGTTGGTGGTGAATTATGTACAGTATATAGAAGTCACTACACATGACACATTTCACGTCCGGTGTAAATGCAACAGTGCTGAAAAGGCTTTCCAGTCCCCCTATTTAGGTTTCTCTCCTTGGGCCTGTCCTTGACACATTCACCCAAATCATGTACACATTCAAACTACTAAACTTTCCGATATCACGGTTTCTCACTGTGCTATTTGAGGTGGTGTGGAAACATTGTAAACGGGGTACGTTGAAAAGCGGTTCGACTGTAAATAATCAAATTAACTCACCATGTCTTCAATACAAAATTGGACACTGTGGAACTACAGTTATGTACATTTGACATGGATAATTATATCATTTGGCGATGTTACTTATCTTTTCCTTGAAAATGTTGAACATTTTCTAAAAACATTTTAAGGAGTGGGCGGCCCGGTAGTCCAGTGGTTAGCACGTCGGCTTCACAGTGCAGAGGTACCGGGTTCGATCCCAGCTCCGGCCTCCCTGTGTGGAGTTTGCATGTTCTCCCCGGGCTTGCGTGGGTTTTCTCCGGGTGCTCCGGTTTCCTCCCACATTCCAAAAACATGCATGGCAGGCTGATTGGACACTCTAAATTGTCCCTAGGTGTGAGTGTGAGTGTGGGCGTGGATGGTTGTTCGTCTCTGTGTGCCCTGCGATTGGCTGGCAACCAATTCAGGGTGTCCCCCGCCTACTGCCCGAAGACTGCTGGGATAGGCTCCAGCACCCCCCGCGACCCTAGTGAGGATCAAGCGGTTCGGAAAATGGATGGATGGATGGATTTTAAGGAGTGCAGCGCTATATTAGTCATCCAAGGTAGCATGAGATTTCGACCGGTAACGTGCGGCCTTTTTAAAATCAGTTCCCACAACAGCGGTTGTCAGAGATGTGTTAAGGAATTTATTCCTTACTGTGATTTTATTTAGCCCCACTCTAGTTGGCTCTGAAAGAAACAAAGAATGTAGAATGTTGTTGGAGGTATTTCCGTCTCACTGTGCTTACAATCACCTTTAGTGTCCCTCGACCCCCACCACTTTTAAGGCCCCCTCCATAGGACTTGTTTAACATCAAAAGAACTGTTATCTCAAGTATCTGTGTTGCAGCTATTGCGGGACTGCACCTTACTATGAGTACGATTGTTCCCAGTCTCTTTCGTGGGCATCTGTTCGCTCACCTAAAACAACGTATGTAGTGTTAGATTGTATCTTCTTCCCCCTTGGTCGATTAACGGCTCCCAAGTGTCTCCTGTTGTCCCCCGACCCTTGGGAAAGTCCCTGGTTGCTGTTAACCCCCCTTGGGAAGACCTTTTATCTCAGGATGTATGCACAGCGGGGGTCTGCAACTTGCTATCACACCAAATGGTGGGTAGTGGTGTTCTGGTCACACCTCACCGCTCCCAACTTCCTCCAGCCACACCGGGTCAGATGACAAGTTACTTTCTTTGTTTCCGGGATTTGCATGAGAGGCGTACCTCCACGCCTCTCATTATCATATTGTCTCTATATAATCTCATGAATGTGTTTGTCCGGGGCTTCCTGACGAAATCTGAGAATCTCAGGAGCCCGAATCGATTCGTGTTGCGTTGTGATAAACTGAGAAAAAGACGACGTGGTGTTGGGTCTTCTTCCGCCTTATAGAGAAATAAAAGAACCTGTGTCCAAGGAGGGCAGTAAGGAATTGGACAGCTCCCCTCCTCTACAAATGGCGTCACGAACAGGGTTTCTCTGGAATAAGACCAACATCGGTTTCAGGACCTTCAGACTCAGGCAGTAACCAAGGAGCGCTCCACTTTAAAAAGGTAAGACACGCCGGTTCCTACGGGCAAAGTGTCAAGATTCGGCTTATATCCAAATCAAACTGCTCTGAACCTGAATGTGTTGAACCAAGTATAGTGATTGGATTTTGTGTAGGTGGCAAATACCAAATTGATACTGTAATGGCTGAGTAGGACCGCCGACTGGAGATCGGGGTCTGAGTAGAGTAGGTGTGAGGTATATTCAAATTAATATACCGTCTAAAATTTGCCACTGAGTAGTAGATAACTGAATTGGCACAGTTATTGAGTCACCACGTAGGCGGTTTAAAATTAGGTAGAACCGCTGAGTCGTAGGTTTGGCCAGTAGCTGACGAGCAAAGAGCAAACTGAGTTTGTCGGCAATTAAAAAATTAGTGGTTAATTGCTGAAGCAGGTCCAGGTAATTTTTATTATTCTGGATGCTGTTAAAGTGTAGGATTGACGACTGGAGATCGGGGTCTGAGTAAACAGCTGTATTTTTAGGGCAAGTTAGGGACAGCTCCGTTGTTACAATTGGAGAATTACGTGACGTCACACGGTCCATAAGAGAGAATATTGGACGGTGAGTATGATAAAAACATGGTGAACTGTAAGATGGACAGAAGGCCTGAAGGCAAGAAAACGGGTAAAATGCCGTAAGGAGGTAAGTAGAAAAAAAGGTGAATGCTTTGCGCAGAAAGAGAAAAAAGGCGAATGCATTGCGCAGAGAGGTAAGTAAAGCGAAAACAAGGTTTTAAGAATAAGTTGTAAGAATAAGACAAAAGTTTGGAAATGAAGAAAAGCTGAGTGAAATTCAATTTGAGCTATATTGCATTTCATGGGCGGCTTGACCACTGCCGTCGACATTGGAAACAAGAAAAATGTATAATCAAAGTAACACAGAGAAAGTTATGATAAACGAGGCAGCGATGATGCCTCCTCCGCCGCATGGGGTGAGGAGCGCTCAACTTATGATCCCACTACAAGCGCCGAGTGGCCACTTTAACATAGACGAGAAAAAGGGGGTAACACATTCTGGCCATTTTACTGGCCCCCACCCAAATCCATTGTGTGCCAAGCTTCCCCTGATTTGCCCAGGGTGGTTCATAAACAATTGGTAAAATTAGAAAAATGTATGCAAATTAAACAGGATAATGATAGCATGAGTGCTTGGGATGCGACCACTTTTATAAGTAATGAGACTGAATTGGCTAGGCAAATGTTGCTGGATTTGCCTAAAATTGACTATGACATACAATTGTGGGCAATAGACTGGCTTAAGAGTAAGTATTTACCCAAAGAAATTATGGACCTTCTAGAGGGAATAGCTTCTTGTAATTTGACTAGGTTGAATGATAGAAAATCAGACGCACTGAGTTCCCTTTATCCGACTCCATTAGGTTCCCTACAACAATTGGCGTTTGAATTGTTATCGGAGGTACACCCAATGACTTATTTGGTTAATTGTATGGATGCTTGGGTGACTGCCACCGGGCAGGACCCCAATAGTCATCCATTGAATCAAGCTTTGTTCAGGCAAGCAGTGCTGGGGGGTTGTCCGTCTGATGTGCAGAAAATGATGACTAACTCTCCCACTCTCCCCACTTCAGATGACGCGAACTGGCGAACTCATTTCCTATATTATGTGCAGCATTCTCGAATGAGAGCCAAGGAAGAGAGTGAGAAAACATCCAAGCTACAGAAAAACTTTTTGAACTCACAAATACAAGAGGCTAAGAGAGTCTCCAGTAATGCATGCAAAAAAGAGAAACTTGGGAGATCTAATCAAATGTCTATCAGTGTCTCTCAACAGGCTCCACCACGGCTGATCACACCCCCACCGCAGCTCCAAGCCCCACCTCAACATTACGGCCTGCCCCCAAGGCAGGGCCGAGACGCATGGCTGAGGGGAGGTCTGAGACGGGAAGGTGGGCATGGACGAGGAAGTCACGGGAACCAAGCTGGCTGTTTCATTTGTGGTGATGTGAATCATTGGACATGGAAATGCCCACACCGCCGGCACCCACCTGTTCATCAATCAGGCAATGATCAACAAGCTCTGACTCCTCCTCCACAAAACCCACAACAATGACAAGCTACGGCACCCCCACATGGACAATACCCATCTGCTCCGTGGGTACCCGAATCCGGACAATAGGGATCGCTGCTGGCCTCATCGAAAGACTGTCATGAACTTGAACATGCTGGACCACACTTGCTCCCAATGACTGCTGACACAAGGCTGACTATTGCTAAAGTCAGCTGATAACCCGCCACTGAACTCTGTCTTCCAACAGTATCGGCTTTGGTTTCCTTAGATTTCCTCCATATGACCTTACCACCCGCTGATCGGTCCTTCCCACTGCACAATGCTTTTGACAGACTAGAGAACAAAATCTAATCGCATGGCCTGGTTGGTTGAAACACAAGGCAATTTATTCAATGTTCCCTATTCCTAAATTGTCATAGGTTCAGAGGAGGGTATGGCAGCCGCAGTGGACCTGTCAGAGGATCTCATCTCATTGACTGGTATTGTATGCCTGACATAGTTGCGCCACACATATGGTTTTTGCCGTCTACTCAAATATACAAAAATTGTCATTCGTACACATTTTTCTGTAATTGATTTAGCAAATGTTTTTTCCATTTACCACTTTCAGAATCATATTGGGAAATTTCTCATTCTCCACCTTTGAGCGATATTTCGCTACACTCGTTTACCGCACGTATTCAATTTTGTCTTCGGGAATTTTTTTTTTAAGTGCGAAAACAGCTACTTCTACTTTTTCCAACCTCCAGATGGCGTTGTACTATGGCAATGTTCTTCCCGTTGCAACATCAGGGATTTCTTGTTTGGACTACCACTAGGTGGCTCCTTTTGGATTGGCTACAACTTTATTGTCAAATGTCCTCTATGTGCAACATACAGCACAGATGAAATTTCTTCCCTCTCATTGACGTTTGGCTTTTTGCGGTTTCAAACTATTGCATGGGAAAATTACAATGCCCACTGTAATTGTATTTTGGGGAAGATTGGACACATCAGAAGGTACAGCGATGCCGGCTTCTCTTGTGCAGCCTGATCTAGCTGGTTCATTTGGATGTTTCCGAAAAAAAAAGACTCTCTTTCCGTAGGTCTTTTTCAGAAAAGAGAGGGGAACGTGAATGAAAGGAACGTGAACAACAGGGAAGTAAAAGACTAATTTTGACATACGTCAGCATGCAATTGAACCCAATTGAACAAAAACATTCAGCATGCATCAGATATGCGACAGCATTAGGCAAATACGAACAGAAACAGCAGCAGTAACATCAATTAAGCATAGTGTGGAAAAATAAATAAATAAATAAAATAAATAAAAATCTGAGATAGGCCCCACTAAAACCAAAATAAGTAGCTATTATTAATGCAGGGGACATATTAGAAGGAATATAGTACAAACAACCTAAATCAATCAGAGTTAAGGTGATAACTTCTAAACATTAATTAAATATAATAATAATAAATCAGAATTAAGTTGATAAATAGAGAAAGGTACTGCAATATCCATTATGAATACAAGAAAATTGACATAAGAGTACCAGGGTGTGAAAGTATAAAATCCCGATACAAACTTCCCACATAGAAGTAGGAAATGACAAAGCAGACAAGATGACGACGACTTCAGTTAGTCAGTGATGGTAGTGGAACCAAGAATGGGAAAATGTATGTTTTCCACACTAACCACCTTCTTTCAGACCAAGAGGGTATCCTGGAGGAGAAAAATTAACCGGTAGCCAGGATGAGACTGGTTTGTATCGGCATGAAATTGATGGACGTCCAGCAAACGTCGGCAAATAAATTGAAGACTCCAATTTGGGAGGCATGAGTTTTTCATCTGCAATTCAAGGTAAGCTAGAACAAACGAATCAGAGGCTTATATCAAAACTCTCTATGGTGATGACCTCAGAGAAATTGGATTGGGATGAGGAGCTGCTACTTGCGCTGCTCACCAGGAGGTCCACCATTAATCCTGCCACAGATTTCACGCCCTTTGGGGTGGTACATGACCAGGAGTTCCCTGTTCCATGATAATCCATGGACCCGGGTGCTCCTCAACAGATAATTCAATTCCTCATAAAGCAAGATAGACTCATTGAGTGTTCTCGTCTCCCATTTTCAGGAGCGGAGGAGACTCCAGGGTGAACACCCCGTGAACCCACAGACGTGTCCTGAGCATGTGTATCTGGGGGTCCTAAAGCGGAAGTGGCACCAGCCGAGATGAATGGGACCACGCAAAGCAACACAAAGGACCCGTCATGCTGTCAACCTGGATGGAAAAGCAACAGCCCCAAGAAGCATCTCCAACTTCAAAGTGACATTCGGAAGGACGACTGGACGTGAAACCAAGACAAAGCTATCAGAGGGCCCAGAACAAATGACATCTTTCTGATTGAACTGATTATTTTGGTCTCTATTTCTCTGCTGATGTAGGCATTGGTGACAAGCTTCACTAAGGCTGTTATTCCCGGCTGTAGGTTTTAGATTATTTTGTGATCACAATATGAATTGTGTTCAAGAGAGGGATTGTTAAGGAATTTATTCCTTACTGTGATTTTATTTAGCCCCACTCTAGTTGGCTCTGAAAGAAACAAAGAATGTAGAATGTTGTTGGAGGTATTTCCGTCTCACTGTGCTTACAATCACCTTTAGTGTCCCTCGACCCCCACCACTTTTAAGGCCCCCTCCATAGGACTTGTTTAACATCAAAAGAACTGTTATCTCAAGTATCTGTGTTGCAGCTATTGCGGGACTGCACCTTACTATGAGTACGATTGTTCCCAGTCTCTTTCGTGGCATCTGTTCGCTCACCTAAAACAACGTATGTAGTGTTAGATTGTATCTTCTTCCCCCTTGGTCGATTAACGGCTCCCAAGTGTCTCCTGTTGTCCCCCGACCCTTGGGAAAGTCCCTGGTTGCTGTTAACCCCCCTTGGGAAGACCTTTTATCTCAGGATGTATGCACAGCGGGGTCTGCAACTTGCTATCACACCAAATGGTGGGTAGTGGTGTTCTGGTCACACCTCACCGCTCCCAACTTCCTCCAGCCACACCGGGTAAGATGACAAGTTACTTTCTTTGTTTCCGGGATTTGCATGAGAGGCGTACCTCCACGCCTCTCATTATCATATTGTCTCTATATAATCTCATGAATGTGTTTGTCCGGGGCTTCCTGACGAAATCTGAGAATCTCAGGAGCCCGAATCGATTCGTGTTGCGTTGTGATAAACTGAGAAAAAGACGACGTGGTGTTGGGTCTTCTTCCGCCTTATAGAGAAATAAAAGAACCTGTGTCCAAGGAGGGCAGTAAGGAATTGGACAGCTCCCCTCCTCTACAGATGACAGGAAAAAAACACTTGTTTCTATACTTTTTTTGGTAAACATTATGCAACTAATAACCAGCTAGTTCATTCGTTAGCCTCATTATCACTGTCTATCTAAGGACTAGTTAACTTTATTACGACTATTTTTGCAATTAGCTAGTTCTGTTTGTTACAACTTACTCGTAAATAATGAGTTTTATTATACAAATCACCAGTTTGAGACGGTGTATTTTTTTTTAAATTTTCAATGCCATCTTGTGGTGAGTTTATAAAATGCAATGAAAGTCGCGAGTTCATTTTGAAGTAGGCACACCACAGTGCCTCAGAGTCCACACTTTGCAAGCTAATCATCAATTTCTTCATCAGATGTGCAAGCAAAATGGAATCACAAACGACTTCTAGTATTTCCTTAAATGACAAAGTAAGTTCATTGCATATATTACACATGCTGTAGTTATTTGATCCAGCAAGTTTTGAACGGGTGATTTGTCGCCTTCGGGTATATCCATAGCAGAAAGATGGCTGCGAAACATCTCAGCGTCCGGTAAGGTGAGGCACAACCCATGTAAAATTGTTAGCGATTACTTGACCTATGATTATATTTTAAAATGTACTTTGATATGATTTGCCAAATTTTGAAATCGATAGTGGGTTTTTAAAATCATTGAAAAAAAAAAACACGCAGGCACGGTTGAACTTGCAAAACTCCACACAGGAAGACCTCAGCGGTATCCAATGCTGCACCTCTGCACTGAGAGGCCAATGCACTAACCAGTCAACCACCGGGCCGCCCATCAACGATACAAGCATCTTAAATTAGTTTCCTTCGCAAGCTGAGGAGCTTGCGCATTCAGGAGGGGCTCAGAGTAAGTAAGTAAGTAAGTAAAGTTTATTTTTAAAGCACATTTAACCACAGCTTGCACTGACCAAAGTGCTGTACATAGTGCATAAGCTAAAACAGGTTAAAAATAGAATAGATAAGTAAAAAATAAAATACACATACAGCACACACAGTATAGCCACTCTTCAACATCGTGACAAGCCAGATGAGGTGGCACAGCCATCTGGTTAGGATGCCTCTTGGGGAGGCTTTCCAGACACATTCCACTGAGATGGAACACTGGAGAGACGATGCTGTATGTCTCCCAGTTAGCCTGGGAATGACTTCCGAACCACCTAGAAAAGCTGGAAGAATTGGCTGGGGAAAGGGACATCTGGGCTTACCTGCTAAAAATGTTTCACTTGCGACCACACTCCAGATAAGCAGAAGAAGATGGATGGATATATCGTTGTAAATAGATTTCTCTGTTTTTGGCATGCATTTTAAAAATAAACAATTGCATATTTTACACCAATTGTCATGCAAAGGGGAATGTTGTATTTTTTTAAATAGAAACCAATGTTATTAGATTTTTTTTTTTAACGCCAAATACAGTATGTACACTTTGACACCAAATGTTTCAATATCACTATCACATTGGGCCTCTGAAGTACAGCCGGTGGAAAATGTTTAAAAATATGCATATTTTAGACATAAAATGTGATGTCACTTGTGTCTTAGGCTAGATTTATTTCGATGACCACAAGGAACTTCCATGCCAAAAAGACCCTTTGAATCATGAACTGAAGTCAAAAGACGCTAAAACTCTCGCATAGGCATAAACCACCTACTGTATGCACATAGACTTGTTTTTTAAGCCGCTTGATTATTAATTCCAGAACCTTTAAAACCATATATATATACCTTTTTTTATATGTAACGTTAATACTAAATGTTATAGCTTATCTTTCTTAGTTACATCAATAAAACTAAACTGATAACAGCCCACATACATGAACAATTTATTAAATTACATAAACCTCCTCCATCAAATTTTCAAAAGTTCCATAGCTGCCATTTCCACACACAAAGCAGCTATCATACAGTGGCAGATCTGGTCAACTTCCACTTCCAGGAGGGTTCTGTCTTTTCTAACATCCAGGAACCAGACCTGAGCAAGCTCTCTTCCTGCCCTCATCCCGGAAACCCCACATAAAAGTGTCCATTAATTCAATGAGACAAAATGGCTTGAAAAAGTGGCATGCAGTTAGAAAAATAAAAAGAACAAACAGCAGTTACATGACAAAATAGCAAATTAAAGTGTAAACTGTGTCCAAGTAAGCAATCCACAAGGCAGCATGACATCCATAATAGGGTCTGGCCATCTTTCTGGTTTAATTTTTGTTGACGTGAAAGGGAATTTGGCAGCAGATGCTGGGTGGAAGGAGGGTTAGGAGTCGAGGTTTCCTGGGGTTGGTATTGTCCGACAAGTGCAGCTTGCCACGTGTGTGGAAACAAAATCTATTCAATGCAGTCCCAAAAGCCCAATCACATGCAATATGAGTCAGAGTGGAACCTCTCACAAACTTAGAAACAGAAGTGAGGATGGCAAAGATTTTGCAAAATTGAAAACTGCAATAGTTTGCTCCCTGGCAGATGCCATTAAAGTTCATGGAACTAAATGAAGTACTTTTCCCCTATTCTGCCGATGTAAAAATCCAGGTGAAAACACCACCTGCCTCCCACGTTGAACTTGGCCAATGGGGGGGACAAAGGAAAGGAGAAAAAAGAAAGATCATCACAAGTAGGGGGCATTTGCACAGCAAGCGTTGGAATAATTATGGTCTCTTCCTTTCATGAGTTGAAATCCCCATCTGCCTATTCTCAGACATGCACTCAGCAGGTCTCCTAGATAATTACATATTCAGGTATTAGCAAAGGTGAAAGTTATTTTGAGGGCATAAGGTCCTCGGTGTAATGCATTACCTTTCAGAAGAGTTAGAGGAGGAAAAGTGGAAAGCTCCTAATTATGTCTTTTATCCTTTGACCCGTTCAGCCGTGGGCTGGGTGTTTCAAAGAAATGCCTCATATTGTCTCTGCGGGAACTTAAAATAGCATTTTCATGTCTGGTATACAGCTGAAAAAAAAATGCATTGGGGAGGAATATTTGCTGGGGTTTGGGTTTGGGGGTGAATTTGGGGGTCACTTGAAAGTCATGTAAGCGGATCGGCATTGATATAATGCTGTTAAAGTTCCGTACATTCTTCATTTTGTCATCACTATCAGTGCAAAAGAAATATTGTAATTTTCACTAACCATACTTGTGTAATAATTGAAATATTACTGAAAACATTGACTTTACTTAAAGGTCAAGTGTGACGTAAACAATCATCTCTTGAGTAATACTATTTTTAAGCATACTTTTGTTAGTTTTTGAAACATAACCCACCCATGTTCATAGTAAAGCGCATAGCAACGAACGTGCTTAAAAATAAAAATGCTTTTGTTCGGCAATCTCCCCCAACTCTTCAAACACCTGGATTCCCCTCAGATAAGTCTGAAAACTCGCTCTCTGAATCGATTTCTTACTGGCTTTGTACACTTTCCATATTGAGCTCTGCCATTGTTGAATGACATCGCACTTACGGGGCTGTCGCTCGCCACGACCTCACTTCGAGAAAATGATTACTTTGTCCAATTTCCAAAATATAAATTATTTATTCATCCTTTATTTAATGTCTTTTGTTTAATTACTTTACTTGTGATATAAAAATATTTCATTTGGATTTTCTGAAATAATTATAAAATTTACATGTAGCCAAGTCAAAGAAACTTTTTTTTTAATGTAGCACATTTCGTACACGAGGGAACTCAATCCCTTACATGATTGAAGGGGAAGTAAACCCCAAAATCTTCTTTGCAAAAATATGTTCTGTGTCGCCCCACTATGAACAGCATTCTGATTAATATCATATTTGTGGCATATGAGTTAAACAGTAAAACCCATTAATTTTTGTCCATCTCAGGAGGCGGCCATTTTTGCCCCTTGCTGTCAAATGAAAATGACATCACAGTTGTTCGGGGCTCCAATCTTGACTCAGTTTTTAAAACAGGTGCACTGGGATTGGTTGTTAACTGGCCTTACCTTGGCTTCTGTTGCTTTGCGATTACAGCTGGCACCACATATTTGGGGTGGGATTAGGGTGAGATCAAGTGAACTGTGCAAGCCTCCATTGCACAGTCCCAGTGTATGGGGCTCTGCCACAGATTTCATGAGTGGCCACGTCTCGGCTACTGGTTTTGCTGCGACTCAAAATATGAATCGCAGTTGCTTGGTTGTGGTGATGTCATATTGTGTTTTACAACAATACCCGATAAGGCTTGAAATGTATACATTTTCTCTTTGCCTATCAATTGCTAGACTTAATTTGTGGAACAAATTTCACATTTTGAAGAGCAATTTTTTTGGAAGTTAATCAGATTGACCTGATAATTCAACTGAAGCAAGGGTTTTATCAAACAATAAAAACAATGACACAAACATCTTGGTTTTCTTTTTTATATAATCACTTGTTTTTAGTTCTTAAATTCACATTGTTCAGAGCAGCAAACTATATTGTCATGTCTAGAAAACTTTTTAGTTGGGCAATTTCAGACACATATATACATTTCATCTTAAGCATCGCATTTCCGAATAGGTTGTATGGGCTTTAGCAAAGCTAAATTGACAAAAAAAAAAAAGATATTCTACCATGTTATTTTGAGAACATTTATTGTGCAGGCCTCGACAGTCAAAATTTAAATACCGTATTGGCCCAAATATAAGACGGCCCTGATTATAAGATGACCCCCTCTTTTTCAAGATTCAAATTTGAAAAAATACTTTTTGAACACCAAATTAATTTTTATACAGAAAATAATTACAGTACATCTGAAACAAATAATTATAACAATATATTTGAGAGAAAAAGCATGTTATTTTGCCTCATTCAAATCTTAATATCTGAACATTTAAATATGTAAACTAAAGTGCAATCACATTCGTAAATGAATGGCTTCTGGTTTTTGGCTTCTATTATTTTCTTCTCTTTTCTTTCTTACCACTATTTTTATTTTTATTCTTCGTGACAGGGGTTCACTTTGGCCTGGGGAGTCAAGTTCAGCATTCGCTTCAATGATATCTAGCACCATCTAGCGTCGTGAATGGGTATAATGTCTAGATTATAAAACGACCCCCACTTTTTCAGTCTTATTTCATTGCAAAAAACACCGTTTTATAATCGGGCCAATACGGTACAGGTCTAGTAAGATTACTGATATTGTAAATATTTTATGCAATCCTAATATTCTTTTAAACTTGTCAGCCAATCCTCCTGGGTGACAAAGGCCACAATGGAACTGAATTAATTTCCTGTTTCATTTTAGCAATTGTGATTTTATCTCCAGAATCCAGACAATTATTAATTTGCTGTTTAATTTGTTTTGCTGTTCAAAGACGCTGTAACACATTTCCAGCCAGACTGTGAAAATTATACACATTTACCCAAGCACGGAATTCCAGTTATAAATGATTATTTGTCAGTTTTTGGTGAATTTATCAATGACTTCTCTATCTTTCCTTTTTGTCAGAAGTGTTTCTCATTCTGCTCCATGGAGACGATGATTGACGACTTAATCGCAAGTCCGCAACGTGTTTAGCTCAAATATGCTCTACGTGTAACATACAGCACAGATTAAATTACTCTCCTCTCTCAACCACAGTGCAAACATCGTAGTGCATTGAACACACACAGCTACAATTTACAGTACATAAAATTAGACAAGGCATAAATATATATGTTAAATAAAAATAAAATCAATCAAACAAATAGCAACAACAGACAAGTAAGGGCACTTGTGATTATTGCGGGTAGTGACTTGTTTTAAGTGCAATAATCGGATGTCAGATGCTGGGTTGGGGAGGGACACCGATTGTGGCAGGAGGCAGGGGTAGATGGTGGTGCTGGGGGGGGGGGCAGAACATGGAGGGAGTTTAGTCTCCTGATCACCTGGCGGAATAAATTGTTCTTGAGCCTGGTGGTTTTAGCACGGAGATATCGCAGTCTCCTCCCCGCCGGCAGCAGGTCGAAGAGGCTGTGAGACGGGTGGGTGGGGTCACCTGCGATCTGGGTGACTTGGTGGGTCAGACAAGAGTTGTAAATGTCCACGAGTGGAGGAAGAGAGACACCAATGATCTTCTCAGCTGCTCTCACAGTGGGCTGCAGACTCTTTCGGCAGGACACGGTGCAAGCGCCGTACCACACGGTGATGCAGCTGGTCAAGATGCTCGCAATGGTGCCTCTATAGAATGTTTGTATCATGGGGGGGCGGGGCTCTTGCTCTCCTCAGTTTGCGGAGGAAGTACAAGCGCTGGTGGGCTTTTTTGGCCAGTGAGGTAGTATTTAGGCTCCAGGTCAGGTCTTCAGAGAATTGCATAGCAATGAACTTGGTGCTACTCACCCTCTCCACTGCGGCACCGTCGATGGTCAGCGGAGCATGCTGGGTGTGCGTTCTTCTGAAGTCCACAACAATCTCCTACGTTTTTCATTGCGAGCTATTTGGTGCGGCGTAAATAGCATTGCGCTGGTCTCAACCGCCCGCTACACGCACATAGATTACATAAGCGTGTGCATAAGATCCAGAGAGGTTTTTAGGGACTTTCTCCGCCATTCAATTATCGGCAAAACTTAATCTGTCTTAATCTATCAGTTTTGCTCTCCAATGTGTTTTGATGAGACCGAAACTGCAAATTTCGACTAGTGAACTGAGATGCTTATTTCGAGCCTTGCTTAACCATATTTACAATGTCATATGTAAATAAGTGAAGCGTATGGTAAATATTTTCAACGACTTGCATACAGTTTGTTGAAAAGAAATTCTACAAATTTCACTTATTTCATCTACAGATATAGATAAAATTGTAAATATGGTTGTGTACTGCTGTTAAACTGAATAAATGTGAACTGCATATTCTGTGTTTTTATGACTTGCTGGTTTCTCTTGCTTGCTTAAAATCAGGAAATAGGGATGTGAAGTCGAGTTCCTTGCCACATCGCTTTAAGGAACTCCAACCTCATCCTGCATTCTAGAACCTGGTTAGAAGAGGTTCTGAGGAACTATGCCATTGTAACTGCACGTCCTCAAAGAAGTGTATTGGGAAAGTGACACTACAAGACAGAATCAAACGGTTTTGGGGTAGAACCCGTTTGATGGAAAAGGGGCAGATGTCTCCCAGAGTGTCTGGGATCACTTCGGGAAGAGTTGGACAAAGTCGCTGCGTATTCTGGCCTTCCGTGCTTTAGTTGCTGCCCCTAAAACCCACCAAAAATAAGAAGAATGGATTGTTGGATCACATACACTGTATTTTTCATCAGCCTTTAGACAACATTTACATCTGTTCCACAATTTATGATTATCTATGGGACACAAAATTGGAAGAGCTCGAATCTGCAGACCCTGCTATCCAGTTCTCTTACTTTGTCAGTCTAGGACTGGCAGTTTGACAGGCACACGAAAAGCATTGTTTTACTCCTCTCTCAAATGTGGTTTTAATTTCTCCCAGACCAGACCACTGCAACTGTTATACTGCAATTATTATAATCATGATGGGATGTTTATATTTCAATTTGCTTGATTTAAATGAAGCATCTGCTGCATGGGTAGAGCCAATGACTTAAGAATTTGGAATCACTGTTGTATTGTATCTGTCTTGACAGCATGTGTCAAGCAGGGCACTCAGACACATTAATAGAGCTCACTTTATTCAGTCATATGGGTTCAAATCCATTTTTCTCTAATGTATCACATTACAACACCAGAAGTCTTCTCCCTCGGTTCCACTGCATTTAGATCAAATGAAGAGTTATTGAAAGTGTTACCCCATGGAGCTGGCAGAAAGAAAAATGTCCTCCTTTTTAAGTAGCAATTTCTTTGATTAGACACAGGAGCTGCCACTAAAGATATTGCCCAAGGCTGATCTGCTTTTCTTCCCATGTGGGATCTTAACACAGATGAACAGAATGATTTAATGCAAGGATGGCCAACTCGCATGTCGCATGTGGCTCTTTGACTGGTTCAATGCGGCTCCCGGGCTTTCACATGACAAGCGCCTTGGCGGTGGTGCTGCAATTCAAACAACGGCGCTAAATCCAGCAGAACGTATGATGTCAGTCTATCATTATCGTTACTTTATTGACATACAGAGCAACCAGTCAAATGACAACTGAATTTTAACCTTTAGGTCACCGCTTATGTGCAAACAACGGCGCTAAGCGCTAAGCTAGTCAGCGAATTTCCTCTGATTTTAAGGCAGGGGTGCGGAATACGTCAATCGCAATCGACCGGAAGCCAGCGGACTGGTCCCATGTCGACCGAAAGTCGTGGGAGGAGGAAATGGGGGTAAAAAAGCAAAAGATTTGTGTGTCTGTGTGTTTCGGTTTCATTCATGTGAGGGGCCGCTCCGGCTGTTGCTCATCGTGCAGTGCGTGCATATGCACAGCTCAAAACTATGTGCCTTCTCTTTTGCTTGAAAGTTGCACAATACAATCGCAAGCATAAGATTACAATTTTGACAGTTGTCTACAAAATATGTCTACATTGAAATAATAATAATAATGGTCAGCTATTACTTGAATTAGGATTGCGAAAACGCTAACTTGATCATAGTTGTGAGGCTAACATACTGCAAGATAGAATCCTGAGGAACTCAAAGGCAGACCCAGAAGGAAGATACTGCATGCCGAAGGGTGTGGTCCTTGAGGCAGTCTGGCTCATCTAGCAGAACAGTCATCTTTCAACCCGTGGGCTTGACCTAGGGACACCCTTGACCAAGCAAAATTTCATTTTATTTGGAGAAAACCCCCCCCAACTATGCCCATTTGAGTTAGTTTTATTGAACAAGTTGTCTATGCAAAATTTTGATTTGTCTTTGTTTAACCACCATAGAAAGCTATGAACATGTTTGTGGTGGGTATATTTGTTAAATAGCAGTGGTGTTCCGTCAGGGCTTTCAAGGCCTTCTCTGCAGGCGCAGACACAATCAGAAACACAGACCGACATTTACAACTTAAATATAGTGGAAATATTTGATTTCCAACAGTCGTTTGTCTTTATTTCAGATTTCAGTGTTGCCATGCACATATTATTGCACCTTCCAGATGTCGAGTGAAGGTGTAGACCACACGCACACCTCTGAAATCGCCGGTTCTTCTTTTAGCCAATAAGATTGTAGATTCACCTCCGGAAAGCCATCCCACAGGCCCTGTGAAAACTCAGTTTATCCATCCTCTGACTGGCTCAACTCAATGGGCGGCCAAAGCTTGGTTTAAGATGGAGGAGGATATTGATGATTGAAAAGTTACTTTCGAAGCGTACCTCTCAAGAAAAACTGGACTTTATGAGGCTATTTCAAGCAACACTGCTTTGCAGAGTGGCTTATTTTCCATCCAGATCTCTTTTTTTGGGGGTGGGGGTAAAGCGGTTCGGAAAATGAATTAAAAATGCATTTTGCTTTTATTTTTCTGTTCTTTGACTTCAATTTAAATGTGTTTGATGATGGGGAAACATTTAAGTGTGAAAAAAAGAAATCATGAAGATGAACGAATGTAAACTTTAAAATTAACGAATCTGTTTCATTTAAAATGTATTTGGTTTAGACTTTCTTTCGTTTCAATTTTATTTTTGTTAGACTTTCATTGATGTGTACTCTTTTTTTTTTGTTGCAAAATTGCAAATACCTGTACATCTGTGATAAGAAATACATTTTTTGTAGACATTAGAGGTGGGATGGTACAGGAACCCACAGTATGGTTTTTTTGGACCCTACTTTGGTTCATTTCCGTATGTGTTTAATGCATAAAAAGAGCAACTCTTTATTTTACTTGTTAGCAAAATGTGCATCTTGTAGTGGACTGAATAATATATAGCACAATACAATACACCTATTTCAAATTTATCATTTAAGCATTGCCCTTCACTGAGGCTAATGGTTGCTACACCCCTGTCAGAAATTGAGGTCAGGGTGACTCTTTCAGTTACTTCTGTGCTAGGTTCGAGTTAGGCCACGTTCGAAAATGTATTTGCATAGTACGTTCAGACGTGTTTATAAAATAAAAAACTAAATGCTGAAATCATTGCATTTTTTCCCCCCGTAATGCCATGGCTTAGTCAACCATGGCATTACAGGAGAAAAGGGCGAACCGAAATCTTAACTATAAAAATAACTAACAAACAAGTTTTACATACTCAATTTGCAAACATATTGCTTTCATATAGGCCTAATGCTGAGAACAGCATTAAAAAAAATACTTTAGTCAATACCTGTCAGGCACTTATTGTTTTGCTGGTGTTACCTTTTTGAGTCGCTCAACTGTCATGTGTCCAGCAAGTGTTATATCAGGATTCAGTATGCAGGAGAAGCTTGGCTATTCTGCTTGCGCACACACATACTCACACCAATGCAAAGCCTATTGTAAAACTGAAAAACATCCAGTCCAGGCATTTTGCATTGCGCAGAGTGCACCGAATGATACTCAGTTTTACAGAGTACCTTCCCATCCCTGGTATGCATAATTCAATTTGCAATCAATGTCCCACATTTGTGGGTGTATTTGGTATTACATTACATCATCTAAAATAATGATTCTGTCAAATAATTCGGCATTAATCTGGCCGCAGAATTTCACCAGAGGCCGTGAACAGAATATTAACCCTTTCATGCACCCTCTAACCTGATAACATAAGCTTTCCACTGCAGTAACTGCTGTCCCTGAAAGGGTTAAATTCATGATACTTGACAATATGATATTGTAATTTTAAACCGGAGACTGTATTGTTGGAAAATATATCCCAAATCGTGCTTTGTATGTTTTTAAGATATTGCGCTAGTTTGATGATGGAAACAGTTACAGAAAAGAAAATTGTACAAAGGGAATCATTGGCCCATGGAACATGGCCCATGGAACAACCCTTTTCTCTGTAATGGACTCACATGGGTTCCACAGTTTGCTCTCACCAGGCACTTAAGTAAAGCTCTTGTAAATGTCCTATGACCACACTACAGGCAGGATGAAAATGCCCCCAAATAAATATGTAACCCCCCTCCCCGCTCACATGGGCTGCACATTCATCAGCAGCATTATTACAGCTGTGCACAGTAGTGTGAAAGAGAGACCAGTCTTTTTCTTTATGCCTGTAAAATTATTGGAATTTATTCCAAGGGACTGTTTATGTATGTATGAGCACCACAGGACAAAAAAGGCAGATTATGTCAGTTTTTCCATTTGATGATGTCCCGATTTGCCATGAATAGAATGCTTGCCCCCATGCCAAAATACCCAAGTCTTCGCACCAGACTTTCACATCAAGAGTGTAAGTGCGCCGTGAGCCGTCACCTTACCGTGGTGGAGGGGTTTGTGTGTCCCAATGATCCTAGGAGCTAAGTTGCCTGGGGCTTTATGCGTGGCAGGGTCACCCATGGCAAACAGGTTCTAGGTGAGGGACCAGACAAAGCACGGCTCAAAGACCCCTTATGATGATTAAAATGAATGGATCTAAGTTTCCCTTGCCCGGACGCGGGTCACCGGGGCCCCCCTCTGGAGCCAGGCCTGGAGGTGGGGCTCGTTGGCGAGCGCCTGGTGGCCGGGCCTGCACCCATGGGGCCCGGCCCGGCTCAGCCCGAAGAGGCAACGTGGGTCCCCCTTCTCATGGGCTCACCACCCGTGGGAGGGGCCAAAGGGGTCGGGTGCAATGTGAGCTGGGCAGCGACCAAAGGCGGGGACCCTGGCGGTCCGATCCTCGGCTGCAGAAGCTAGCTCTAGGGACATGGAATGTCACCTCTCTTACAGGGAAGGAACCCGAGCTGGTGTGCGAGGTAGAAAAGTTCTGACTGGATATAGTCGGACTTACCTCCACACACAGCCTGGGTTCTGGTCCCAGCTCTCTCGAGAGGGGTTGGACTCTCTTCCACTCTGGAGTTGCCCACGGGGAGAGGCGCAGAGCAGGTGTGGGCATACTCATTGCCCCCCGGTTCAGTGCCTGTACATTGGGGTTCACACCGGTAGACGAGAGGGTTGCCTCCCTCCGCCTTCAAGTGGGGGGACGGGTCCTGACTGTTGTTTGTGCGTACGCTCCCAACAGCAGTTCAGCGTACCCACCCTTTTTGGAGTCCTTGGAGGGTGTGCTGGAGAGTACTCCTGCTGGGGACTCCCTTGTTCTGCCGGGGGACTTCAATGCTCACGTGGGCAACGACAGTGAGACCTGGAGGGGCGTGATTGGGAGGAACGGCCCCCCCGATCTGAACTCAAGTGGTGTTTCGTTATTGGACTTCTGTGCTCGTCACGGATTGTCCATAACGAACACCTTGTTCAAACATAAGGGTGTCCATATGTGCACTTGGCACCAGGACACCCTTGGCCGCAGTTCGATGATTGACTTTGTGGTTGTATCATCGGATTTGCGGCCGCATGTCTTGGACACGCGGGCGAAGAGAGGGGCGGAGCTGTCAACTGATCACCACCTGGTGGTGAGTCGACTCCGATGGTGGGGGAAGATGCCGGTCCGACCTGGCAGACCCAAACATATTGTGAAGGTTTCTTGGGAGCGTCTGGCGGAATCCCCTGTCAGAAGGAGTTTCAACTCCCACCTCCGACAGAGCTTTTCCCATGTCCCGGGGGAGGCGGGGGGCATTGAGTCCGAATGGACCATGTTCCGTGCCTCTATTGTTGAGGCGGCCAATCTGAGTTGTGGCCGTAAGGTGGTTGGTGCCTGTCGTGGCGGCAACCCCCGTACTCGCTGGTGGACACCAGCAGTAAGGGATGCCGTCAAGCTGAAGAAGGAGTCCTATCGGGCCTTTATGGCCTGTGGGACACCAGAGGCAACTGACGGGTATCGACTGGACAAGCGGAATGCAGCTTCGGTGGTCGCCGAGGCAAAAACCCGAGCGTGGGAAGAGTTCGGTGAGGCGATGGAAGCCGACTTCCGGACGGCTTCGAGGAAATTCTGGTCCACCATCCGACGTCTCAGGAGGGGGAAACAGTGCACCACTAACACTGTGTACAGTGGGGATGGGGCACTGTTGACCTCGACTCGGGACGTTGTGAGCCGGTGGGCGGAGTACTTCGAAGACCTCCTCAACTCCACCAGCACGCCTTCCTTGGAGGAAGCAGAGTCTGGGGACTCTGAGGTGGGCTCTCCTATCTCTGTGGTCGAAGTCACCGATGTGGTTAAAAAGCTCCTTGGTGGCAAGGCCCCAGGGGTGGATGAGATCCGCCCGGAGTTCCTCAAGGCTCTGGATGTTGTGGGGCTGTCCTGGTTGACACGCCTCTGCAACATCGCGTGGTCAGCGGGGAGAGTGCCTCTGGATTGGCAGACCGGGGTGGTGGTCCCTCTTTTTAAAAAGGGGGACCGGAGGGTGTGTTCCAACTACAGAGGGATCACACTCCTCAGCCTCCCTGGTAAGGTCTATTCAGGGGTGCTGGAGAGGAGGGTCCGTCAGGAAGTCGAGCCTCAGATTGAGGAGGAGCAGTGTGGTTTTCGTCCCGGCCGTGGAACAGTGGACCAGCTCTACACCCTTAGCAGGGTCCTCGAGGGTATGTGGGAATTCGCCCAACCGGTCTACATGTGTTTTGTGGACTTGGAGAAGGCGTTTGACCGTGTCCCTCAGGGAGTTCTGTGGGGGGTGCTTCGGGAGTATGGGGTACCGATACGGGCTGTTCGGTCCCTATACTGCCGAGGTCAGAGTTTGGTTCGCATTGCCGGCAATAAGTCGGAATCGTTTCCAGTGAGGGTTGGACTCCGCCAAGGCTGCCCTTTGTCGCCGATTCTGTTCATTACCTTTATGGACAGAATTTCTAGGCGCAGCCGAAGCGTTGAGGGGGTCTGTTTTGGTAGCCTCAGTATTGCATCTCTGCTTTTTGCAGATGATGTGGTACTGTTGGCTCCTTCAAGCAGGGCTCTCCAACTCTCACTGGAGCGTTTCGCAGCCGAGTGTGAAGCGGTTGGGATGAAAATTAGCACCTCCAAATCTGAAACCATGGTCCTCAGTCGGAAAAGGGTGGAGTGCCCACTCCGGGTCGGGGAGGAGATCTTGCCCCAAGTGGAGGAGTTTAAGTATCTTGGGGTCTTGTTCACGAATGAGGGCAGGAGGGAGCGAGAGATCGACAGGCGGATCGGTGCAGCGTCTGCTGTGATGCGGACGTTGCATCGGTCTGTCGTGGTAAAGAAGGAGCTGAGCCAAAGGGCGAAGCTCTCAATTTACCGGTCGATCTACGTTCCAACCCTCATCTATGGTCACGAGCTATGGGTCGTGACCGAAAGAACGAGATCCCGGATACAAGCGGCCGAAATGAGTTTTCTCCGCAGGGTGTCCGGGCTCTCCCTTAGAGATAAGGTGAGAAGCTCGGTCATCCGGGCGGGGCTCAGAGTCGACCCGCTTCTCCTCCACATCGAGAGGAGCCAGATGAGGTGGCTTGGGCATCTGATTCGGATGCCTCCTGAACGCCTCCCTGGTGAGGTGTTCCGGGCATGTCGCTGGAGAGACTATGTCACCCAGCTGGCCTGGGAACGCTTCGGGATCCCCCGGGGAGAGCTGGAAGAAGTAGCTAGGTAGAGGGAAGTCTGGGCTTCCCTGCTAAAGCTGCTGCCCCCGCGACCCGGCCCCGGATAAGCGGTAGAAGATGGATGGATGGATGGAGTGTAAGTGCGAAGCAATTCTCTTTGCTTCATTCAATTTGGAGAATACGTTTGAACACAGGAGGTAATATCAAGATTCATACCACCTTACTATTATGAACAGCAAGCCGTGAATGTCAGGTAGATTTACAACACTGGTTTATTTTCTATAAATGGCGTGACAGTTGTGTACCACAAAAAAACAAAAACAAAACGCTTGCAACACACAATGACAGAGAAGGTGAAAAGAAACGAACATAACGTGACATGACAACGCGGTTGGTAATTCTAATTATAGGGCTAAACAATAAACTAAGGGAGGTGGGCTAAGCAACTCAAAAATAGACACCAAAGATCAGCGTAAAAATGCAAGCAGAAAAACAATGACTCACTGGGGAAACAGATTGACTTCGAGGAAACAGAGATTGCTCAACTTGACTCAGAAACACAACATACATCCTGAGAGCAGAGACAAGACAGATACATTCTATCCATGTTTATATGACATGTTTTTGAATTGAGGAGTACCTGGATCGTCAGGTTCTCTTTATGATGTAATCGAACGCTAGTAGTATTAGTAGTATAATTATGATGAAAAAAATTACATTATTTTGTCATACTCTAATGTAGCGGCCTATAGAAGCTATTGCTTGCTGTTAGGTCGTTGGTTATAAAACTGTCACATGAAAAAAGTGATTTGACATTTACTGAGTTAGGAAAACAACATCACTTTAGTGCGCCTGTCGGGGTTTGGAAAGCCATGCATCTATATACCTGTTGTTCAGGGTCGTGAAGGGGCTGGACCCTGTCCCAGCTGACTGAGGGTAAAATAACATGGCTGGAACACAGAACAAGACAACTACTCATAATCACATTGGCACCCATCATAAGCTATGCAAATATATTTGTCATCAATCCAATGTTACGAGATTTGTTGGGATCCCTTTGAGACTTTGGAGAGCTGCCACTTCCTTGCACACCTCAAAGTTTGTGCTAACCCCACAAATAAAAAGGAACAATTGCGCTGTGTCCCGAAGGTCTCTGCTCTCATTCAGTGCTAATGAAAAAAATTCAAATTCTTTCATCTTCTGCTGCAGCTGGGCATATACATTATACGCGATTTCTTCAACACGTCTGGTGATTATACTTGCTGATAGACTCGTGGTGTTCAAGATGTCTTTCTTCTCAGGACACACCTCCTCCGCGACAGCATTCATGCATTTCTTGACAAACCCTCCATCAGTAAAAGATGTATTACCGCTGCTTGCTATCAGTTGAGCAACATGAAAGCTAGCTTGGCGTACAAATGTATTTTGCTGATCTAACATTCCACTTTTTAGGTTTGACAGTTTGTCTGCTCGCATTTGGTCTTGCAAACGATTGAAGTTCTCTTTGTGACGGGATTCATCATGTCTCTGCAGATTGTATTCTTTGAATACCGACCGCCACCGCCCCTTGACAGATGAGACAGACAGCCTTTTCTTTGCATTGAACAAAAAATAATCCTTTGTCCACTTTGGGTTAAATACCCTGCATTCTGAATCAAATTTTCTCTTACCTAATCTTTTCACCATGAGAGGGGCGGGTTTAGGATTTTTTTTTTTTTTCTGGGGTTGTCAGATAAGTGCTGAGACCGCAAAAGGATGGAACAAATGTCACGTTATATGTGTTTATGGAATACAGTAGTTAATAATAATTTATAATGAAAATAGTTCAGAACTAAGGAACATTTTATCGTAAAAGCCCAACTTTATGTCAAATACAAGTACACATAGATGAAAAATAAAACACTCTGGTATTGTTCAGGGGGGCCGGACCAAATGTGGAGGCGGGCCGGATGTGGCCCGCAGGCCGTAGTTTGGGGACACCCATTGACAAATTAGCAGGATTGAAAAGTCAATTCTGATACAATTACATAACTTATTTTCTTATTTGCCTGAAATGGTCTGAATATTCCTTGTCCACTTGCACAGTGATACATAACTGTTTGATCTTCACGGTGCAGATGAGTTGCATTGTGTACTGTGCCAACTCCCCTGAGCAAGCATTAGTGGATATCTCTCTGTTTTTAAACTTTAGATGCCCAGTTATGCTTTGAATTGTTTGGTCCTTTGAAGTAAGAGATAATTAGATGTGAGGTTGAAGCTGAATAGCTATTTCCATTGTTTGCTGGCATAATTATTTCATCAGCATTTTTCACACAACTGGGGCAGCTTTTTACCAAAAGGGGTTTGTGTATACATATATGTATAAAACAACACATATGTAAATAACAAATATGGGAGCTGTTTTATTAGGGCATGAGAAAAGAACTGTAGCAAGTATATGGATTGTTTTCACCGACAGGTGATTCAGCAGTGTAAGGGAAGTCAGCACAGAGAATAAATGTGCTCTGATGATGTGGGTGCTGCAGACGTGATCAGATTTGATCTGTAAAGAGGTCACTGGAGATATTCGAAATCTATTACCATGGGAACTGTTTCACTGTGCAGGGTGGTCGTCAGGGAAACCTGGCAGAATTCTGGCCCTTTTCTCTTTTCGTCTGAGTCACTTGTTCTGCACCGTTCTCCTGCAATTTGAAAATAGCCGCGTGCGCACAGAGTATTTTCAGCGTAGCTACAGAAGGAGGAAAGAGCAAACTATACATTCACATGGGCAGAACAGTGGAATTAGAGCAGAAGCTTTGATTTTAACTGCATTATGAATATTATTTACCCTCCATTTTCTATATCACGTCCTCATTTAGGTTGCAGGTGAGTTGGAGACTATCTGAGCCAGCGTGCAAAGCTGTGGATGCCTGGGCCGAGTACATGGTTATGACCCCCAAAAAATTTTTTTACTAGGGGGGGGGGTGGGGGTGGGGGCAGATGGTAGATATTTCTGGTTTACATGCATTTGGAGTATACCCGGCAGAAGAAATTTTGATGCCCCGTGGTAGTGGACACCCTTTACTGGTCGGCAGTCAATTACAGCACTACAAGAAAATAAAAGCAACTTTTACACTTACACTCGGGACAATTAAGTCTTAAACAGTGTTGCAAATGTGCAAACCACCCATGCACAGTGTTGCATCATGATCATATGTATAATGCCATTTTGGTGAGGATTTTCTTTCAGCAGCGATGATTTCATGGGGGTGCAATGAGTTACCAATGCCCCCTGGAGTGTAGCCTTTCTGTGACCAACTTTGGATATGGCGGGGACGATTCTAGGATCAGAGGTTTAGGGGTACCACAGAGAGCTCAATAGGTGCTCCAAAGACAAGAGGGTAGGGCGGTGCTGTAAGTGTGTTTTGTTCACATACCTGAACTGTGAGCTGCACCTTTTGGACCATATATTTTCGCATTTTATTTCTTATGCTGTTCCACATGTATTTTGTTAACATACTTGCATGTTCATAAAGGACATGTACTATTCGTTTCCCACATAATGAAATTCTGTTCTATGATTGGACGACGCAAATATGATTCCTTACTAGAGAATACTTACTTGTATGTGTATGTGTATGTGTATGTGTATGTGTGTGTGTGTGTGTGTGTTTCCTGAAATATATTCACACTTTAACAGGCTGTTAAAAGTTGTTCTTCAGCACCACCAGACTTGTCTGTAGAACAGGGGTAGGCAATTCTAGTCCTGGAGGGCTCGTATCCTGGATGTTTTATATGTCTTCCTGCTCCAACATCAGATTCAAATGATCAGGTCAGCAGCAAGCTCTGCAGAAGCTGGATGATGATCCTGATCATTTGAATCAGGTGTGTTGGAGCAGTGAGACATATAAAACATACCCTCGAGGACCGGAGTTGCCCTCCTCTGCTGTAGAGTAACAGCATCAGCAGAAAGACAGCACATGGCCGTATAGCCCAAACAAATTTAGATCATTTGCCAATCTAAATTTTCTCTAATAGTATCCCAGCTCGGTAATCTACTGGGACTGCGCGTAGCAAATACATTTGTAATTATGTATTGTAAAGACTGTTATTTGTCTCACTATTGATATTCCAGATACACTGCTGCCTCTGACAAAATGGTCGTAGAGAAAATACAGTATGATTGCATGAATGATTTGTTGTTCAACACTCTTGCCTATGCTCCAATGAGGTTGTATCCTCAGAAACAAACACTCTGAAATTAGATAACAGACACTTCACCCTTTTGATGTTCGACCAAAAACATGGGCACGATGCAGAAAAGAAAACATACTTCTCACACTCAGGTAAGAACTTAAATAAAACTGTGTCAGGGGATCAGTTCCTGAACTTTACCTGAAGCGTTTCAACAAAATAATTGCTGCATATTCATCTTTAATAATTATCATCGTCATGTCTATAAATTTTGTATGTACTGGACATATATAAATACATGCAGCAGGTTGTTGAAGTAGGGCGGCCCGGTAGTCCAGTGGTTAGCACGTCGGCTTCACAGTGCTGAGGTACCGGGTTCGATTCCAGCTCCGGCCTCCCTGTGTGGAGTTTGCATGTTCTCTCCGGGTGCTCCGGTCTCCTCCCACATTCCAAAAACATGCATGGCAGGCTGATTGAACACTCTAAATTGTCCCTGGGTGTGAGTGGGTGTGGATGGTTGTTCGTCTTTGTGTGCTCTGTGATTGGTTGGCAATCGATTCAGGGTGTCCCCCGCCTACTGCCCGAAGACAGCTGGGATAGGCTCCAGCACCCCCCGCGACCCTAGTGAGGATCAAGCGGTTCGGAAAATGAATGAATGAATGAATGAATGAAGGTTGTTGAAGTCTCTCTCTCTCTCTCTCTCTCTCTCTATATATATATATATATATACACACGCACAATCGAACCTCGTTTCAACGTACCCTATTTACAACACTTTGACCGCTATAATATTCACATTTCAAAGTCCCGATTTCTTGTCATTCATTTGCAATTTGACAATTTTGCGTACAGCTTTGCGAACACATTAAAAATGTAAACTTCATTATAACTGTTTCACTGTGTTCCGTTCTCACTGACCATACAGAGTGGACGGTTAAGCATCTTGCTTACTTAACTTTTATTGGCATAACTCTAGCAGTACAATTACTGTAAGTTACTCAGTCTCGTAACATCGAATACACGTCATTTCCTGTTTCCTCACCCAACGCTGTGCCCCTAGCAACATCAACTCAATCTAACAATACTATTGTTACAATAACGGCCAGAATTTTCCCCACAAAATAGTGAAAAGGTCTTTCGTTCCAAGAAACCGTGCGAAGCTAACTGCCAACACGACGTTGCTTATGAAACAAAATGTGCAGCGTGGGATTCATCTCCGTTGTTTAGCACGCTTCTGATCGACTGCACGGTCCTGAGCACATGCTCTGAAAACATATTTGGTCAACATGTGAAGACATAATTTAAAGGACCAAAACAAAAACAAACAGTTGTCTGCATGTCAGGAAACATAATAATTTGCTTGTGAAGCTTAATTTTGTGCGGCTCCCCTTTATTCTGCCACTGATATGTTTTGAAACTAGCAGCGATTGGGATGAGCCTCAAATCATTTCAAGGTCACGTTGGACTCGTCTGCTAGCTTCCACGACGCACTTACATCACTGGACCCACCGGCAGGAGTTGCATGTTGTCAAAATAGATCAGCATTTTTACACGTTTTCAACCTGTATTGACAATGTGATGTGATTTTTTTAATATCCTCACTTTTCAACGGTTATGATGTGTATGTACATCCATCGTTGAAGATTATATATGCTGTAATACATTTTATTTATAAGCGCCTTTCAAAACACCCAAGGACACTTTACAACCAAGAACAATGCACTAAAACCACAGATAAAACTAAACACAGTCAAAAAAAGATACAATTTAAACAGAGTATGCAATCTGAAATAGGTGGGTTTTAAGACGGGATTTGAATATAGAAAGAGAGTCAATATTATGGATGTCGGGTGGAAGTGAGTTCCAGAGTGTCATTGAAGATATCCAAAAGTTGATGCAGAAGACCTTTGACATCTTTTCTTTTAACTTCAATGTGTTGTGTGAAGGTGAAATTGTTGTCCAGGATAGCTCCAAGCTTCCAACAGTTGGGTGAGGGTGAAAGGGTGAACAAGTTACTGGACAAGTGACAGAGTCAGTGGAAGTGGGTTGCATCAACAATGGGCTGTTGTGATGGAATGACCTACACAGCTTGAGAAAAAGAACACCTTAGGCCCACCCAGGCATCTGATATTCCCGTGTGCATGTGCATCCATGTACTGCACTGTTTTCTATGCAGTACCATATGCCTACAATGCCTACACATACTTGCGCCAGGGAGAGTCAGATGAGTAGGAATAACAGATCTGACACTTGGTTCACATTGTAGATGAAAGAAATGTACTTTTCTCTCATCTCACAAGTGTGTGTAGCTGAGAAAGGGGGGAAAAAACAACTCCAGTGAGCCCATTGCAGATTTAGGTGCTGCCGCTTCTTCAGCCCTCAGCTAGACAGGAAATGAATGATATTTGACCTTTCCAGAAGAGTGAATAGCCTTCTACTGCTATTCTTCTTCTGAGAAAATCCCAACACACTTCGATCGAAAGGCTACCTTGGGCTGACGGCAACACTGCATGCAAAGTATCAAGAGTATATGAGAGATGATTCTGATGCTTTTGATTTTATGCTTTTTCAATACCCATGTCTATTATTGCAGCTGCAAATCATGTATGGTCATAAAATAGCTCCGTATTTATGAAATTCATGATTCATGATTTGTTGGATTTGGACTGTCTTCTACAATGCCTGGATGTCTTTCTCATGGGCACCATAATATCCTGCTACATCTGTCCTTTGTTGCTTCTGTCTCCATTTTATCACACTCACTTTGGATTAATAGTCTACCGAGTCCCATTTTAACACAAGACGTAATACATTCAATTGAAATAACACTATTTTCTCCCTTTTGTTGAAAGGCTAAAATAAATCATTTGTCACACGCAGGCAAAGTTTCTTCCGAGTACAACCACAGGAGGGCACTCTTTGGACACGTTTCAAGACGTTTTTTGAGCCACACCACCTGAGACCGTTTACAATACCACCTAGAGATTAGCCAGTTGGGATTGGGTATGCCTTTATGCATGAAAATTATCTTAGTTTAATTTATCATATCAAAAAGATGCATCCGTGATTGGAAGGTTTAATGAGCAAATAACAATTAGAGCCCCTTATGAAGCCCAGCTCATTAGATTTGGTGGTGTAAAGACAGACGTTTTGATTTTCTTGAATGCAGACTGACGTCATGCTGTTATGGAATTGTTCCCATTTCCTGAGATGTGAATGTGAATATTTTTTTTCAAGGGAAACGGGAGGGGGGAGTGGGGGGATTGGGACAATGGTGCACACATACAATCTCAATGAACACCGTTAAATTAGCAACATGACCAAAAGCTAAAAAGAACTGTTGGTGTGAGATTGCCAATAAGAGTTCATCTTTGTCATCTCCATCTTTACAATACTTTATTTGATAGTGACAGAAAAAGACTGCAACAATAGGAAATATTTTTTCTTCTCCACGTGTTCTCAGACTTAAACCATACCACTTAAATTAGTTTCATCAAGGTTCATCTCACAATTTTGAATGTACTGGAAAACTGTACATTATCATCAAACTCATGTCGAAGCTCATAGTTGGATTCTTATTAAAGATCGAAAGCAGTGGTAAAATGTTGGATCTCTTTTCATTCGGTGGTGGGGGCTGTCTGTGTTTGGCTGTTTTTCATACAGAGAATAAAATGACTGCAATGGTCAGCAGTGTAAACAGATAACGTACACAAATCATTTCACTAAAATGAGTGAAATCAGTCACTGAAAATGGAAGCCCCGATTTATCAAAATGTACGGTTGGATCAAAATATATTTGGAATATCTTTGATAAAAATCGGCCATAAACCATGCTTTGATAAAGATTAAGCTAAGTCTGCTTCAGTAAACTAATACCACAAATAATTATTTTTTCTGATTTTTATTGAAAATAATATAAACATTCACATGACATTTAATAACTCATCACTAAATAAATGGAATAACCTTCCTGTGGCCGTAATAACTTAAACCAAATGTTTTTCTCGAAGTTGCCGAACAGACTTGCAAAATCATCAGGATAAATTTTGGACCATTCCTCTCTGCAATTCAGCAAAACTTCCTGGGATGTCTGGTCTGAATAACTCTTGTAGCCACGTAACAGCATCTCCATCGGGCGGAGCTCTTTGGATGTAAACTTGTATGCAATCATGACAATCTCGAAAAGTCTTGATGTTCATCAGTCCACAGTTGGACAAATTATCTGTAGCGTGAGAAAGATCAATCAGCATTGTTGCTTCTCTTCCAAGCAATGGTGCAGAATGCTCAATGAAGTGAAAAAAACCAAACTTGAACAGCACCTGGAGATTTACAGAAATGACTGGCCAACATGCCAACATCTCTGTTGAGAAATTCCCTATCCGTGAAATATAAAACAGGAATTGGGTTCATGGGAGAACAAGGAGGATGCTGTTGCTTTCTAAAAATATAAATGTATTGCTGCATGTTCCACAGGTCTCCTGGCAAAATATTCGTTGGAAAAACCAAATTTGAAATGTTTGGGCGCAACACACACCACCATGTGGGGAGGAAAAATGGCACAGCATAGGTCGGGGGGTCGGCAACACGCGGCTCACGAGCCCCATGCGGCTCTTCAGCCCCACCTCGTGGCTCCCTAGAGCTTTTTCAAAAATGTTTGAAAATGGAAAAAAAAAATTTTTATTTTAATATTGTAATGCCTTTCAATGTGGTCAAGGGTGCACGCAGTCGCTGATGCAGTCTGTTCACTTTTTAATAAACAAAAAGAGGCAATTAAAACACATTCAAAAGAGCTGCTGCTGGCCACAACTCACGCCAATGCGCTCCACAATCGGACTGACTCCTGGCTCGTGCCCTCTCTATGACGTCACCCCCTACTCAACTAACCCAGCCCTCAAATACACAAATAACAAGAAACAGATATTACACAATGGTTTCTGTCAGAGGACAACCATGACACAAACATTATTAACGTTTTCCGATGCTGTAAAAATGTGTCTGAATAAATATTAAATGTCAACATTTCGTCAACGAATATTTGCGTCATAGCCTGTGACACATGTTTCTATTAGCAGGGCTGTTCTTTAAAAAAAAAAACACCAAAAAAACCAGCTCCTTTCAAGTACAATTTACTGGGGGGACTTGCTAAGAATGGGAATCTGGGCGGCCAAGAGAAGCAGTTTTAAACGGTACACGTGAGCTACGATAGTTACCACGCTGCGAAAGTGCGTCCCGTGCCTCGTTCATTTTAGCGGCCGTTCTGGCTGTTGCTCATTACGGCATGCGTGTGTAAGTGTGTGCGTATGCTGGAACGGGTCAATCGCGGGAGGTTGGTTGCTCGAAAAGTAGACCTTCCGTCAAAAACGTTTGGACACCCCACCTCTACAGTATGAGCTGCAGGGGGAAAAAAAAAATTCATCACGAATGCTCGTTGTGTATTTGTAGCCAACTTAGTCATGTTGATAGCAGGCTAATATAGCTCGTATACATACATACAGCATGTGTTGCCTTCATTATAAGGCTTCTTTTTTTTTTTTGCGCCTCCAGACCTATTTGTTTTTTTTTTCATTTTGGTCCGATATGGCTCTTTCAACATTTTGGGTTGCCGACCCCTGGCATAAGTCCTATCCCAACTGTGAAGCATGGTGGAAGGATCATCATGGTATGGACATGCTCTTCCTCCTCAGAGCCTGGATAGCTTTCTATCATCAATAGAAAACAATTATTCACACATTTACCAAGAATGGTCGCTGATGATGTAGTGGTACACACGTCAGACTTGTGTGTGGGCAGCGTGGGATCGATTCCCACTCAGTGACGGTGTGAATGTGGGTGTGTATGGTCATTTGGTCTATATTTGCCCTGCGACTGACTGGCGAACAGTTCAGGCTGTATTCTGCCTTCTACCCGAAGTCAGCTGGGATAGGCTCCAGCAACTCCCGGCGACCCTGTTCAGGATAAGTGGTGTTGAAAATGGATGGATGGATGGACATTTAACAAAATGTTTTGCATAGGAACTCAAAACCATGTGTCCAAAGGTTGAATCTCAAAAGAAGACGGCTGTTGCAAACTGAAAATCCATCCATCCATCCATTTTCCGAACCGCTTTATCCTCACTAGGGTCGCGGGGGGTGCCGGAGCCTATCCCAGCCGTCTTCGGGCAGTAGGCGGGGGACACCCTGAATTGGTTGCCAGCCAATCGCAGGGCACACAGAGACAAACAACCATCCACGCTCACACTCATACCTAGGGACAATTTAGAGTGCCCAATCAGCCTGCCATGCATGTTTTTGGAATGTGGGAGGAAACCGGAGCACCCGGAGAAAACCCACGCAGGCCCGGGGAGAACATGCAAACTCCACACAGGGAGGCCGGAGCTGGAATTGAACCCGGTACCTCTGCACTGTGAAGCCGACGTGCTAACCACTGGACTGCCGGGCCGCCAATCTGAAAATAATCCAAATAATAGAAGCAAACAACAATAGGATGGCTTCAGAAGACCCAGTCCAAGTCTTGACTTCAGCCCAGTTGAGTTGCTTTCTTGTTATTTTCAATAAAACTGGGAAAACATATTGTTTTGTGGTGTTAATTTGAGAAGACTTAATTTGTTTCTACTTGTGATTTTAATGAAGATCGGGCTTTATTTTATGACCAATTAATGCAGAAATTGTTCACATACTTTTCCGTCCTCTTGCACCTATTAACGACTTTATTGGCGGGTAGCAGGAATGATTCAAGGGTCAGAGGTTTATCAGTGCTACGGAGATGTCTCTAGCTGCTGCAAAAATTCTTCTATGTCGTGGTTGGAGCTCAGGGGTGCTGTCGGGTGGGGGTTGGGCACTAAGGACTCTCCAAAAAAAACAAAAAAACAAAAACAAAGGTGTGCGTTGGAAATCTCCCTTAACTTTGTGAGCAAATCAAATCTGATGAGCCACTGCCCAGGAGAAAAATATTTGAATTGTAAAATATGAACAAATAACCCAGATTTCTGGGGGAGAATAATTTATGTTGAACCAGCAGCTCTTTAATGTACACATTCACAGTATGCATGTTTCTGGACTAAACCATCCCCCAATAATGAGTAAGAAAATGTGTACATCTTTTCAAGAAAGGCAGTCTCTCCCTGTTCTTATCCTCCTCAAGAAGGGAAATGAAGTAAATAGCAAATCATATCGATGATTATTTGCTAAAAACAATAAACTGTCAGTTTGAACGTTAAATATCTTGTCTTTGTCGTGTCTTCCATTAAATATAGGTTTAACATGATTTGACAATCATTATATTCTCTTTTTATTAATATTTCACACAATTTCTCAACATCATAGGAGTTGGGTTCTTAATTAAAATTCACACACATCCAGAATACAGTATTCACATTCATAATACAAAGGCAATAAAAGCCAAGGTTTTCATGAGCTTCATTTGCTCAACAATGCTGAGCATTAGCTTCTATCTCATGCACTGATTTGCATTTGTTAGCTAAGAGCCAATCAGAGTCCATCCATCCATCCATCCATTTTCCGAACCGCTTTATCCTCATTAGGGTGCCAATCACAGTCATTGTCACGAAACCATTTTGTATACTGTGATTGGTGGCCCATTCATTCAATTCATATTAAAAAAAAAAAACTAAACACAATGACACAAACCTCTCTTAATTCTTCACAACCCCAACGACTGCTTTTTACTTCAGGTTGGTTTGTGCTTGTATTATGAATGTGTCTTACAAGATTCCGGATTTGTATGCATTTTATTTCATGAAACCATGACTGTGGTATGAAAAATTTTCACTAATCGATATATCTGAGTGCAGATTAGGCTGTGAAGGCAGTTTTATTTACATAGACTTCAAAAATCAAATATTTTTTTCTCCAAAGACATATTCTGTTTGAGTTGGTGTGGTGCCACTCGTAATGACTGTGTACCGTATTGGTTGGTTCAATTTACAGTTTATTTTTGTAAAATGCTTCTTGGGGAAAAACAGCATTGGAAAACTTATGGTAAAATTAAAGAATTACAAAAATATATATATTAAAAATCAATTGCACCACACCAGTCCTTGAAATTGCCAGCCCACCAGGCATTTACCCGCTACACTTAACGGCCTGTTCAGCTCGGTTTACGACCAAAAATTGTCATGCAAGTGGGGAAAGCCAACAACTCTGAAGTCATTTGACTCTGTGGACTGTAACATGAACGGAATGTAGCCAATCAAAGTGGTGTGCTGACTGATGAACATGGAAGCAGTAGCAAAGAAAATAAATATATCCTACCGAATGTCTTGTTTTTTCCCCTCATGGATTCCCCAGAGGGCAGTTAGTATTGTGCAATGCAAGTCTTTTTATTTTTTTCTGACAACACTCTCGCCTTTGTTTCACATTGGAAACACTCGGGTAACATTGGAGCCTATCTGGAAGTGTCTGTTCTTAAGTGCTCTTCTTATTTTGTGCGATCGCGTCTGATCACACAAGTTTCCTGGTCAACAGGTCAACAGTGGGACAGATTCTCAAAATGTGGTGTTCTGTGTTGAGATTATAAGAGCACACCACACATGATAAACCAAAACTGTTCAATGCCTGCTCTTTGTGACTGTAGTCTGTCACAGATAATTTTTAAAAATGGCAGATTTTAAAAATCCTTACTTTTGAACATACACTTAGGGGACACCATAAGGTTACGAAACACATGATGTGCCCCTTTTCTCATGCATCGTCCCGTTATATTTTATTGGGCACTTTTTTTAATCCTGTAGGATTTGCTTTTCTCCAAATGCCTCTGCTAAACTAAAATTGCCTCATAGTTTTTGAGTGGTTCCCCAAACACATACAAAGATTTTTTCAAATCTTAAAAGATGTTTTTTTCATCTGTGACAGAACCCACACATAAACGAAACAAAAATCAGGCATTTAACTATTTGTTTTGGTCAGATTGTGTGTGGTCTACTCTGATAATCTAAAAATTCTGTAAAACCACTGAAACAGAGATCTCATGTGATCACAAATGATCTCACATAAACAAAGACAAGCAGCCACTTCCGAGTATGCGCCGATGGTTGACAATCAGATAGTCAGGCGTTTGACATCCTTGGTTGGGAAGGGGCAAAAGCAGGACAAAGACAGCCCGATGGTCTTGATGCGTGTACCCGTCCAATGCGGACTGATGCAGCTAGGACAGGCTTGCCCCCTCGGTCACTCGCAACTGCCCTGTGATTGACTGATAATTGTGCTTTTTATGAGCTGGGAAATCTTTGTCAAATTTGCATAAAATTACCTCTCAATACTCTTTAATCTCCTTAGAACAAATCACCCTCCGACACGTACTATTTTGTTAGATGGAAGGTATGACTGTATTATATACTGTGTGGGGCGGCTCATGTAATGGATGAGCTAAGAATAGGTTGTCATGTTAGTATGTCTCCATGGGCTGATGGATGGGAGGCTCGGATTCAACTGGGCGGTCAGTGGCCACAATCTACTGCAGAGTGAGCAAAGGGAGAACACGAAAAAAACATTTCTTTATGTCAACCTGGATGCTCATGCTTTTTGATGCTCCGAGTCATTTCTAATATCTTAGGTGTCGTTGCTGTTGTTGTTTTTTTGTCTTGGGTTTTCTTTCTTCTGTCTGCCCTTTATTTTGGAGTTTTAAATATGTTATCTATGCTTGTACACTTACACTTTTCCCCAAGTTTTATTTATTAGTTATTTATTTATTTTTATCCATCCATCCATTTTCCGAACCGCTTCATCCTCACGAGGGTCGCGGGGGGTGCTGGAGCCTATCCCAGCAGTCTTCGGGCAGTAGGCGGGGGACACCCTGAATTGGTCGCCAGCCAATCGCAGGGCACACAGAGACGAACAACCATCCACGCTCACACTCATACCTAGGGACAATTTAGAGTGCCCAACGAGCCTGCCATGCATGTTTTTGGAATGTGGGAGGAAACCGGAGCACCCGGAGAAAACCCACGCAAGCCCGGGGAGAACATGCAAACTCCACACAGGGAGGCCGGAGCTGGGATCGAACCCGGTACCTCTGCACTGTGAAGCCGACGTGCTAACCACTGGACTACCGGGCCGCCCTTATTTATTTTTATATGAATTGCAATTTTTATCTATAATGTGTGTGTCTGTTCTGTACTCTGAATACTAAGATCAAGCTTCCTGTCACAGGTGTCATGCACAACAACCTTACATAGTAAAAGCTGTCCAAGAAAGAAAAGGTCAACTGTCAAGTAATTTCAGAAAATGAATATTTCAGAAAAATATTTTATGGAGTAATTATTTGTACAGTAGTAGAGTAATTAACCAAAATTAATTCAATAAAGCATGAAAAAAATAACTCCTATTTTGTTAATTTAAAAAAGTAATCGTTTTCCCAAAGTGAGATCCTGATGAGCGTCAAACCTGGAAGTGTGATGTGCATGGAAAGTATAAAGCAACCTAGAAATCGATTCAGAAAGCAATGTTTTAAACTTATGTGAGGTGATCTAGGCGTTTGAAGAGTTGGAGGAAGAGGAGGTTGTTGGCAAGATGTATATTGGACCAGAGCACTTTTTACCCTGTGTCCAATTTCGACCTGAGTCAACTTACAAAATAAGGCAACCCAGAGGAATTGTATTCGAGACAATTGTGCATTAAATTGCCATAGCCACTTATATTTGCATCAAATATATCAATATATACCTGACGTCGACCTCACAGTGCATAGGTACCGGGTTCAATTCCAGCTCCGGCCTTCCTATGTGGAGTTTGCTTGTTCTCCCCCTGATTGAACACTCAAAATTGTCCCTTGGTGTGAGTGTGAGCGTGAATGGTTGTACGTCTGTGTGCACACTGTGATTGACTGGCAACCGGCTCAGGGTGTCCCCCGCCTACTGCCCAAAGACAGCCGGGATAGGCTCCAGCATGTCCCACGACCCTTGTAAGGATATAGCGGTTCAGAAAATTGATGGATGGATATATCTGACCAATTTTAGACGGCAGCAGAAGGATGGACCGTTATGAAGAGACATGTTGTTACCATTTGAATTGCAAATAGCTTCTCTACATCTTTGTGTAGCAAAGCTCAATACAATACCATCTAACTTGTAGCTGTTGTCTTTTTTTTTTAACATTGCGGCCGGTGTCCAATATTATTTTCAGTCTCAATTGGACAGTGGGCTGCATATGGCCCCTGGGCTATAGCTTGAACACCCCTGCTTTAAATCCTACACCAGGCTCCTGTATTCTTCCTCCTCTTCACTCTCTGTGCACCCAAAAATAAATAAATAATAAATAAATCATTATAATCAATAAAATTCTGTAATTTTTCTGTTGGTTTTCTGAATTTAAAAACCCATTAACTCTATTGCTGAAATGCCATAAAATGTGATATGATGATGAGTTCTGTGATGAAAATCAGCATTCTGAATGATAGGAAAAAAAGTACATAACGTACTGTATGCAATAATAAATTCTGTAGTAGAAAAGTACATCATGTGGTTGTTTGTAATCCAACCCAATTTGCATAAACCTTTGACAGATAAAATGCATGTAATTCATTATGGTGTTTCTTTTTTATAGTACTTTGAGCACATCATCAAAAACGCTGTTGCCACTTGCATATTTGGCAGGCATTATTTAGTCTCAATGGCTTCTCAAGGCGAACCAGGCTTTGATGTGGAGCGGTGTGCCACGTGCACTGTATAAGTACCAATCACGTCTCCTCTTGAGAAACAGGGCCAGGATTGCGCATTGCCACTCTGAAATGAGATGCAACATAAAGGGGTGCTCTCACAGATGATCATGTGCTTGAATAGCTGCCTACAAGTAAGCACATGAGTGCCTTTTCATTCTCAGGTGGCTTGGAGAGCAGTGTAGCACACTATTTCAGGGGAAGGGAATCACAAATGTGAGGTCAAATGACCAATAAGATGACACTAATTGGATAAATGCCATCTAAAGTACCCGTACTAATTTAGTACCGATAATGCAGTGTAACCCACAATGACCAGATATTTAGCTAGCAATACCATATTTTGCTTCTCCAAATGATAACATTTGATGCTCAAAAAACAATGACATCCATGCATTTAATAATAATAATAATACATTTAATTTATAAGCGCCTTTCAAAACACTCACGGACACTTTACAATCAAAACAAGAACAATAAAACCACAGATAAAATTATAAATAATAAAAGGAGAAATTAATTTAAACTGAATATGCGATTTTAAATAGTTGACGCCGGCAACATCGCCGTCGCGAGGAGCATTAGCCGACCCAGCCAGGCCGGCCAACACGCCGTGGTCCGCGGATCGGCAGCCGTTTCTGCCGTTGTCTCTGCGTGGCCGGCGGGAGGACGACCAAAAGGAGGGCATTCCCCTGGAGCCATCGAGGTGGAAGCCCCGACGAGATCCGTGGCGGATGCACCTCCGGGAAGGACGAGGAGCGACGCCCGGGAAGCGGTGCAGCGCAGGCGGGGAGCCCGACCACCGGAAGCGGAGCGCAAGAAGCCCCGCCACCGAGCACCGTAGCAGTCCCCCCACGGGCAGACGGCGGAGCGACAAGGCGGTCCACAGCAGCATAGCCCAGACACAGGCCCCGTCGATCCCCCACCGCAGAGGGGTGGAGAAGGCACGAAGCCTCGTCCGACAGCCGAACAGGCAGGACGCCGCGACCGAGGCCAACCGTGCCACGACTGACAGTCCAAAACTACAACGAAGGAGTGTAGGGGTTCTCCCATGACGAGAGTAAACCGTGAAAAAAAAACGCTAAAAAAGAATACCGGTAATTGCGGGTGAGCAGCGGCAGCCAGACGCGCCAGCGTTCACTCAACCCGGAAGTGACAATGATACGACAAGACTGAATTTGCTTCAGTCTTGATAGATGAATACAATTGTAACCTATAAAACTTGCAAAGGCTAGTGTTGCATTACCTCTTGACAGAAGCATTCTCCCAACCTATGTTTTTAATGTAGATCAGCAAGCTCAAGGACAACTTTTTTTTCCTGAAGAAATCAGATGCCAATATTCACATCTTGAGGGACAATGTAGCGATGAAAGAGCTGTATGGAAGATCAAGGTGCAACTCTGTCATTGGTGCTGCTATAATGACTGAAACGTGAGACTGGCATGCTGGCCGGTTGTAAATAACACACAGAAGTCACACGTGCAGTTGATATTCAAGAGATTAAACAATGACTGAGAGAGTGAAATCTTTGATGTAGATCGGATCTGAAAATATGTGCCATGCATGTCAACCATATTGTAAATGAGGCGAAACTGTATATCATTTTCTCAATCAGGTTTGTGATAGTGGGCAAGTACAGTAGCAGGGTTGCCACAGTCACCTTGAAAAAGTTACATAGCTACCTTGCTGATTACTTGACTTGAAAAGTAACTTCCGTTTTTGCCATTTTTGACCGCATGACATCACTTCCATTTAAAAAGTAACCAAGTTACTTGACTCCTTACCTTCAACACAACCAGTGATGGTTCATAAAAAAAAGTTTACTCAATTTTTCATGAAACATGAAACCATTTTTGATTCATTTTTAAAATTTATTTATTCACATTTTCGTGTATTTCACTTAACATAAAAAGGCTACTTCGAAAAAGTCTTTCACCTAATATGCTTGTGTGTTTTGGCCTAACATTGTCATGGCAAACTGAATGTTTATAATGTACATAGTTTACAAATGTAATCATTAAATTTGGCTTTTCTCTTCTTGTGAATGTGCTGCGATCCATATGTTTTATGTTTGTTTGTCCATCCATCCATCCATTTTCTGATCCGCTTTATCCTCACAAGGGTTGCATGGAGTGCTGGAGCCTATCCCAGCTGCCCTTGGGCAGTAGGGGAGGCACACCCTGAACCGGTTGCCAGCCAATCACAGGGCACACACAGACGAACAACCATCCGTGCTCACACTCATACCTAGGGACAATTTAGAGTGTTCCATTAACCTGTCATGCATGTTTTTGAAATGTGGGAGGAGGAAACCGGAGTACCCGGACAAAACCCACGCAGGCACGGGTAGAACATGCAAAGTCCACACAGGAAGGCAGGAGCCGGAATCGAACCCTGCACCTCTGCACTGCAATAACCAGATGACCACCCGGCCTCATGTTTGTTTGTTTATTTATTTAGTGTCTTTCATTATTTATTTATTATTAATAAATAAATATTTATTTATATATATATATATATATATATAGAAATTATATTTAAAAATATATAAATATATATTATATATATATATATTATATATATAATAATATATTATATATATATAATTTATTGTTTGTTGCCTGTCAACTATAGAAAATGTGCAATGTACCTTCAAATTCGTGTTATCTGACACAAACTCAAAATCGCGAGTATTTCCAGCTTGAAAAGTTAACACAAATCTCACATCTTCCTCCATTGTTGCTTTTCGTGTGGTTGAATCACTCCTCGCAGATGGAAGTGCAAATTGTGAAAACTCCAAGGGCTTCATTTCAAGCTGTGAACACCACAGTTCCCCATTCTAATGCGTTCGAGAATGTGCAGTTGTTTACTCTGTGTTTTTATTGAGGAAATGGTGTCACCACCTGTATTTTCTTATTTGTTCATTTTCAGTTTTGCTTGACGTGCACGCATGAGGGAAAACTGATTGAAAAAATATGTGATTCCTATTCAAGTGCTGTTGAAAGTCACTCGCTGCTGTGGTAGGTTTCAGCACGACCACTTGGAAATGAATTGTAAGTGGCATTTCACATTCTGTGAGTTTATTGTTATCAGTGTTGACTACAATGCAGTCATGAAATGTGACTTTGCAAAATAACTGCAGTCAGATAACTAAAGTGAGATGCTACTGTTCTGTCATGACTATAAATAAACAGATATATTAGGGTCACACGTTTATTTTTAATGCATTACCAGCATTACTGTCCAGTAGTTCTCCATAGTCCATCACTTCAACCTCACAATTTGAACATACAGTACTTGCACTGTGGGTACATTACATGTGCATACACCCGCTGAAGTTACTGAGTCAAGCTACAGTTACAAAATCAAAATGATAATTACAGTACGGAAGAAATCAAATTTATAGCAAATTTCCGGGTCACCTCCACATTGAGAATACATTTCTGAGTGAAAAGGGAGCAGCGCAACACTGGCAAGTCTCTCATCAAAGAAACTGGCTTTGAACCTCACACAAGGAGCAACCCCCTCATTTCATCACTGATGTCCCAATATGAAACTGTTTTTAAGTCTACATTAAAAAAAATACAGTTCTCTTATTAACTTTTTTTTCTAGTATTTATTTTGACAGCAATGTAACATTACAGCGGGAGTATTTTCCCCAAAGTAGATCCACCATTTGGAGTGAGGAGTTATTGCTACCTTTTAGCCTACAGCCATGAAAGGCTATCAAGAAACTAATGCAACTTTCATGAGAGGTATTTTCTCGAGAGAAGCGATAATGCTACATGTTTTGGCAGTAACTGATACTAAAACCTTGGCAACTAGTGTACATTTGAATATAGTCGTTAACATCCACATTGCTGGAGGGATTTCTTGAAATGATTCAAATCCTGAATGACTGACGTATTTGACTTTCACTTCAGGAGAGGGAGAAAATATTTGATAATTGTTGAAATATTGTTAAACCAATACATTCCTGCCACTATCAATGAAAATTCAGCGTTATGATCTTTACAATATCGATATCTTGATACAACTGAGGATCCATCTGATTCTGGTGGGACACTTATCCAAATTGTTCACCAAGTACACACAGTGCTACCATCCATCCATTTTCTGATCCACTTTATTGTCACAAGGGTCACGGGGCGTGCTGGAGCCTATCCCAGCTGTCTTCGGGCAGTAGGCGGGGGACACCCTCAACCGGTTGCCAGCCAATCGCAGGGCACACAGAGTCGAACAACCATTCACGCTCACACTCACACCTTGGGACAATTTAGAGCAGGTGTGTCAAACTAATTTTTATCGTGGGTCACATTGTAGTTACGGTTTCCATTGGAGGGCCGTTATGAATTTTGGGAAACCATATAAATGTTTAATCCCCCCCCAAATATTACATACACAGCACACAACAAACTGATGGATAACTAGTTTTAAAATCAGAAATCAAGAATAATGACGGTCATTGTGGATTACATATAACAATTTGAAATTTTGGTTCAGACTTGAACAAGCATCATGGAACTTGACATACATGATTTGCTGCCGTGGGCCACATAAAATGATGTGGCGGGTCACATCTGGCCCCCGGGCCTTGACTTTGACACCTGTGATTTAGATTGTTCAATCAGACTGCCATGCATGTTTTTGGAATGTGGGAGGAAACCGGAGTGAACCCACGCAGGCACTGGGAGAACATGCAAACTCCACACAGGAAGGCCGGAGCTGGAAACGAACCCACAAGCTCTGCACTATGAAATCGACGCGCTAACCAGTCGACCACCGGGCCGCCCACACACAGTACGAGTTGATAAAAAATATAATTTCATAAGATTAGAGGAAGTCTATTGCCAAATATTCTGTTGAAATGAATTGAATGGAACTTCTTTAAGTGTCAACTTAAAGACTTTCTGCTTGGCTCTCGACGAAGGCGGACACTTTTCTGCTCTGCTCCTACCTTTTCCCTCACCCTTTCCTGCTCGCCACTCAGTCTTTGTGCTGTCCTTGTATGACTTTTACTAGCTTCCTGTCGTATATTCATCCTAAAACAAACCATGGAATTAGTTGGCTGGTCTCTCGATGCCATCGACAAAATTTTCTCGACGAGAAGAGCAGGCAGTGGGGAGCCTACTTGCCCCTCGCTGGGTACACCCTAGATCCCTGGAGGAAGTGGAGTATGGTGTGGCTGTCAATACTGTCCGTTGAGGATGAGGAAGACATCTACATAATCGGCCTTCTGATAGCAGGTATGCTGCTGTTTGGTGTTAGCAGTTTCCTGATCTATCGTAAAATTAAACCGACGGGAGCGGCTTTATTGAAAGCGAAGAGGCCGTCAGTCTTCAAGGATGGATTATTGCGGATGTCCAACACTCAGACTCAGACTGTGGATGGGGAACATCTCGGAGAAGTTGGGATCCGCGCTCTCTTACAAAAGAAATCGCGGATTTGGCTGATCGGCGCCATTGAAGAGACACAGACCACGGACTCAAAGGCTGTCTGGAATTGTTAGCAGCCATTCCCAAAACATCTGCTATCTCCCCTGGAAGCATGGAAGCTAGTGCCCTACCACCACCCCCTCCTTCTCGGCCATGGACTGATAAGCCAGGACTGTCTCCATGAGCAGACCTTGACGAAGCAGCTGCGGCTTGATACGCACACACAACCAGATAATCACACGCGCATACACACCCTTGAAATCACCGCCTTCATTGTTCCTGTTTTTCCACCGTGACATGAACCTGATCTGCGGAGCGCTCGCCGATTGGCTGAGCAGCTGGTCGGAAAGATTGAGCTTGATAGATAATATCCATGATAAAAAAAAAAATCGGCGTAAAAATAACCATGATTAAATAAATAAATAAAAAGTCAATATTTAAACAGGTTGGCATATACTGACTCCAGAGACGCATGGGGTTCTTTGATCCTTCTCCAAGTAGTGACCCAGAGGTAATCCAATATCAACAGGAAGTGCTCTAAATTCAACAGAAAGTGACCTGCAAGTGGCCCAAAATTAACAAGAAGTTACCCTACATGGACAGGATATGGGCTGAAAATACCACAAACTCAACAGAAGGGTTGAGTCCAAATTCACAGGCTTTTATGCGATCCACAGAGGCTACATGAGGAGGAGCCTTTGAAGGCATCGAAGTACCTAGCCTGTGAATTCTATTTCTATAATTTGGAAACCATGTGCAGTCGACTCGTGCTGGAACTGATGTCATGCGGCTTTCGGAGGATGCAGCCTGTGAATTTGGACACAGCCATCGTGCCCAGAAGTCAACCGGAAGAGACCTACAGGTGCCCCGAAATCAGCAGGAAGTGACCCAGAAGTGCTCCGAAATCAGCAAGACCAGAACGGAGTCTCTCTCACACACACACGCACGCACACACGCACACACACACGTAGACACACACTCATGAATTTGTAGTCCATTTTTTTGCCCAACATCAAGTACCTGTATATTCTCTGTCCCTGTCTCACACTCTGCTTGTATTTCACACTCAGGCTCCTCAATCTAAGAACCTATAGAGAGACAGCTCTCTTTTCTGCGCTGCATCCTCTTTGAAAATCAATGTTTCTCAAGTAGTCTGGGTCTTTCATTGGAACACTCAAGATGCTTCTCTTTTGCCCTCTCAACAAAATCAGCTGCCGCATTGTTCTTCATCTTTATGGCACAGAAATCGGACATAATGTCCATTTTCTCTTCAACTCCACAAAGAGAACTGGAGAGTAAATCGAAAGCTTCACCATTCAGTTCAGCTCCTTCTTCACCATGATACAGATACAGAATCTGCATCACAGAAGACGCTGCACCGATCCGTCTGCTCATCTCCCGCTCCATCCTACCCTCACTCCGAAGAAGACCCCAATATACTTGAAGTCCTCCACTTGAAGTAGGATATCATCCCCGACCCTGAGATTCCACCTTTTTCCGACAGGGGACCACGGTCTCAGATTTAGAGGTTCTGAATTTCATCCCAATCGCTTCACACTCTGTTGCGAACCAGTCCAGTGAGAGTTGGTGATCACAGCTTGAAGAAGCCAACAGTAGCACAATTCTGTCCATCGAGGTTATGAATACAATTGGTGACAAAGGGCAGCGTTGGCGGAATCCAATCCTCACTGGAAACAAATGTGACTATTCCAGCAATACAAACCAAACTGACATCAGTGGAACTGCTCGTATTATTGAGTTCGTTACCACAGACTCCTAGAGAATGCCCCAGAGAACGCCCCAAGATACACAATCAAACACCTTATCAAAGTCTACAAAACATATGTAGACTGGTTTTCCGAACTCCCGTGCACCCCCGGGGACAGTGCCAAGTGTGTTGAGCCGGTAGACTGTTCTGGGACGAAAACACCACTGCTCCTTCTGAATAGACCTTATTAGGGAGGCTGATGAGCTCTTTGTAGTTGGAGCACATCCTTTGGTCTCCCTCCTCAAATATGGGGATCATCATCCCAGTCTGCCACTAGAGATACGTTCCCCAATGTCAATGTGATGTTGTCTTGAGAAGATGAAATGACATAATGTGAAGACCTTTCTGCAGGCCAAAAACTGCAGGGAATACAACAATGGATGGATGGATATTAGACGTGTACATGGTTGGAATCCATATGAGTGCATGGATGGACTCCTCTGTAATGGTTTGCAACTAACAATGCTGCCGATATCATGTGCGGAGCGGCCTAGTGCCCAACAAAACTGGCTTAGCAATGACAATGTAGGACACCAACCCAATATAACGTATGCTCTCAGTCCTAACGGAATTACATGGACCAAGTAGGTAATCCAATTGTGCGCTATCCACAGCATGGCACAGCATCGTGTTGCAAACAATAACGCTAGGCTAATAATCGCAGCCTATATAGCCGAACATTTTTCCAATTCCGATGGGATTCACTCCATGTCCGGGCCGTTCAGGCACAACATTTTTCACATCCTGAGCACCTGGCTCGTACATGTTTGGTCCAACATGCATCTTTCTAACAACCTCCTCTTCCTCCAACTCTTCAAATACCTGGATCCCCTCAAATTTGCTCGAGCAACCTCAACTCTGGAGCACAACAGCTTTAGATACGTGCAATGTGTTATGTACATGAACATTTTGGTGGTTGGACAAATGTCTTTGTATTACATGAGAAAAATATCAGACTTGTGAAGAGTAACAGTGTTAATTTCATCTGACTTTGATTTAACTCCACATAAAAAAACAAAGCATTAGGTGCATGTTTAGTGCAATGTAATTCAAACACAGAGGGCACTGAGGTGTGACATGGGTTAATGACATGACAGCATCTTTAATTGCCATCTCCGGGTAATGACGTCATCGAAGAACTATCGTCTCAGTTCACCACGTCTCCTCGATCAAAATATCTGACAGGAGGCTCAGGGATAGAGGACAGAGGAGGTTGCAAGTAAAACAATGAGATTTGGCTAGAAACTATTAAGCTTAGCATTCATTATGGATGCCACTTGTGTCCTCCTTATCTGAAGTAGAGTTTTAGATAGAGAGGTTTCAAGGGAACATCCATCCATCCATCCATTTTCCGAACCGCTTCATCCTCACTAGGGTCGCGGGGGGTGCTGGAGCCTATCCCAGCAGTCTTCGGGCAGTAGGCGGGGGACACCCTGAATTGGTAGCCAACCAATCGCAGGGCACACAGAGACGAACAATCATCCACGCTCACACTCATACCTAGGGACAATTTAGAGTGCCCAACGAGCCTGCCATGCATGTTTTTGGAATGTGGGAGGAAACCGGAGCACCCGGAGAAAACCCACGCAAGCCCGGGGAGAACATGCAAACTCCACACAGGGAGGCCGGAGCTGGGATCGAACCCGGTACCTCTGCACTGTGAAGCCGACGTGCTAACCACTGGGCTACCGGGCCGCCCGACTTCAAGACAGACTAAAAATTTAGCTGAACAAATGGCAAGGCAAATGTATCCATGTCAGCTGCCAGGAAGTACAAGGGCTTCAAGTGTTACGTGGCTGTCGCCACTGTCGAACTACACTGAATATACCGAGCAAAATTTATAAGCACACTGTATGATGTAATTATGGTTACAGGCATATACTGCACTTGTTACCTTTGGTAATAAACAAGCCACAGATTCACCTGTGCTCATAAATAACAGAGACCAGCCCTTCACAGGGCCAATGTTACATTAGTAAAGTACATTAGCAGGCACAGACTGGCATACGGGAAAACAGGGGAATCCCCTGCTGGGCCTTGAGACAAAAAAATAAAGAGATAAATAAATAAATGCAAAAGAAAAAGAAATGATAAAGAAGTGTATCGCTACAGCCAAAAGCTCGATTGGTCACTACAGATGGGTCACCTGCACTTTTCGTCACCTCCACTTTGGATTATTTTTCACTCACCATCTTGGGTGTACAGGTTAACATTCAACTCAAATGATATTTGCTCTATGTACAGCACTTTGCATACAGCGTGTCACGTTGCGAGGTGGTGGAGGGCCCCAAAAAGCAGGCAAGAGGGAGGAGCAGGGTGTATTTGAAGAAGTGTATTGATAAAACACAGAAAACCTAAACAAACAAAGTCCAAAAGTATCAAACAAAAACCATTACTGAAGCTAAACCATAACAGTTACCAAAACATGACCGGAACAAACATGACAGCTGCAGCAACAGCCACAAACAATGACCCGACAATGATTGGTCGGGCGGGAGTCCTTTTATGCCACTAATTACCTAACGACCAACAGGTGTGCAGCTGCAGGGGGAGCCCTACAGTGCCACCTGTTGGTCTCAAACCGAATCATGACAGTCCAGGCTGTAGCTAAAACTAACAGTCAACAAAACATGATCGAGAACATGACAGCTACAGCAAACAAACAGACATGACAGCAACAAAGAAACAATGACCCGACACTGAGTGGTCGTGCCGAGTCCTTTTAAAGCAATAATTAGATAACGACCAACAGGTGTGCAGCTGCAAGGAGAGCCCAGCAGTGCCACCTGTTGGTCATAAACAGAAACATGACACAGCGATGTTTTTTTTAAAGTGCTCTGTAAATACAATTGAGTTGAGTTGAGTTGAGAATTCCAAGAGAGTTAAAAGATTGATGTTACTTTTGGATTCCAAAGAATCAGAATCAGATTTATTGTTCAAGTACTCTTTATATGTTCAAACCCTCTTTGATATATTTATTGATTAATTGTTTTAACATACCCAAATACGATTAATTGTATCTTCCTTAAACGTGTTGCTTACTTGTTTTCATCAAACCATATTTTTAGCTTTCTCAATTTTGGTGATTACTTCAAATATTTGCTCTACTGTATTTTCTGAACAGAAAGTAGAAAATTGGTCTCATCTGAGAACAGCCCAAACGTGAATAGTTGAGCCACACATATATCTTTAATATACAAGATGAATAATTTTGGCCCCAACATTGACCCCGAGGGGACACCACATAAAATGCCCAAGCTTTTGAATTATAGTCACCCAGCTTCCCAAATTGCTGCCTTTTTGTCCGATACCAGTAATTCTCAATCGAATTCAAAGACAACCCCCCCCCCCCCCCCCGCTTATCTCAGACTGTTCCAGTTTGCTGACCAATCTGTCATGATTTATAGTAATGAATGCTGTTTGTAGATCAATAAACAGCCCTCCTGCTCCTGTAATTTTCTTATGTCTATGCAGTCCGTAATGCTTTGGATAAGAAAAAAAACTATGAAAAACTGGGCCGCCCTCAAGGGAACATGAAATACCCAAACAAATATATTGATGTTGCTTGCACCCCAGCTCAGCGACCTTTTTATTGAATGCCATCCTCTTTTGTACAGCATTGTCAAAGGGCTGTTTGTTGCTGCATGTGCGGGGAGAGGAGAAGGTAAGCAAGAAATATAAAGAGGGGCAGGAAAAAGTGGTTCGAGGCGTCATCACTAAGAAAAGGATTCTTATTCAAGATATTTAAGATGGCAATTATTTCCCCCAACATTTAGAGAAAAACATGAGCAACATTTTTGCTGTTGTTAATGAGCTAACTCATATATCCTAATCCAGAGATAGTTTCTTCAATCCTTTGCAAATAGTGGGTGAAAATAAAGGGTGCAATGAATGTGCTGTACATGCAGCATTTTACATATACACGACCAAGTAAGGAGCAGTAATATATCCTGTCAGTATGTCTGCCATCAATTACTGCATATCTTGAATATTTGTTGTCTTGAGCTGCTGCTTTCCTATTCTCCAGCATTATGGCTGTTATCCCAGGAATGAGAGTTACACTAAGGGCAGCTGCAATTCCGTAGGGGTTCCAGAGCTCCTATTCAAGGTCAAGGTCATCTTTATTGTCAAATATGCTTTATGTATGACATGCAGCATAGATGAAATTTCTTCCTCTCAATCCTCAGTGCAAACATGCTGTGCATTAAACACACACAGCTAAGACAAGATAGCAGCTACACTGTATAAAAGACATAATATGTAATCTGAACAGTATAAACAGTATAGACATCCATCTATCCATCCATCCATTTTCCACTGATTATCCTGGGTCGGGTCGCGGGGGCAGGAGCTTTAGGAGAGAAGCCCAGACTTCCCTCTCCCCAGCCACTTCTTCGAGCTCTTCCTGGCGGATCCCGAGGTGTTCCCAGGCCAGCTGGGTGACATAGTCTCTCCAGCATGTCCTGGGTCATCCCCGGGGTCTCCTGCCAGTGGGACATGCCCGGAACACCTCACCAGGGAGGCGTCCAGGAGGCCACCTCATCTGGCTCCTCTCGATGTGGAGGAGAAGCGGCTCTACTCTGAGCCCCTCCCGGATGAGCGAGCTTCTCACCTTATCTCTAAGGGAGAACCCGGACACCCTGCGAAGAAAACTCATTTTGGCCGCTTTTATCCGGGATATCATTCTTTCGGTCACAACCCATAGCTCGTGACCATAGGTGAGGGTTGGGACGTAGATCGACCGGTAAATTGAGAGCTTCGCGCTTTTGCTCAGCTCCTTCTTTACCACGACAGACCGATACAACGTCTGCATCACAGCAGACGCTGCACTGATCCGCCTGTTGATCTCTCGCTCCCTCCTGCCCTCACTCGTGAACAAGACCCCAAGATATTTAAACTCCTCCACTTGGGGCAAGATCTCCTCCCCGACCCGTAGAGGGCACTCCACCCTTTTCCGACTGAGGACCATGGTTTCAGATTTGGAGATGTTGATCTTCATCCCAACCGCTTCACACTCAGCTGTGAAACGCTCCAGTGATAGTTGGAGAGTCCTGCTTGAAGGAGCCAACAGTACCACATCATCATCATGCAATACTGAGGCCACCAAAATGGACTCCCTCAACGCTTCGGCTGCGCCTAGAAATTCTGTCCATAAAGGTGATGAACAGAATCTGGCAGCCTTGGCGGAGTCCAACCCTCATTGGAAACGATTCTGACTTATTGCCGGCAATGCGAACCAAACTCTGACATCGGCAGTATAGGGACCGAACAGCCCGTATCAGGGGGCTCGGTACCCCATACTCCCGAAGCACCCCCCACAGAACTCCCCGAGGGACACGGTCAAACGCCTTCTCCAAGTCCACAAAACACATGTAGACTGGTTGGGTGAGTTCCCACGTACGCTCGAGGACCCTGCTAAGGGTGTAGAGCTGGTCCACTGTTACACAGATGAAAACCACACTGCTCCTCCTCAATCTGAGGCTCGACTTCCTGACGGACCCTCCTCTCCAGCACCCCTGAATAGACCTTGCCAGGGAGGCTGAGGAGTGTGATCCCTCTGTATTTGGAACACACCCTTCGGTGCCCCTTTTTAAAAAGAGGGACCACCACCCCGGTCTGCCAATCCAGAGGCCCTCTCCCCGATGACCACGCTATGTTGCAGACGCGTGTCAACCAGGACAGCCCCACAACATCCATGGCCTTGAGGGACTCCGGGCGGATCTCATCTACCCCTGGGGCCTTGCCACCGCGGAGCTTTTTAACCACATCGGTGACTTCAACCGCAGAGATAGGAGAGCCCACCTCAGAGTCCCCAGACTCTGCTTCCTCCAAGGAAGGCGTGTTGGTGGAGTTGAGGAGGTCTTCGAAGTACTCTGCCCACCGACCTACAACCTCTCGAGTTGAGGTCAGCAGCGCCCCATCCCCACTGTACACAGTGTTAGTGGTGCACTGTTTACCCCTCCTGAGACGTCGGATGGTGGACCAGAATTTCCTCGAAGCCGTCCGGAAGTCGGCTTCCATGGCCTCACCGAACTCTTCCCACGCCCGGGTTTTTGCCTCGGCGACCACTGAAGCTGTATTCCGCGGTGGCAAGGCCCCAGGGGTGGATGAGATCCGCCCGGAGTTCCTCAAGGCTCTGGATGTTGTGGGGCTGTCCTGGTTGACACGCCTCTGCAACATCGCGTGGTCAGCGGGGAGAGTTCCTCTGGATTGGCAGACTGGGGTGGTGGTCCCTCTTTTTAAAAAGGGGGACCGGAGGGTGTGTTCCAACTACAGAGGGATCACACTCCTCAGCCTCCCTGGTAAGGTCTATTCAGGGGTGCTGGAGAGGAGGGTCCGTCAGGAAGTCGAGTCTCAGATTGAGGAGGAGCAGTGTGGTTTTCGTCCCGGCCGTGGAACAGTGGACCAGCTCTACACCCTTAGTAGGGTCCTCGAGGGTATGTGGGAATTCGCCCAACCGTGTTTTGTGGACTTGGAGAAGGCGTTTGACCGTGTCCCTCTGGGAGTTCTGTGGGGGGTGCTTCGGGAGTATGGGGTACCGAGCCCATTGATACGGGCTGTTCGGTCCCTATACTGCCGATGTCAGAGTTTGGTTCGCATTGCCGGCAATAAGTCGGAATCGTTTCCAGTGAGGGTTGGACTCCGCCAAGGCTGCCCTTTGTCGCCGATTCTGTTCATCACCTTTATGGACAGAATTTCTAGGCGCAGCCGAAGCGTTGAGGGGGTCCGTTTTGGTAGCCTCAGTATTGCATCTCTGCTTTTTGCAGATGATGTGGTACTGTTGGCTCCTTCAAGCAGGGCTCTCCAACTCTCACTGGAGCGTTTCGCAGCCGAGTGTGAAGCGGTTGGGATGAAAATTAGCACCTCCAAATCTGAAACCATGGTCCTTAGTCGAAAAAGACTCCCTCAACGCTTCGGCTGCGCCTAGAAATTCTGTCCATAAAGGTGATGAACAGAATCGGCGACAAAGGGCAGCCTTGGCGGAGTCCAACCCTCATTGGAAACGATTCCGACTTATTGCCGGCAATGCGAACCAAACTCTGACATCGGCAGTATAGGGACCGAACAGCCCGTATCAAGGGGCTCTGTACCCCATACTCCCGAAGCACCCCCCACAGAACCCCCCGAGGGACACGGTCAAACGCCTTCTCCAAGTCCACAAAACACATGTAGACTGGTTGGGCGAGTTCCCACGTACGCTCGAGGACCCTGCTAAGGGTGTAGAGCTGGTCCACTGTTCCACGGCCGGGACGAAAACCACACTGCTCCTCCTCAATCTGAGGCTCGACTTCTTGACGGACCCTCCTCTCCAACACCCCTGAATAGACCTTACCAGGGAGGCTGAGGAGTGTGATCCCTCTGTAGTTGGAACACACCCTCCGGTCCCCCTTTTTAAAAAGAGGGACCACCACCCCGGTCTGCCAATCCAGAGGCACTCTCCCTGATGACCACGCGATGCTGCAGAGGCGTGTCAACCAGGACAGCCCTACAACATCCAGAGCCTTGAGGAACTCCGGGCGGATTTCATCCACCCCTGAGGCCTTGCCACCGAGGAGCTTTTTAACCACATCGGTGACTTCGACCACAGAGATTGGAGAGCCCACCTCAGAGTCCCCAGACTCTGCTTCCTCCAAGGAAGGCGTGCTGGTGGAGTTGAGGAGGTCTTCGAAGTATTCCGCGCACCGGCTCACAACGTCCCGAGTCGAGGTCAACAGCGCCCCATCCCCACTGTACACAGTGTTAGTGGTGCACTGTTTCACCCTCCTGAGACGCCGGATGGTGGACCAGAATTTCCTCGAAGCCGTCCGGAAGTCGGCTTCCATGGCCTCACCGAACTCTTCCCATGCCCGAGTTTTTGCTTCGACGACCACCGAAGCTGCATTCCGCTTGGCCAGTCGATACCTGTCAGCTGCCTCTGGTGTCCCACAGGCCATGAAGGCCCGATAGGACCCCTTCTTCAGCTTGACGGCATCCCTTACTGCTGGTGTCCACCAGCGAGTACGGGGGTTGCCGCCACGACAGGCACCAACCACCTTACGGCCACAACTCAGATTGGCCGCCTCAACAATAGAGGCACGGAACATGGTCCACTCTGACTCAATGTCCCCCGCCTCCCCCGGAACATGGGAAAAGCTCTGTCGGAGGTGGGAGTTAAAGCTCCTTCTGACAGGGGATTCCGCAAGACGCTCCCAACAAACCCTCACAATACGTTTGGGTCTGCCAGGACGGACTGGCATCTTCCCCCACCATCGGAGCCTACTCACCACCAGGTGGTGATCAGTTGACAGCTCCGCCCCTCTCTTCACCCGAGTGTCCAAAACATGCGGCCGCAAATCCGATGATACAACCACAAAGTCAATCATCGAACTGCGGCCAAGGGTGTCCTCGTGCCAAGTGCACATATGGACACCCTTATGTTTGAACAAGGTGTTTGTTATGGACAATCCGTGACGAGCACAGAAGTCCAATAACAAAACACCACTCGAGTTCTGATCGGGGGGGGGCCGTTCTTCCCAATCACGCCCCTCCAGGTCTCACTGTCATTGCCCACGTGAGCATTGAAGTCCCCCAGCAGAACAAGAGAGTCCCCAGCAGGAGTACTCTCCAGCACACCCTCCAAGGACTCCAAAAAGGGTGGGTACGCTGAACTGCTGTTGGGTGCGTACGCACAAACAACAGTAAGGACCCGTCACCCCACTTGAAGGCGGAGGGAGGCAACCCTCTCGTCTACCGGTGTGAACCCCAATGTACAGGCACTGAGCCGGGGGGCAATGAGTATGCCCACACCTGCTCTGCGCCTCTCACCGTGGGCCACTCCAGAGTGGAAGAGAGTCCAACCCCTCTCGAGAGAACTGGTACCAGAACCCAGGCTGTGTGTGGAGGTAAATCCGACTATATCCAGTCGGAACTTCTCCACCTCGCACACCAGCTCGGGCTCCTTCCCTGCAAGAGAGGTGACATTCCATGTCCCTAGAGCTAGCTTCTGTAGCCGAGGATCGGACCGCCAGGGTCCCCTCCTTTGGCTGCTGCCCAGCTCGCACTGCACCCGACCCCTTTGGCCCCTCCCATGGGTGGTGAGCCCATGAGAAGGGGGACCCACGTTATCTCTTCGGGCTGAGCCCAGCCGGGCCCCATGGGTATAGGCCCGGCCACCAGGCGCTCGCCAACGAGCCCCGCCTCCAGGCCTGGCTCCAGAGGGAGGCCCCGGTGACCCGCGTCCGGGCAAGGGAAATTTGGCTCCATTTATGTGACTCGTCATAAGGGATCTTTTGAGCCATGCTTTGTCTGGTCCCTCACCTAGGACCTGTTTGCCATGGGTGACCCTGCCAGGGGCATAAAGCCCCGGACAACTTAGCTCCTAGGATCATTGGGGCACGCAAACCCCTCCACCATGGTAAGGTGACGGCTCACGGAGGGGTAACTTTCCTGCTAAAATGAACCAAGTAGTCCCTCTTCTGAAGCTCGCTTTCCTGCTACCCTGACCAGACGTGCCGTGCTGAAAGCATGTGGCTTAAAATAAAAAATAAAAAATAAATCCTTCTGGTGAGCTCCGGCTTCCTGGCAATCTTTATTTTTGCATTTTCTTCTTTCTCATTTGTGCTCCCATGAGCTCTACATCTCTACAGACCTGCAAAACTCCTGCAAGACTTTCAATTTACTACCAGTAAGACTTCCAATTTTCTTGGATTTTAGGTTCCTGGTCCACACCATCAAGTGCATTGCAAATACACTGTGACAATCCAGCCGCTCTGAAAACACCAGCAGCTGTGTAAGGCTGGGCCCCCGCTTTGCTTGTTTCCTGCCTCCTTTTTTTTTCATAGTTTTTTTTCTTATCCAAAGCATTACGGACTGCATAGACATAAGAAAATTACAGGAGCAGGAGGGCTGTTTATTGATCTACAAACAGCATTCATTACTATAAATCATGACAGATTGGTCAGCAAACTGGAACAGTCTGAGATAAGCGGGGGGGGGGGGGGGTTGTCTTTGAATTCGATTGAGAATTACTGGTATCGGACAAAAAGGCAGCAATTTGGGAAGCTGGGTGACTATAATTCAAAAGCTTGGGCATTTTATGTGGTGTCCCCTCGGGGTCAATGTTGGGGCCAAAATTATTCATCTTGTATATTAAAGATATATGTGTGGCTCAACTATTCACGTTTGGGCTGTTCTCAGATGAGACCAATTTTCTACTTTCTGTTCAGAAAATACAGTAGAGCAAATATTTGAAGTAATCACCAAAATTGAGAAAGCTAAAAATATGGTTTGATGAAAACAAGTAAGCAACACGTTTAAGGAAGATACAATTAATCGTATTTGGGTATGTTAAAACAATTAATCAATAAATATATCAAAGAGGGTTTGAACATATAAAGAGTACTTGAACAATAAATCTGATTCTGATTCTTTGGAATCCAAAAGTAACATCAATCTTTTAACTCTCTTGGAATTCTCAACTCAACTCAACTCAATTGTATTTACAGAGCACTTTAAAAAAAACATCGCTGTGTCATGTTTCTGTTTATGACCAACAGGTGGCACTGCTGGGCTCTCCTTGCAGCTGCACACCTGTTGGTCGTTATCTAATTATTGCTTTAAAAGGACTCGGCACGACCACTCAGTGTCGGGTCATTGTTTCTTTGTTGCTGTCATGTCTGTTTGTTTGCTGTAGCTGTCATGTTCTCGATCATGTTTTGTTGACTGTTAGTTTTAGCTACAGCCTGGACTGTCATGATTCGGTTTGAGACCAACAGGTGGCACTGTAGGGCTCCCCCTGCAGCTGCACACCTGTTGGTCGTTAGGTAATTAGTGGCATAAAAGGACTCCCGCCCGACCAATCATTGTCGGGTCATTGTTTGTGGCTGTTGCTGCAGCTGTCATGTTTGTTCCGGTCATGTTTTGGTAACTGTTATGGTTTAGCTTCAGTAATGGTTTTTGTTTGATACTTTTGGACTTTGTTTGTTTAGGTTTTCTGTGTTTTATCAATACACTTCTTCAAATACACCCTGCTCCTCCCTCTTGCCTGCTTTTTGGGGCCCTCCACCACCTCGCAACGTGACACGCTGTATGCAAAGTGCTGTACATAGAGCAAATATCATTTGAGTTGAATGTTAACCTGTACACCCAAGATGGTGAGTGAAAAATAATCCAAAGTGGAGGTGACGAAAAGTGCAGGTGACCCATCTGTAGTGACCAATCGAGCTTTTGGCTGTAGCGATACACTTCTTTATCATTTCTTTTTCTTTTGCATTTATTTATTTATCTCTTTATTTTTTTGTCTCAAGGCCCAGCAGGGGATTCCCCTGTTTTCCCGTATGCCAGTCTGTGCCTGCTAATGTACTTTACTAATGTAACATTGGCCCTGTGAAGGGCTGGTCTCTGTTATTTATGAGCACAGGTGAATCTGTGGCTTGTTTATTACCAAAGGTAACAAGTGCAGTATATGCCTGTAACCATAATTACATCATACAGTGTGCTTATAAATTTTGCTCGGTATATTCAGTGTAGTTCGACAGTGGCGACAGCCACGTAACACTTGAAGCCCTTGTACTTCCTGGCAGCTGACATGGATACATTTGCCTTGCCATTTGTTCAGCTAAATTTTTAGTCTGTCTTGAAGTCGGGCGGCCCGGTAGCCCAGTGGTTAGCACGTCGGCTTCACAGTGCAGAGGTACCGGGTTCGATCCCAGCTCCGGCCTCCCTGTGTGGAGTTTGCATGTTCTCCCCGGGCTTGCGTGGGTTTTCTCCGGGTGCTCCGGTTTCCTCCCACATTCCAAAAACATGCATGACAGGCTGATTGATCACTCTAAATTGTCCCTAGGTGTGAGTGTGAGCGTGGATGGTTGTTCGTCTCTGTGTGCCCTGCGATTGGCTGGCAACCAATTCAGGGTGTCCCCCGCCTACTGCCCGAAGACTGCTGGGATAGGCTCCAGCACCCCCCGCGACCCTAGTGAGGATGAAGCGGTTCGGAAAATGAATGAATGAATGAATGAATGTCTTGAAGTCATCTTTTGAAGAAGGCAGTCATTTTGCTAGGCGATGGATGGGGGACAAATCATCGAGGTTGCCGAGTCCGTACAATCCAATACGTAATGCGTAATACATAGTCAGTTGCATGCAACCCAAATATTTTGTGTAGATCGAGTCTCTGGCTGTGGCTGGTGGCATTCTCCCACTGATAATGTATTAATTAAAAAATTGTGGTGACTGCATAGCATAATATGCATTCAAATGTTTGAGAAATCTCTCTTTGGAACCTCTGAAAAGGTATGTTGAGTGATTCACAGGCCAAACAAAATGGTACCAACTGCGTTGATAGGGACCCGAAGATTTGAATTGAATTGAATTGAATACAACTTTATTGTCAAATGTGCTGTGGTGTGATGATGCGCCATTTCATTCATGGACCCTCATTTTCAGGAAAAGCTATTTGGCAAAGGACAATAAAAGTTCCGGACTTCCATAAAATTCAAGAAAAACATTACAGATGTTGGTGCTTGCTCAACATGTGAGGTACACAGAGAGGTCTTACATAATATGTTGATTACTAAACAACACCAATAAATGCTAATCATCACAGCAAATCCAAAAATGTTGTCACAAGCAACAGTGACACCAAGGTATTAGAAACATCAATCCAACACGCATTATGCATATGTGTGTGTGTGTGTGTGTGTGTGTGTGTGTGTGTGAGTGTGTGTCTGTTTAGTGTTGGAGGCTATTAAAAACATTATTATGACATATACCTTACCATATTGCTGGTCTGGCATGCTACTCATAACTTAAAATGACATTTTCCAAGTGTGCTAAAGAATACATTTTCACCGTCTTATTGTCAGTCGGATTATATTAATGTGAATGAAAATCTATAAAACAGGATGTTAGATGTCAGATCACATTTCAGCGACTCACAAACTAATGCGTCAACATGGCAGTGACAAATTTGGTTCCATTAGATTAGTCACCTTTGCAATAAAACCATTTGTCAAAATGTTATGAAGGAGCGAAGTTGGCGGACATTGACCACAACCGTTGCTGGAAGTAGAGATAAAGAAGGTGGTGCTCCACTCCGGCGTGCTGCAGTTTATCCTCCAGTAGGTTGGGCTGGATGGTGTTGAAGGCACTGGAGAAATCAAAGAACATGATCCTCACAGTGCTCCCAGCATTCTCCAGGTGAAACAGCGCTGAGTGGAGGAGGTAGATGATGGCGTCCTCCACACCGATGCCGGGCTGGTAGGCAAACTGCAGTGGGTCCAGTGATGAGCTCACCAGCGGTCGCAGGTAGGCGAGGACAAGTATCTCCAGCGTCTTCATCAGGTGAGACGTCAGCGCCACCGGTCTGTAGCTGTTGAGCTCCTTCGGGTGGGGGGTCTTGGGCACTGGGACCAGGCACGAAGTTTTCCCACAGCTGTGGAACTCTGCCCAGCTTCAGGCTCAGGCTGAACATGAGCTGGACAATGTCACACAACTGGTCAGAGCAGGTCCTGAGGAGCCGGGAACTGATGATGTTGTCCGGACATGCTACCTTCCTCACCTTTATCCTCCTCAGTTGGTTCCTCGCCTGCGCTGTCGTAACAGACAGGCATGAACCAGGAGACAGACTGGGGTTTGGGGGTGTAGTGTCGGTTGAGAGGCCAGGTGATCGTTGTTGGAAGCTGGTCGTAAGAGGAGGGGAAGTCCACAGTGGGTGCAGCTGCAGGGGGTGCTGGTGGTGGTGGGGGGGAGGGACAGACGTCTGGTCAAACCGGTTGAAAAAACGGTTTAGATCATCCGCCCAATCCTTGTCCCTCACAGTCTCTGTCCTTGGGCTTTTGTGGCCTGAGATGGTTTTCAGGCCCCTCCAGACACCAGTAACATTACTGGCCTGTAGCTGGTCCTCCATTTTTATCCTGTAGGCCTTTTTCCCCTCCCTGATGCTTCTCCTCAGTTGGATCTGCACGGCCTTCAGCTCCTCTCTGTTTCTCGACACAAAAGCCCTCTTCTTCTCCTTCAGGAGGGCCTTTATGTCGGGAGTAATCCATGGTTTGTTGTTCGAAAAACACCGTACAGTCCTGGTTGGTACGGTGTTTTGCTCACAAAAGTTAATATAGTCCGTGATGGCGTCAGTAAGTGAATCAATATCCTCCCCATGAATCTCACTGAAGAGCTCCCACCTGGTTGAGTCGAAGCAGTCCCTCAGAGCCTCTTCGGCCTCTGTGGACCATCTCCTGACCATGCGGGTCACAGCTGGCTGCCTGTGCACCAGGGGTTTGTACACAGGCTGGAGATACACCATGTTGTGGTCCGCTCTTCCAAGAGGGGGCAGGGGATAGGGTGTTTATGCCTCCTTGGTGTTGCCAAAAAACAAGTCCAAAATCTTATTGTCTCTGGTGGTGCAGGATACATACTGAGTGAAGGTTGGTAGGGAGGACGACAGAGAGACATGGTTGAAGTCCCCAGAGATGATCAGCAGGGTGTTGGGGGACTGTGTTTGCAACCTGTTCACGACAGTCATCAGGGCATCACATGCTGCATCACCATTAGCCGACGGGGGGGATGTACACTGTCACAGCTATGACGTGTGAAAATTCCCGTGGGAGATAGTAGGGCCTGAGGCTAATGCAGGGGTGGGCAATCCCACTCCTGGAGGGCCGCTGTCCTGCATGTTTTCCAAGTCTCCCTGTTGCAACACACCTGATTCCAATGAACAGGTTCAATATCAGGCCTCGTCAGAGCTTACTGATAATCTGATCATTTGAATCAGGTGTGTAGCAACAGGGAGACTTGGAAAACATGCAGGACAGCGGCCCACCAGGACTGGGATTGCCCACCCCTGGGCTAATGGCTAGCAGCTCAATGTCCCGACTGCAGAGTTTCTCTTTGATGGTGATGTGCCCAGGCAATCCTGGGCACATCACCACCATTTGTCATTCACAAAAACAGCAAGTCCCCCTTCTTTCCTCTTACCACTCCCCGCGTTTCTATCCGCACGTACGAGTTGGAAGCCTTCCAACTCGGTGAGTGTGTCCGGAGTGATCGTTGTTAGCCACGACTCGGTGATTAGCCACGACTCGGTGATTAGCAGCAGACTCGCCTCGCTGTACTCCCTTTGATGTCGCGTTAGCGCCGCTAGCTCGTCCATCTTATTAGGGAGCGATCTTACATTCCCCATGATGACGGACGGGAGGACATGTCTGTATCTTCTCCTCCTTCTGCGGCGCTCCTTCCCGGCCCGACATCCTCGTTTCCTCCTCTTTAACTCGCGGGGGACGTCCGGTTTGTCGCCGGCCAGTAGCCCGCTGTTAGCCCGCAATGCTAAAAGCTGGTCCCTACTGTAAACAATGGGATCGCGTGTGCGATCCCCATTCACAGGATATGTGAAAAAATACGAGAAAATAATGGAGATGAGCAGAAATGAAGGTGCCCATCTCCCCGCCGTAGTTTTGGGGTACAAAACCACACAAACCAAAATGGGAAAAGATAATAAATAAAATAACGGGACGAAAAGAAACTCAAACAGGGATATGCGCTGCTGGAGAGGCAGCGACTCGCGCGGCGCCATCTTGGAAAACTCGAAATTGTCCCTCGGTTAGACAGCATAATAGATTATTATTATTATAACTATATTGTTGGGTTTTGTTTATTTACTTTGTAAAGCAACGTTTCTGAGCCTAGCATGCATTTTGAGCTATCAATGAATCAATATACAGTATTTCCATTTGCAGCATACAGGTGAAGCAGGCAGGGCAACGCAGGAGTACCTGGACGGACTATAAAGAAAAAAAATGAGAAAAGAGACCAAATAAAAAGGAAGTACAATGCTACTGTGTGCACCTGCGGTGAAAGATATTCATGTAAGAATGTTTTGTTACATGAAATGGTCGAAAATAATTGAGACACTGATTCTTTTTGACAGCTTGACCATTATCTGAAGTGTGTGTGTGTGTGTGTCTGTGTGTGTTTAATATATGCATTATAGTCACGAAGCCTGTACCCTTTATTTGAACTCCCAGGGAGATAGTGGAATCACACAGCAGCATTGTGTTTCCAAGCAAAAAACATATTCGTGCACATCCTCCACCACACGCAAGCTGACCCATCGTGTCTTTCTTCTTTCTCTCTCTCTCTCTCTCTCTCTCTCTTAGCTCTGATCAGGTCCATTAGTGGAGTCAAGAGAGCCATGCACAACATACCATATGCTGCTCCCAGTAATGGTCTCATTAGATGGATGCCGACTTTGTTCCTGCATGAATAGAAACATGAAACATCACCGACTGCCAGATGCAGGTACCATACATTGTGTTTGTACTGTACAACTGACATTCTGGCACACTGATATTCAGCTGAATTTTGGACATTTGATCAGTTTCATACATGTGTGGGAATCAATGCAGTTAAACCAATCAATCATTAGAAGATATAAAGTTTTGACGATAACGGCATACTCATAGTGAAAGATTGATTTGTTACCTTATAAAGCCACAGGTATAACAGATGCCCCTCCATAAAGTCTGCCGCATCAGTGCATAATAATAATAATAATAACGACATTATGAGTATTGAGCAGCGACGCTTCTCACTGAGTAAAATAGCCACAAACACTTAACTGCAATTTTAGCATCACTCCATTGGCTTACAGTTTGTTACCGAATCGATTTTAAGATTTTACTGACTACTTTGAAAGCATTATGGGCCTGGCTCTGAGCTATGTACTGGAGTTAAACCTTTTTCACTGTATGAGCCAGTCCGCAGCTTCGGCTCCTCGGATGAAGACCTTCCGGGTGTTCCAAAGTCGACGATTAAAATTAAGGGTACATCTGAACTCCCATTTGCATTTATTTGACCCAGGAGCATAGGCTGGTTGATTTGAATCCAACCAGGGCTCATCTCAAGATTCTTAGTTTGTCATAAGACTTCAGATTTAATTGTTTTATCGTCTGTTCCTGTCGTTCCTTCATCATTTTGGTTTGATTATACATATTTTGTAGTGATGGGTAAATGAGTCTTCACATTTGCATCATGAAAAAGCTGTTGTATTTTTTGATTGATGGCACTCTGTATTCAATATTGGGCTAAACATTTCTTAAACCCCTTTATTTAAACCAAAAGGTCTTATCTAGAGAAGTCAAAAATACAACAAGCATAACAGGTCATTCTATTCAGATTCCATGACTATCCAAATCATCCCTGTGCAGCATTGCAGGCTTTCGCCAACGGTGTCCAAAGTCGGTCCGCGCAGGCCGTTTTCCAACTCTCCCAGGAGCAACGCACCTGATTCAAATCATCAGGATGGTTCTAATGCTGCTTCAGAGCTGGCTGATGAGCTGATCATCTGAATTAGGTGTGTTGCAGCCGGGAAAGGGGCAGGACGCCGGCCCTCCAGGCCCGGAGCTGGACATGCCTGCTTTAGGCAATGAATGGGGAATGTCTTCTGTTAGCTGCCACTGTGAAAGTATAACAAAGCTGTCCATTGAAATGAAATTATTACGATTATTTTTTGTATTAATTATTTTATGGCGGCTCTTTGGTCGAGTGGTTGGCGCGTCGACGTCACAGTGCAGAGACAGGGTTCGAATCCAGCTCAGGCCTCCCTGTGTGGACTTTACATGTTCCCTTCGTGGGTTTTCTCTGGGTACCCCGGTTTCCCCTCACATTCCGAAAACATGCATGGCAGGCTGATTGAACACTCTAAATTTTCCCTAGGTGTGAGTGTGGACGGTTGTTCGTCTCAGTGTGCCCTGCGATTGGCTGGAACCCGGTTCAGAGTGGCCCCCGCCTCCTGTCCGAAGACAGCTGGAATAGGCTCCCGTGACCACCCGCATCTCTTGTGAGTATAAAGCGGATCAGAAAATGGATGGAAGGATTGCTATAATATTTCATAACACTTCAGTTGAGTAGATAAAATAACCCATTTTGGATTGGGGGAGGGTGGCAAAGGGGTTGACTGGTTAGCACATCCACCTCACAATGCAGAGGTCCAGCGTTTGATTCCGTGCCTGCGTCGGTTTTCTCCAGGTACTTCCCACATTCATAAAACATGCATGGCGGACTAATGAAACACTCTAAATCAGTGGTCCCCAAACTTTTTCCTGTGAGGGCCGCATAACCTTTCGCTTCTGTGATGGTGGGCCGGGGTCAGTTTGTAACAGAAAAAGTGTGACTGCAAGAGTACCTAAATGTAAAAATGTATTGTTTTCCAGAAACCCACACAAAATCAAATGATCCTTTTCTGGATTTTTCACAGAACAAAAGTCAGGAAATACATAATAAGACAATTAATGAAATAACAACTAAATAACCCTCCACAAGTTCTTCACAGAAAAAAGCCAGAAAATAAATTACACCATTTATGAAATAAATAATAATCAACCTTGCTCTGATGAAGTTTATGCATGACACCGCAACCTTCATGACAGAATCCCAAGTCAATACTTTGCAGCCCAGTGCGTGCTTACGAGTGTATTAGGCTGTGAATTTGAAACCCCATTCTTCTATCTCCCAGTTCATGCGTCCTATTCGACCCCGAGACGTGCCCACCATACTTGAAGCCTTGTCTGTTGTGTTGCTGTCCAGCTTTAACCAGTCCAGGTCTAACTCTTCCATAGTTTGGTGCACTTTGGAAAATATCCTTCCCCATCGTAGTCCCTTTGAGACTTTGGAGGGCTGCCCCACGAATAAAAATTAGCAGTTGCACAGTGTCCTGCACGCCCATGATCTCATCCAGTGCTAATGAAAGTAATTCTTTCGTGTTCTGCTACAGCTGGGCATAGACATTACCCGCAATTTCTTCAATACGCCTGGTGATTGTACTCGCTGAGAGACTCTTTCTTCGGGACACTCCTCCTCGGCAACAGTATTCATGCATTTGTTGACAAACTCTTCATCAGTAAAAGGTTTACCGCTGCTTGCTATCAGTTGAGCAACATGAAAGCTAGCTCGAACAGATAACTGGCCCAGCTGAGCTTGGCGTACAAATGTATTTTCCTGGGCTAACGTTCCACTTTTTAGTTTTGCATTTGTCCTTGCAAGCTCTCGTATTTGTCGTTGTGACATATGTGGATTCATAGTGTCTCCGCAGATTGTATTCTTTGAATACCGCTACCGCCTCTTGACAGATGAGACAGACAGCCTTTTCTGCGCGTTGAACAAAATTAATTGTTTGTCCACTTTGGGTTAAATACCCTGCATTCTGCATCAATTTTTTTCTTACCTAACCTTTTCACCATGATCCCGTTTTCTTTGAGAGGGGCGGGTTTAGGATTTTTTCTGGGGTTGCCAGATAACAGCACAGACCGCAGAAAGATGCAACAAATATCATGTTGTAGTACATACAGTATATGTGTTTATGAAATAGTTACTAATTGATAGTTAATCATGAAAATAGTTCAGAATTAAGGAACATTTTCTTGCAAAAGTCCAACTTTATTATCAAATACAAATCCACATAGATGAAAAATAAATCAAAGTACTCTGGTATTTATATTCAGGAGGGCCGGACCAAATGCAGAGGTGGGCCGCAGGCCGTAGTTTGGGGACCACTGCTCTAAATTGTGTCAAGCTGTGTGGGTGAATGGTTGTTTGTGTATGTTTGGCCTGCGATTGGCTGGTACCCAGTTCAGGGTGAACAACCCAGCATTTTTTAGTGTGTAAGTTCAATGAATACTGTATTTCCCCCAAACTGTGAATGTGAGTGTATTGTAGATTCTTTTTGTCTTGAGTGTATGTGGCCCAAAGTCAGTTGGGTTGTGCTTCAAATCACCCTGAACATGATAAGTGATTTAAAAAAAAAAAAAAGTGGAGACAGTAATTGTGTCTGCCATCAAAGGTCACATTCAGCATACAGCAGTTTCACTGCACTGATAATCCAGTCTCCCTATTGGTTTGATTGATTCTTTTCTTTTTTTTTTATTCAGGGTTTCACTGATTATCTTATGCCAAATGTAATGAACTTGATTTTTTTCCCAACTTGTCTGGTTTTATCACAACGTTACATGTTCAATTCAGTTGTGACAAGAAAAACACAGGTGTCCGTTTGCCAAACATGCACATAAATACCTTATGTGCATTTTTTTGCTCTGTTTGGAAAAAAAAAAACATCCAAAGCCACTCACCAGTTACTCAGTACTTTTACTTTTTGTCATGGAATACTTATTTAATCCTACTCAAGTTAATTTATTACAAGTAATTATGTGTAGAACTACCTCTTACTTTTACTTGATTCTTATTATTCTTTTCGAAATAATTTTCAACTACTCTTCCCACCAATGACAGTTGCCCAATCACTTGCTTTTCACATTTCATGTTAGTGAATGTCAGCCATCTGAAACACTTGTACTGTTTTACATGACAAGAGGTTCTGTTGTACCTTCTTTCAAATGATACACTGATGGTGTCAAGGCAGCCATATGCAAACCAAATGGTTTACAAACCAGAAGCATTGAACCTGAACCAAAGTGTGAAAGCACTTTCATTGTTTCTTCTGAGAATACATTAAGATAATGAATCTCATTATGAGAACAAAGACAAGGAAGTTACTTTCGTCAGCAATTAGTATAATCCCATTAAATGTGCCAGCAGACAAGGTACTGAATTGGCTGTACCTCGCCACCTGCTAAACTGACATAATGATTGTGATAAAGAAGATGAAGTATATCAGAATTTGTCTTAAGTTAAAATCATGTATGTATGGCTGATATAATGGTCCTGAATATGAACAAGTTCCCCCAGCAAGCTGCAGAGAAAATAATTTGATTCCGCAGTTTGAAAGTTGATTTTCCGCGGGCATTAATGAACAACCTAAAATGGCCAGTTATAAAGCGAATTAATGTAATAACGAGGTAAGAATTATTTTAGGAAATTATTTACAAGACCAAAACATTGTAAAATATTGTGGTCAAAAATAACAAACATCGACATTTTCTTTGTTGCTCTTGGGCAGATTTATTGCATTACTTATTATGCAAAACATTTCACCTATGGGTTTGGTTACTCAACAGGTGATTTCAAAGCAAACATTGAACCAAAGTGTAAACTATTCACTTGTCCTGGATATTGTAAACATAGTGCATACAGTATGATAATAAATAGTAATTCAGATACAGTCAAACCTCGGTTTTCGTACTTAATCCGTTCCAGAAGACTGTTCGGAAACCGAATTGTTCGGAAACCGAAACCATGTTTCCCATTGAAATCAATGTAAAATGTTTTAATCCGTTCCAAGTCAAGAAAACAACTTTTTTAAACCACTTTTTTTACAATTTCACACCATAAACTGTACAAATGTTACTGTCAGTCACCGTGTGTTGGTGTTTCCACGAAAATATATGAAGCCCAAAGTGGCTCATGAGGGCTTTTCTTAAACCTGTTTTTCAAGTCCCTGTTGCTGAAAAGCCCCCGTCGCACATTCACTCCTCTCGGTTTTGCTACCTCCTCTCGGCTTTGCTACCTCCTCTCGGCTTCGCTACCTCGCGAAGCTACACGAGGTAGCGTTGCTACACGAGCTAGCGAAGCCGAGAGGAGTGAAGTGACGCATTCAAGTGCGCTCAGTTAGTTCGAGAACCGAAATTAGTTCGTCATCCGAGGCATAAAAAACTCGACATTTTAGTTCAAAAACCGAATTGTACGAGAACCGAGACGTCCGAAAACCGTGGTTTGACTGTAGTTCATTTATTCGGCACTGCAATAACGTGACATCATCTTTATCTGACGTCTCCGTGACGTGGGGTCACCTTTCGTCGACGTCTCCGTGAAACGAATATATCGCAAACCCGCTCCTCATTTCCTCAAAATATGTGTAATTCCTCCCGCATTGCCCCTCTATCGCTATAAGATGATAAAAACATGAGCCCCTACATGACGCGTTAAGTCGTCTTTTGTGCGTGTCACTCAACGTCGTGCTTTGTGTGAATGCATGTCACATCATGAACGCAATCTCTTCACAATAAAAGGACATAAAAAGATGGGATCGAACAAAAAACAAATCCGAATTGAGTAACATGCCCTGCAGTGATACCTCGTCTATCTGACTGTGACACCTCGCTACCTGGACGAAAACAACATGTAAATGTAATATTCTTCACCTCGCCCGATATTTGCAAATTGCTTTGATTTGCACGGAGGGCTTTATTCCTGGGGGGAATAATTAGCAGTCTAACCTTACTGTCTCCCTTTATGGCTGCCCATCACCTTGAGAATGCTTTTCCTCTTCATTCTAAATGTCTTCATAGTTGTCCTACATTGTCCTCATTTGCCATTGAATGAACCGTATCCTTTTAAAACAACTCTACCAAATTACCCCATCTGCTGGGGGGGAAAAAAATCTGTTAAAGACCAACACTGGGATTTTGAATTTAAAAAAACAACAACAAGTGTTTTACTGCTCTTTGCAACATGTCATTTACGTTGCTAATGTTTGGAATACATAGTTCATTTTGAATTGTACAATGCAATACATCTTTATTTATACAGCGCTTTCACAACAGCCGTTAACCTCACAGTGCAGAGGTATCGGGTTCGATTTCAGCTTCCTGTGGGGAGTCTGCATGGGTTTTCTCCGGGTATTCCGGTTTCCTACCACATTCCAAAAACATGCATGGCCACTTGCAGGGCACACATAGACGAACGACCAAACCTCACAATCACACATTAGGACAATTGAGAGTGTTCAATCAGCCTGCCATGCATGTTTTTGGAATGTGGGAGGAAACCGGAGTCCCCGGAGAAAACCCACACAGGCACGGGAGAATATGCAAACTCCACACAGGAAGGCCGGAGCCAAAATCAAACACACTGCACCTTTGCACTGTGAGGCCGCCGTACTAAATCGACCACTGGGCCACCCTAGTCTGTTCTTTTTATTCCAAATTATTAACCAATCTCAAGTGTGAAAAAATAATTAATATTAAAATAACTGTTGAGTACTCTGAGCATTATTGTAAACCGCCACCTCTTCTTGACTCCAGTCAGGACATCAATAGCATACGTGAAGAAAGTTGAGTTGAAGACAACAATGATGACCCACAACAGCATGTTCCTGCAGGCAAATGAGGCCTTTCCTCCCAACTTTGTGAGTTTACATTTTGCACGTCCTCTCAAAGAAGCAACCGCAGGTGAACCTCCCCTCACTCAGCTCATCATTTCATGCATTTTTTTTTTTTTACTCAGAAGATTAAAATTATTAGTCACGATATTAAGGACACCGTTCCTAAAACCCAGTCTAATCCTGGAATTATTGACGTTAGTAGGGGCCGAAAGGCTGATAAGTGTTTGACAACCCTCTCCTATTTTTTCATTAAGTATTCCTTGAAAGCCTTTCACAAATGGTTAGTGCGTCAAAACAGAGAACTTTTTTTAGGACTTTCCATCTTGAATATTCATTTATCACTCTCCTCTGGCACAGCAGCTGTTTTTAAACGCCTCCTTAAGCGACCAGACCAAACCTCAACCCAGAGAGTGTCTGTAATTTTAGGCTGGTATCAAATCTCACGCTTTTTGTGAAAATTCTTGAAAAAGTCAATGCAAAAGCTCAATAATTTCATGGCCGCTATCGATTTGATCTTCTTCAGTCAGAATTTATCACTCGACTTCGCAATGATCTTCTCCAAGCGATGGACTCTGACATCTCATCAACACTATTATTACTCGACCTAGGCGCTGCCTTTAACACTGTCGATCATAACATACTATTAAAACACCTCAAATGTGTGTAGTTTTTTCAGGCTGAGCACTTTCTTGGTTTAGTTCTTGCCTCTCAAAGAGGACGCTTCACGTAATCCATGGCAATGCTACTTCTGAGGTTTGTAATGTTACATATGGAGTCCCACAGGGATCAGTATTAGGTCCTCCATTGTATCGCATCTACATGCTTTTGCTTGGTGATATTAGATGTAAATATATTTTTATATATTTGCAATTATATTATCAATAAATTATCTTTATTTTTTCATTTTTATGTGGATGGTAACAACTTGCATATGCTGTTGGAAACAACAAATCAGCGTAATTGCTGTAATCTGGAGTTGTGCCTTGTTGGGATTAAACAATGGATGTCTTTCAATTTCTTGGTTCTTAACCCTGATAAAACCAAGATGTTGATTGTTGGCACCACTTGTCATCTGCACCAGTTTTAGGATTCCACTGTGAGTCTTGATAAATATACTGTTGCCCAAAGTGACTCAGCAAAAAATCCCGTTATTTGACTCAAATCTCTCTTTTGGAAGCACATTAAATATTATTACAGCTGCATTTTTTTCACTTAGGTAATATCGCGAAGATCCATCCCATCCTTTCTGCAAGTGACGCAGAGTCCATAATTTTGTGGTTGTTATGTCTTACCTCAACTATTGTAACTCGTTGCTCTCTGATCTTCCCGACTATCAAAAGTCTGCAGTTTATACAAAATGTTGCAGCTAGACTCTGACAAAGACGAGCAAGTTTGATTAACCCAGTGGTTCTCAAATAGTGGGGCACGCCCCCCTGGGGAGGCGCGGTGCTCCGTCAAGGGGGGCGCATTTGGCCTCGGGAAACATGCTTTTTTGGGGGGGATTTTTTTTTTAAACTCTCCTAGAATAAAGAACAATTGCACCTCGACTACATTAGGCGGCAGTGGCGCTCTCCGTGGCAGAGTGCGCAGAGAGCACTCGCTCGGTGTTTGTTCGCACTGAGCATGCGCGCTTTGCACACAGAGTATGAGTATGAAGTGTAGACACGAAGTCGACAGACAGAGAGAGAGCGACGGAGAAAAGAGAAGGTCTACCGAAAGCGAAGACGAGGAAATATGACGAAGCGTATGTAACGCTTGGCTTCACTGTGACTACGCTGGGAGGAAAGACAGCGGACAGCATGAAGCCAAATGAATTAAGGCGTCACTTAAAGACATTACACCCCAATCCCGTTGTTAACAGAGTTGCTTTTCCGATAAAACGTGCCGAATATTGGCAACAATCATCCCGTTTTGTGACTGCTACTTGTAGCCATTAATCCAGACATCATCTTTGATTAAAAAAAACCCCAAAATACCCAAAACATCAGCACAAATTATTTTGTATATTTTTGTTTTGCAGGTTAAAGGTTTTTTAAGATTGTGCTCCTGAGTTAATGTTGGTGATCAGTTTGAATGTATTGTTATTTATTGATTTTATGTAATTCTATTTTTCGGTATCGTATGGTTTGACATGGTCCATCAAAAAATATTTATAGTTAAATTAAGGATTTCATTTTACTTTTTAATTTCAGATGCACTTTAAATCTTTTCTGTTTTAATAAAGCTATTCTTTGTTGTAAATTGGTCCATATTTCTTTTTTTTAATTCTCTTATATGTTAATAAGGATACAGTGTTATGCAGAGGTGTACTTATAATAATTTTATAGACAAATGATACTACAGGTTGTTGGGGGACGAGCGGCCTAGTCTCCCCCGCGTATTCATTGCATTTCGGACGAGGAGAATGTTGGTAATCCAAATGAAGGCTGGAGGCGATGAACAGGTCCTTCGAAGGGTTTTAATTTATTTACCATTTACCATAATTTATTATCCATGGTCGTCCCGGGGGTCTCCTGCCAGTGGGACATGCCTGGAACACCTCGCCAGGGAGGCATGCAGGAGGCATCCAAATCAGATCCATGTCCACTTCAGATTCGATTTCAAAGTTTTGCTACTCTCGTTCCATCCCACTCCTACAGAAAAAAATCCCGTCCTGTCTCAGTCCTGGAACATAGTAAAAAAAAATAAAAGCTGAACTACCTGTTGGTCTATTTGACTGCTGTTTCTACTCTCCTGCACCCTCCTGCTACCCCCTGGCATTGACTGAATTGGCTCACCTGTTTTCTGAAGCTGAGCCATGATTGGTTGTTACCTGAACCCGAGCATTTGTGTGTCATTTTCAGTTGACAGCAACTGTCAAAATGGACATAAGCAGGTGTATTTTACTACTTTACTCATATTCCACAAAAGCAGTATTATTCAGACTACCATGTTTAGACTAGTTCCGCTGCATAGAACATTACTGTAAAGAAATTCCCCTTCCATCAAAAGTACCTCATAACACAGTAGTGAATCATGTAACCCAAGATTTAATGTGTCTGCACTCATTTTACCATTGTGCTAGGCTTCGGAGGTTGGTGCTCCTCTCTTTAGATGTTTGTCATTGGCTAGCGTGAAATGCGCCTTGTGATTGGCTGGCCTCAACATTGCATTCAAGGACAAGCATAAAAATGAGTAGTAAATGCAGTTTCGACATTTTATTTTCTATTCACATCCGGATACAACTACGGTAATGAGCCCTACAGCAAAGATAATCAGCTTTCGTCGGTGTAGTAAAATTGGTAAAAAACTGTAATGTTTTGTTTGGAAGGAAGACGTCAGCCGCAAAGGGATGTTTGTGTGCAAATTATTTTTGCATATTGCACTGCCTTGTCAGCTCATCATTTTTTCGATTGCATCACTCATGCTTCTTAAATCTTTGAAATTGTTTAGGAAGATTGCATCAAGAGAGTCGATAGCGTGTTAACTATGGAAGACTTTTCTTTTGTCATGGGTGCAGATTTGTTGGACACTGTCAGCACCGGTGACATGACTCTAACATTCAAATCAATAACATGTATGTTCACTGTTTTGAAAAGTGAATTCAATGAGCGATTGAACACGATTTTGAGGAGGTGTTGTGTAGATGCTGCTGTGCAATAATATCTGACAGCAACATAAGGCATAACACACAGTTGAATCATGTAACCCAAGATTAAAACCCTCAACCTTGCTTTGAGGCCCTGTAAATGCAAACTCAGAACCAATAAGAGCCACTTTGACAGTGGTGTCCAAACTACGTATCAGGGGCATTTGCGGCCCACCATCAATTTTTTTTGCGGTCCGTGACATGACAAAAAACCCCAAAACAAAATCAAACAAACTAAAAATGACATTTGACATGGGCCGCAAGGTTAGTTAAAAAAGGTGAGGGTGGGTAGGTTGAGAAGGCAGGTTGTCAGAAAAAAAAGGTGCCATTACTACTATTTTTAAATATACTGTTGAAGTTTTCTCTTTGTTCGAAGATACAAATAAAGCATTTGTGATTAAAATCATAATTTATTTTCATAACACCGTAGTGAATAAAGATAATTTTAGGGGCATAAATTGCTCTTCCACTTTGAACTTTATGGCTGATTTATGAAGATACAGTCATACCTCGGTTTTTGACCATAATCCGTTCCAGAAGGCTGTTCGAAAACCGATTTGTTTGAAAACCGAAACCACGCTCTTTTAAAAAAAAAAATCTTTATTGAACACGTCTGTTCACAATGGAATGCTACACGAGGAAGCATCACTTCCTCGTGTAAGGAAGGCAAGAGGAGTCAAGTGACGCATTCAAGTGCGCTCAGTTTGTTCAAGAACCGAAATTCGGTCGTTATCAGAGGCACAAAAAACTCGAAACTTTTGGTCGAAAACCGATTTGGTCGACAACAGAGACGTTCGAAAACCGAGGTTTGACTGTATCTTCAAGAGACTGTTTGAAAAATGGTCACTTTACTGCAGTTTGTTCTCTTTTTGGTTCTGAATGTGGAGATGGGATTCGGCTGCTATTAAAGAGCTAGATCTACTCTGTGTTGCCCACGTCAAAAACTTGAAAAATTAAAAAACAAGTATTGTCCTTAACACCTTGACAGAAAGCTTTCCATCCTTCCATTTTTCTGTATGCGGCCCTCAAACAAAAACTTTTGGACACCGCTGCAAAAACAAAACCATAGATCAGTGGTTCTTAACCTGGGTTCGATCGAATTTTAGGGGTTCCGTGAATCGGTCTCGGGTTCGACGGAGCCTCTGCCATGGAGGTTAAAACATACCCGACTCAACATGTCAATTAGTTATGACACGCCCGCTTGGTCATCACTGGTTGCAGATGATAACATGCCATTGCTTGTCCAATCAGTGCTGTGGGAAATTCAGTTCGCCTTGTAGTCAGCGTGAGACTGTCGTGATAGTACGTCGTAAAATAATTAAAAAAAAAACATACTTATGTCTTGAAATTTTATTTCCTTTTTTTGTGTTTTTAATAAATGCGTTTTTTATATCTTGAATTTGTAAAAAGTCATATTTTTGTTTTTCACTAATAAAGGGTTCGGTGAATGTGCATTTTAACTGGTTGGGTTCGGTACCTCTAACAAGGTTAAGAACCACTGCCATAGATATTAGGTTGTGTTCCCACGCACTGACTCATCTTCTGTGTGTGGTCTTAGTACAGCCCCTCTGTGATAGACAGCCCTCAAACAAAAACTTTTGGACACCCCTGCAAAAACAAAACCATAGATCAGTGGTTCTTAACCTGGGTTCGATCGAATTTTAGGGGTTCCGTGAATCGGTCTCGGGTTCGACGGAGCCTCTGCCATGGAGGTTAAAACATACCCGACTCAACATGTCAATTAGTTATGACACGCCCGCTTGGTCATCACTGGTTGCAGATGATAACATGCCATTGCTTGTCCAATCAGTGCTGTGGGAAATTCAGTTCGCCTTGTAGTCAGCGTGAGACTGTCGTGATAGTACGTCGTAAAATAATTAAAAAAAAAACATACTTATGTCTTGAAATTTTATTTCCTTTTTTTGTGTTTTTAATAAATGCGTTTTTTATATCTTGAATTTGTAAAAAGTCATATTTTTGTTTTTCACTAATGAAGGGTTCGGTGAATGTGCATTTTAACTGGTTGGGTTCGGTACCTCTAACAAGGTTAAGAACCACTGCCATAGATATTAGGTTGTGTTCCCACGCACTGACTCATCTTCTGTGTGTGGTTTTAGTACAGCCCCTCTGTGATGGACAACACATTTTGCGGAACATTATCAATCCATCCATCCATCCATTATCTGTACCGGTTATCCTCAGTCGGGTTGCGGGTGTTTTGGAGACTATACAGTATTTGTGACAAATAGAGTTATTTTATTTTCAACGATATAGACATACAGGTAAGTGACAGAAGCAGTGAAGCAAGGTGTTTTCTTTATTTCTCTCTGGTCGCCAAGCCAATTACTTCCTGTCATACTGGATCAGGAAGGGGACGTGATGGACAGAATGTTCATCCAGTCCCCTCACCGTACTATGTGTCTATTTTAAAACTCTTTAGGGAAACACATACAATTACTCATTATCATTATATTTAACTGTTCCAGTTTGTCAAATTTTAATGATGTTTCCTTGTTAGCGATGCATTCTCAGAGGCATAATTGCTTGTCATCTCGATCAGAAAATAATAAGGCTGGCAGCCTTTCAACACACTCACACACACACACACACACGCACACACACACACACACACACACAACACACTGCACGGGTGAGTACCAAGAAGTTTGAAAGTCCTTAACCACAGAAATGTTGGCTTTTTGAAAAGTGTATGGAAGTACTACTGAATGCCCTGAGCAGTTTGTTGGACCTCTTTTTACATACAGTGGCATGGCATGGAGGTGATCAGCCTTCGGCATAGTTCAGGTGTTATCGTAGCCCAAGATGTATTGATATTGGTCTTCAGATCGTCTGCATTTTGGGGTTTCTGTTTCCTCATGTTCCTCTTGACAATACCCCATACATTTTCAATGGGGTTCACGTCAGGTGAGTTCGCTGGCCAGGGAAGTACAGTACTTTTATTCCATGGCTGGTATTGGTACTTTTTGGGTTTGTGGGCAGGTGCCAAATCGTGTTGAAAAATAAAATCACTTTTAGCGTGAAGTATGAAATGCTCTAAAATTTCCTGGTAGACAGCTGCATTGGCTGTGCACTTGATAAAAGATAATGGAACCACATGAGCAAATGACATGGCGCCCCAAACCATTTCTATCTGTGGAAACTTCACACTGCAGTGACAGGCAATGTGACTTTTGTGACTCTCGGACCTGGATTTCCAAGTGCAATGCAAAAGTGACTTTCATCTGTACTTTTTCTCCTTAGCCCAGCACAAAGGCCTCTCATGTTGTTTTTGGTTCATGAGTGGCTTAACACATGGAATTCTACATCTGGAGACCATGTCATACAGACATCGATAAATGGTGACTCGATACTGACACCTCCTTGTGAAGCTCCCTCAGATTTCTGAAACACCATTGCTTGACAATCCCCTCTAGGCTGCAGTCATCCCTATTACTTGGGCACCTTTTGCGGCCATATTTCCTCTTTGCACCCTGTTCATGCCATTTGATACAGTGCTGTCTGTGAGCATCCATCTTTTTTTGCAATTTCTTTTTGAGACCTTTTTCCCTTATGGAGGGTGTCATGTACAACTGTCAAGTCAGCAATCTTCCCCATGATTCTATTCTGAAGCCCACTAAATCAGACTGAGATCTATCAATCTACACAGCCTATCACACTCTCTGTCCCCCTCTCTCTCTCTCTCTCTCTCTCTCTCTCTCTCTCTCTCTCTCTCTCTCTATATATATATATATATATATATATATATATATATATATATATATATATACACACGGGCGGCCCGGTAGTCCAGTGGTTAGCACGTCGGCTTCACAGTGCAGAGGTACCGGGTTCGATCCCAGCTCCGGCCTCCCTGTGTGGAGTTTGCATGTTCTCCCCGGGCTTGCGTGGGTTTTCTCCGGGTGCTCCGGTTTCCTCCCACATTCCAAAAACATGCATGGCAGGCTCATTGGGCACTCTAAATTGTCCCTAGGTGTGAGTGTGAGCGTGGATGGTTGTTTGTCTCTGTGTGCCCTGCGATTGACTGGCAACCAATTCAGGGTGTCCCCCGCCTACTGCCCGAAGACTGCTGGGATAGGCTCCAGCACCCCCCGCGACCCTAGTGAGGATGAAGCGGTTCGGATAATGGATGGATGGATATATACACACACACACACACACACACATACTTGGCGGCGCACGAGGGCACAGCGGCTCGGATCTCTCTCCCTAGTCGTGGATTTAGTTTCTTTCTAATTATGTGTGTGTGGTCTTGTGCGCATGTGATCAAGTGTGTAAATGGCCTGTACACATATACCAGTGCAGAGTTGAAAAACATTGGACTTGCGAGTGAAATCGCGATAAATGCGGACTTCAAAGATACGTGGGATATACCTCCAGCGTTAGCCAGACCAGCGGGCTCTCCGTGGATTGTTGTCGGGACTAGGAGGCGGCGCAGGCGGCGTAGAGAGCGGAGACAAAAGCGGGGGTGCAGGGCGGGCCTGCTAGCCAGGCTAAGGAAGCAGCCGCTCAGACCAGCGCTGCCAAGCATCTTTCTGACGAATGCAAGATCGATCGTCAACAAAATTGCCGAGATGGAGCTGCTATTGTCAGACAATCGCTACACCCGGGACTGTAGCGTGTCTGTAATAACGGAGACGTGGCTACATTCGCTCATACCGGACGAGGCAATCCAGCTGTCACGTCGAACCAAGCACCACTTCGATAGGAACGACAGCACCGGAAAGAAACGAGGAGGGGGCCTTTGCGTCTTTGTTCATCAAGGCTGATGTACAAACAGTAGAGTCATAAATACTTATTGTTCGCCTGATCTAGAGATGATGACGGTAATCTGTCGGCCATTCTATCTACCTAGAGAGCTAACTGCAGTGCTAATTACAGCTGTGTATATACCCCCCACTGCTAAAGTAAACACAGCTCTTTCAAAACTTCACAACACAATATCCGGACAGCAGATGCAGTACCCCGAGGGTGCCATTATTGTGGCTGGGGAATCAGGCTTGTTTAAAAACTGTTTTCCCAAAGTTCGTACAATATGTAAATGGGCCCACCAGGGGCAGTAACACACTGGACAGGATCTATTCCAACCTAAAGAGTGCATACAGGACAATACCCCTTCCTCATCTGGGGATGTCTGATCACATCTCACTATTCAGTGTGCCAGCATATAGACCCATCAGAATAAGAACCAAACCAGTCCGGAAAACTGTCAAAATCTGGCCTGTAGATGCACTCAGCCAGCTCCAGGACTGTTTTGAAAATACGGACTGGACTATTTTTGATCACTTGGACCTAAATGAACGCACTGAGACTGTTTTATTTTACATTAAGACCTGCACTGACAACGTCACAGTGGATAAACAGGTCAAAGTGTTCGAAAATGAAAAACCATGGATGACAGGGGAAGTGCGGACGCTGCTCAGGGCCCGAGATTCTGCGTTCAGGACCGGAGACTGGGAGCTGTATGCCGTGGCCAGGGCAAGCCTGAAAAGAGGGATCAAACAAGCCAAAAGTAGCTACAAAGAAAAGGTAGAGAAACAACTGGCGGACAAAAATGCAAGGCAAGTGTGGCAGGGCTTACAAAACATAACAAATTACAAGGGCAGTCCACCAGAGGTAAGCGCAGATGCCTCGCTGGCGGAGGAATTGAACATCTTCTTCACCCGCTTTGACGCAGAGAGGTCTCACTCTGCCCCTCTGGCTACACATCAATCCAGCACGCAGTCGCTACAGCTGAAGGAGCATGAGGTGAGAGCAGTCCTGAAAGCCGTGAACCCGCACAAAGCCACAGGGCCGGACGGAGTACAGGGGAAAGTGCTGAAGGCCTGTGCGGACCAACTGACAGGGATCCTATCACAGATCTTCAACTCTTCCCTGGCACAGGCCACCGTCCCATCATGCCTGAAAGCAGCCACCATCATACCTGTCCCCAAGAAACATAACATCAGCAGCCTGAATGATTACAGACCAGTGGCACTGACCTCGGTGGTCATGAAATGCCTTGAGAGGCTAGTTCTTCGCCACCTGAAATCACGCCTACCACAGAACTTTGACCAGCATCAGTTTGCCTACAGACACAATAGATCAACAGCTGTGCCATCTCCACCTTTGTTCACGCTGCCGCGAGCCATGGAGAGAAGCAAGGAAACTATGTTAGGGTGCTTTTTGTGGATTTTAGTTCAGCATTCAATACTATACTGACTGACATTCTCATAAAAAAGTTGGAGGACTTGGACTACCCATCCCCCACCTGCAAATGGATCAGTAGTTTTCTGACAGCTCGACCACAGACTGTGAGGGTGGGGCCCCACACATCCCCCACGCTGACACTCAGCACAGGCTCCCCCCAGGGTTGTGTGCTGAGCCCCTTCCTGTTTACACTGTACACCCATGACTGTACCCCCATGTATGACTCAAATGTCATCGTGAAATTTGCAGATGACACGACATTGGTGGGTCTCATTTCCAATGGCGATGAGACGGCGTACAGGGAGGAGGTACAGAGACTCGTAGGCTGGTGTTCATCAAACAACTTGATTCTGAACACCAGCAAAACAAAGGAGATGGTGATGGACTGGAGGAGGAAGAGAGCAGACCCCTCCCCGCTACAGATAGGCGGTGTCTGTGTGGAGAAGGTCTCGACGTTAAAGTTCCTGGGTGTGCATGTAGCGGATGCACACCAACACGGATGCTTTGGTCGGGAAAGCACAACAGAGGCTGCACTTCCTAAGATTGCTGAACAAATGCCAGACGGGGGCACACCTGCTAAACACATTCTACCGCTCCACAGTGGAGAGCGTATTGTCATACGGCATCACAGCGTGGTATGCCGGCTGCACGGCCAAGGACAGGAATGCTCTGCAAGGAGTCATAAAGGCGGCACAAAAAATCATCGGCCGCCCCCTGCCATCCCTGGATGACATCGCGAACTCAAGGGGGTTGCAAAGGGCAAAGAAAATACTGACTGATCCATCCCACCCTGGCAGGTCCCTCTTCAACCTCCTGACCTCGGGCAGGAGATATAAAGTCATGAGAAGCCGGACCAACAGACACAGAAACACTTTCTATCCCTGGGCAGTCAGGCTGTTGCATCTAAATTCTCAAATTGTGTGCATGTGAATGTGTAGGCCTATAGGAGTGCAATTTTATTGTATACCTCATGATTCATATAATTTTGTAAGACAACTTTGACTGTATTTTAATTAGTGCCGAATATTTTACATATCCTCATGTCAATGCCTGATCCATACAAATTAATATATTTTGCTAGAACAATCTACTCTAACCCTTCCTTGAACAGTGTACAGTCACAATTTTTAAAAATCCATTTTATAACGTTGAACCTCAACTTTTGAACATGTGTATGTGATTGTGTGTAGGTCTAGGGGAGTGCAATGTATTTTTATTTATATTTTTATTTATATACAATTTTTTATATTCACGATACACTGGGGGGGGGAGCTCCTGCAAAATCTCGTTGTAACAAGTGTGCAATGACAATAAAGTATTCATTCATTCATTCATTGATCTTCCGAAACGCTTTTTCCTCACTAGGGTCGCGGGGGGTGCTGGAGCCTATCCCAGCTGTCTTCAGGCAGTAGGCGGGGTACACCCCGAATTGGTACCAGCCAATCGCAGGGCACACAGAGACGAACAACCGTGCACGCCCACACTCACACCTTGGGACAATTTAGAGTGTTCAATCAACCTGCCATGCATGTTTTTGGAATGTGGGAGGAAACCGGAGTACCCGGAGAAAACCCACACAGGCCCGGGGAGAACATGCAAACTCCACACAGGGAGGCCGCAGCTGGAATTGAACCCGGTAACTCTGCACTGTGAAGTCAACGTGCTAACCACTGGACTACCGGGCCGCCCGGGCCTTATATATATATATATATAAAAATTCCTCGTCTCACCCCTCGGGTGGTGTCCGTCAACCCATTCAGCTCGGGTCCTCTACCAGAGGCCAGGAAGCTTGAGGGTTCTGCGCAGTATCCTTGCTGTTCCCAGCGCTGCACATTTCTGGACTGAGATGTCCGATGTTGTTCCCGGGATCTGTTGCAACCACTCATCTAGTTTGGGGGTCACTGCCCCAAGTGCTCCGATCACCACAGGCACGGCTGTCACCTTTACCTTCCAGGCTCTCTCCAGCTCCTCTCTGAGCCCTTGGTATTTCTCGAGTTTCTCGTGTTCCTACTTTCTGATGTTTCCATCACTTGGGACCGCTACATCCACTACAACGGCTTTCCTCTGCCCTTTATCTATGATCACGATATCTGGGTGGTTCGCCATTACCATCTTGTCAGTCTGGATCTGGAAGTACCACAGGATCTTCGCTCGGTCATTCTCCACCACCTTCGGAGGTGTTTCCCATTTTGACCCTGGGGTTTCCAGTCCATACTCCGCACAGATGTTACGGTAGACTATGCCAGCCACCTGGTTATGGCGTTCCATGTAGGCTTTCCCTGCCAGCATCTTACACCCTGCAGTTATGTGTTGGACCGTCTCAGGTGCCTCTTTGCACAACCTACACCTTGGGTCTTGTCTGGTGTGGTATATCTGGGCCTCAATGGCTCTGGTGCTCAGGGCCTGCTCCTGAGCAGCCAGGATGAGTGCCTCTGTGCTGTCCTTCAGGCCAGCCCTCTCTAGCCACTGATAGGACTTCTTGAGATCAGCCACTTCAGTTATAGTCCGTGGTACATCCCGTGTAGGGGCTTGTCCTCCCATGATGGCCCCTCTTCCAGCACCTCATCCTCTGTTCCCCATTGTCTGAGACATTCTCTGAGTACGTCATCCGTTGGAGCCTTCTCATTGATGTATTCATGGAGCTTGGATGTTTCATCCTGGACAGTGGCTCTCACACTCACTAGTCGCCGGCCTCCTTCCTTTCGGCTTGCGTACAGTCTCAGGGTGCTGGATTTGGGATGGAACCCTCCATGCATGGTTAGGAGCTTTCGGGTCTTAACATCCGTGGTCTGAATCTCTTCCTTTGGCCACCTGATTATTCCTGCAGGGTATCTGATCACTGGCAGGGCATAGCTGTTTATTGCCGGGGTCTTATTCTTGCCATTGAGCTGGCTCCTTAGGACTTGCCTCACTCGCTGGAGGTATTTGGCCGTAGCCGCTTTCCTTGTTGCCAGTTCGAGGTTGCCATTGGCTTGTGGTATACCGAGGTACTTGTAGCTGTCCTCAATGTCTGCTATTGTTCCTTCTGGGAGTGAGATCCCTTCAGTGCGGACTACCTTGCCTCTCTTAGTCACCATCCGACTACATTTCTCCAGCCCGAATGACATCCTGATGTCACTGCTGTAGATCCTGGTTGTGTGGATCAGGGAGTCGATGTCCTTTTCGCTCTTAGCATACAGCTTTATGTCATCCATGTAGAGGAGGTGACTGATCGTAGCTCCATTTCTGATGCGGTATCCATAGCCTGTCTTGGCGATTACTTGGCTTAGCAGTGGGGAGAGTGCATCACCTTGGTATATGCCACATTTGATGGACACTTGGGTAAGTGGCTTGCCATTGGCTTCAAGTGTGGTTTTCCACATCCTCATCGAGTTCGCAACGAAGGCTCTTAGGGTCCTGTTCACCTTATACAACTCCAAGCATTCAGTAATCCATGTATGTGGCATCGAGTCATAGGCTTTCTTGTAGTCAATCCAGGCTGTGCACAGGTTGGTATGTCGGGACTTGCAGTCTTGTGCGACTGTTCTGTCAACCAGGAGCTGATGTTTGGCTCCTCTGGTATCTCTACCAATGCCCTTCTGTGCTTCGCTCATGTATTAGCCGCAATGATGCCTGACATGAGCTTCCATGTTGTGGAGGGACAGGTTATTGGCCGATAGTTGGATGGGACTGCACCCTTTGAGGGATCCTTCATGATCAGGATCGTTCGCCCTTCGGTTAGCCATCCTGGGTGTGTCCCATCCCTCAGCAGCTGGTTCATTTGTGCTGCGAGGCGCTCATGGAGTGCTGTGAGTTTCTTTAGCCAGTAGGTGTGGACCATGTCCGGGCCTGGTGCTGTCCAGTTTTTCATATCTGAGACTCTTTCCTGTATGTCTGCCACTGTTATGGTAACTGGGTTCTGTTCAGGGAGGTTGCTGTGCTCCTCTCTCAGGGCCACCAGCCATTGTGCACTGCTGTTATGTGCAACCTCCTTCTCCCATATGCCTTTCCAGTACCTTTCGGTTTCTAGTCTTGGTGGGTCAGCTCTGCTGTTAGGACCCTGCCACTGAGCGTACACTTTCGCAGGTTGTGTTGCGAACACCCTGTTTATTCGTCTGGCCTCATTCTCTTTCGTGTACCGCTTTAGGCGACTGTTTGGCAGTTTCGAGTGCTTCAAGTATGGTCATCTGGATGTACCTCTCAGGTATCGGCCTTTTCATCACACCTCTCTGGGCCTCCGTCAATTGACTCACATCTTTCCGAGCCGCCTTGATCTTAGCCTCCAACCGTCTTTTCCATGGTGGGTAACGTATCTCATGGCTCCCATGGTTGCTCTTATAGCCAAGCATCTCTAGGATCACTGATGCTGAAGCGTATATCAGCTCATTGGTTTCCGTGATCGTTATGGTAGGGATCACCCTCAGTGCTGCATTCACACTTTCCATGAGACTTTCAGGTGGTACTTCACATAGCCGTTGTAATCGGGTTCTAGATTGCCCAGCTTTCATTCTCGCCATGATCTTAGCTTTCAGGTCTGTTGCTGCCTCGCTCAGCATTTCCTTCATTGGGGCTGGACTCCCAATCTCATCATCTGCATTCATTGGGGCTTGCCTCCCAATCTCTGATATGACCACCTCCTCTGATCTGGCAACCTGGGGCCCTTCACCATGGAACCTGCACTGTACCTCATCAATCTCAAGTTGTGACAGCAATTGCCATTTGTGGATGTTGGAACACTGAGCTACTAGTTGTTTCGTGGTCAACCGTGACTGTGGGTTTCGAAGTAACCATTTAGCCCACATTCTCTGCATGTAACCCCTCTGACTAGGGTTGCTTGAGTAGTAGCATTCCAACAGAGCCATGTTATCGCATCTCGCCCATCTCCGCTTTGTTCCAGTAGCCCATTTTTCATCAAGGTGCTCTGGTTCCCCAGCACCTGACGCAGACCTTGTTTGGCCGGGCGACGTCTGTCATTCGTTTTATTGTCTCTCATCATTGTATGAGGTAGGCATTAGCGTGAAGGGTCTTGCCCAAGGACCCACACTGGATGGTGTTATGTGCTCATTTTTGCCCCAAGCGAGATTCGAACCCCCGTCTCCCGTATGCCAAACCGGTGCCTTACCAACTGAGCTCCATCGAGCACGTTAACTATGGATACGATAACCACCAAATGAAACAAACACGACGCACTGTTTACTCACCCTCTACTCCTCCAAACGTGAAAGGATGTCCTCCGACACTCCTCAGCCACGCAAAAAGTCCCTAGGTGACGACATGATGTTCTTTCTTCGAAGCCACATGACACGCAGACGGTCCCCCCACAATTCATAGCTCCACGAACGTCACAAAGTCAGAATTCTCACTTTAAAGTCAGAATTCAGCATTACTGAAGTCTATTTCACATGTGTACTGATGCAATTTTGGGAAAATGAAGCTTCAAATTTGCTCCATAAACCAGTTGTTGTTTTTTGACTCCTCTAGATTGCACTCTTTTCAGCAGTGGGCTGGAAGTACAGACTTGCCCTTTCTGAAACCCCTTTATTTTAAACGGTGCCATGGCTCCAGCATGCCCCGTGACCCCAGTGAGGATAAGTGGATCAAAAGTGGATGGATGTCTTATTGTTAATATTGATAGAAAACATCTCCATACTTTTTCTGATCCGCTTTATCCTCACAAGGGTCACGAGGTATGCTGTGCAGCCTATTCCAGCAGTCGTTGGGCAGTAGGCAAGGGACACCCTGAACCGGTTGCCAGCCAATCACAGTGCACACAGACGAACAACCTTCTGCCCTCACAACCACGGACAATTAGGAGTGTTCCATTAACCTGCCCTGCATGTTTTTGGAATGTGGCCGGAGACTCCACACACGAAGGCCGGAATCGGATTCGAATCCTGCACCTCTGCACTGTGAGGCTGACATGCTGCACAGCTATTAGAAAATATCTGTAAAATGTTATTAAACCATTCACCGTTGCACACAATGATATTAACTGTCAACATTCATGTGTAGACAGAAAAACAGTGAAGAGTAAGTTTATTGAACACAATAAAATCTTACTTTTAATAATAGAAGCATCGACCTAAATAATACAGCATAGCTGTTGAAACAACCATCCAATGGTTATGTATAACTTCTTAGGCATTTTTGTATATAAAACCCCAGAACTGTATATTACTGTAATATAACACCAAATGCAAGCCATTTCTATATAGAGTAACTATAAAAACAGCAAACAATGCAACGTTTGTTTCTACAAACATATTGTAAACAGTGAACAATGTAATGTACCCGAGCCGTGTAGCGCTGATGCAACCTACGATGGCTTATTAACATAGTTACGGGTATGAAAAAGCTAAACAATGTCCATCACCCAGACATTGCTTTCAAGAATAGCATTGAATTCTGATCGGAAATCTGGGAAATTTTCATAGCTGTCAGCAATATGCAGAACCTTTCCACATGTGTGCCCCACCGGCCTTCTACTAAACTCCGTCATTTCCTGGAACTCCACAAGAATGGTATTGGTTACAACAAGATCAGATCCAGTGCAAAACCAGAGAAACTTCTGAAGCTTGAATTCATCCAACTCCCTGATGAACCTTTTCAGATGATTGACCACTTCCTTCTGCTTTGGGGTTAAATCAGTTGCAAATTTCAGCAGTTGGCAGACCTTTTTTGAGGTAGGTTGCAAGTCCGAGCACAACTTGTTCAATGCTTCAAGACTGATGGAGATACGGTGAAGAGTAGCAGCAGTCAATCACAAACATGGGCTTTTGGATAAGCTCTTTGTGTGCTATATTTCCTGCAGTATTGTGGGAAAGGTTTCAGCAGAGATTCTTTTTCTACACCCGTAGCTGTCAAGAACCTCCAGAAGATAATCTAGGTCCACTTCTGAAAAGTCCTTCATTGCTTCCATCAATACTTCACGCTCTTGGCTGCTCACAAACTGCAGAAAATTGGCTTTTAGATCACTATAGACACAGTTGAAAAGCACCTGCTCGAGGAAAGGAAACGCAAGTTTGTTTGGGAAGTAGCAACAATCTTGGTATCCCTTCAAAAGGATTCTCCCAACTGCTTTCCACTTTTCTGCAGGAAAATCATGGCGAATAAATGGCACTTTAATTGATGTACCAACAGTGCATCAGTCATAGAATTCCTGCCAGAAGCAGCTGAGAACATCTCTCATCACTCCAGATCCAACACCTGCTTCTTCGGTATTATCTGGGAGTATGCGTTTCACATTGAGTGATTTGTTCAAGATTGCATTTTCAGAGAATGCTATGATCATATCATTCAATGTGTCAGTGTAGTGGACAGCTATTGTCATCACATCTTGTCATCATAGATAAGTGTGATGTCTGCATCTCGCTCTGTGTTGTATGTGGGACCAAAAGTAATTTCTGAATCAACAGAAATGTCGAATGCCGTGTAGATTTAATTTGAGTCGACAGAGACCTCTTCAATTTCAGAGTTGTAGTCACTGGCATTGTGTGATAAAAGCACGACTTCTTTGGACGCTGTGCTTCCATCATGGTGGTCGTCTTTTGGCCTTGTTGCAATGTAAAAGCGCAACAACGTTAACTTTGCAGCCTCATACATATTGCCGATGGACTGGCAAGTTTCATCAGTGAGGAGGTTTTGTTTGAAATCCCACACCTCACACTGAAAGTCCAATTCAGATCCTTTTGGAGAAATTCCATCGGGGAAAAATAGTTTCTTTCCTTCCTTGAGAATGTCTTTCAACCCAGCTTCTGTGGACATTTGAAGTTTTCTGGTACCTCCTCCCTGCTTCTCCCTCACCTGTTTGGTTATTTTTCCATCACTGTGTATCCATCCGATTGCAACATTTCTCGTTGTTTTCTGCCTCTTTATCTGTCTTGCTTGTTGTGTCTTTGAGGCAGTGTCTTCTTTCCCGCTGTCTTTCCTGAGTTTCATTTTTTCACGTAATTTTTCCAAAAGTCCATTCTTTCGTTTGGATGGGAGCTGTTTAGTCTTGCAAAAATTGAAGAGTGCAATACGGTCTCCATAGCAAGGGACATAATTGGCAAGGGTGGAATCGTCCATCAGTACTATGACATCACTGTCGATCTGCACAAGATAAAAAAGACAAATAGAAAAAAAAAACACTCAATCACCATAACACATAATTGCTTAATTTTACAGTATGAAGCACAAATGTAATACTAATCTCGACAATTGTAAATCAAATACACAGGCAAACATGTTGCAACTCTTCAATGTTGAAAACCGTTAAGAATATACAAAGGTACATTTATGCTTGAAAATTACTCTAACCTATTTGTATTAGAATATGCAACTATGATAATTAAGTCCCTATTTAAACAGCAGTTCATCAACTGTTGACTTCATTTATGCGTGCGTGTGCACAAACTTCAGATGATGTAGCCTTGAATTGCGGCACGTCACTACAGTACTTGCTACGACACGACCGTGTGGCCAGTGTGTTCAGTTCATGGTAATTAGGCTGCAACGATGCTCCAGTTGGCCACTGTCATCCACACAAAGGGGTTCGATGTCGAGAGTTGTGTTGTTTTTAACGTTATGTGGCGTCACAGGGACGTACCCATTTAAATGGGTTACTTTCTACTTATTCACGAATGTAAACTGCGTGCATCCATTCATGACATTCGGACTTGCAACGAAGCTACAAGCTCTACGGAGCACGTTAACTATGGACACGATAACCACCAAATGAAACAAACAACGACGCACTGTTTACTCACCCTCTGCTCCTCCAAACGTGAAAGGATGTCCTCCGACACTCCTCGGCCACGCAAAAAGTCGCTAGGTGACGACATGATGTTCTTTCTTCGAAGCCACACAACACGCAGACGGTCCCCCCACAATTCATAGCTCCACGAACGTCACAAAGTCAGATAAAGTCAGAATTCTGAGATTAAAGTCAGAATTCTGGGATTAAAGTCAGAATTCTGACTTTCTGACTTTAAAGTCAGAATTCTCACTTTAGGAATCAAGGAATCAAGGTCATCTTTATTGTCAAATATGCTTACATGTGACATGCAGCATAGATGACATTTCTTTCTCTCACTCCTCCGTGCAATATGCATGCAAACATGCTGTGCATTAAAAGTCAGAATTCTGACTTTAAAGTCACTTTAAAGTCAGAATTCTGAGATAAAAGTGAGAATCTTGCCAACCTTGTTTTTTTTTTCTTCAGTGGCCCTAATTGTCTTCCGTAAATATGGCTCTTTCAACATTTTGGGTTGCCGACCCCTGCGTTAGTCTATCATTTCACATGTTATTTTCACATTTAACCACAAGAGGCCGCTCTAGAGCTGTATTGATAAGACCACGATGAGTCTGACGTAAGCGACGTAGAAGAGGAAGCGCTGCATCTTCCACCTGCGGAGTTTGTGAAGTTATTTTAAACTGTCACAGAGGATGAGGATTTCATTGGATTTAGTGATTTGGAGTGACATTGATGGTTTGGTGAACTTGTTAGCATGTTCTTTATGCTATACTGTAGTTATCTGAATAACTCTTAATGTTACTTGAACATACCAGGCACGTTCTCACTCATGTAAGGTTAGCATGTCGCACACTTATTCAGCGTGTTTTTTTTTCTATTTTATTTTAATTTTAAATTGCCTTTCAAGATGGCATGCATGTTCTTGGTGTTGGGTTTTATCAAATACATTTCCCCCCAAAATGCGACTTATACTCCAGTGCGACTTATGTATGTTTTTTTGTTCTTTATTATGGATTTTATGGCTGGTGCGACTTACACTCAGGAGCATCTGTGCAGCAGCTCACCTCTGCATCACGACAACATTTGCCATGCCAGGTGGGACTATTTCCTTTTATCATTTATATAGTAGCATTCTAATAGGAATAGTACAGAATGCTGCTGCTCCCATTTGCAAGCCTTATATTCAAATCATTGTTCGCACACATGCGTCTGTCACTCTCAGTATAAAAGATCTCACATAAAAGAACTGATCCTTTGCTTAGAACTAGCTTTTAGGGTTTTTGTGTTGCTCTGTATTTCTCTCAAGCAAGTACTTCATCCTCTTGTGAACCTTTTGTGTTTGCGCTGAACTGAGCGACTCTGTCACTCAGCAATGAAAAAATGAAAGCTTGTCAACACATTCCCCCTTTCTTTAATTTCCAACAACGGAGTGCACAATATTTTGGCTGCTACTTCCTCACATATTTTATGGGGAGGTTTATCCATAAATGTTTAATTCACCTGGATGTGCCCCCAGGACTGTTACCTCTGTTTTTGCAACTACTAACTTGCATTCCTGGCCATTCACCTGAAATTGGCCTTCTGTCAGTTCGTGAAATTCTTATTAAAGAAGTGCCAATGCACCACAAAAGTTATGCAGAGACAAGCAAGGGGAAACCTATTAAAGGAAGAGACGTTGATGTAAATCAAACATAGAAGGTCCTATTTTCATTCACAGGGCAAGTCATGCGGTTAAAGCAGTCAAACTGGGCGCAAAGGTGGAGTTTTCTTCCTTTTGCTAGTCTTTGCACAGGTAGGCATGGGTGTGATATTGCGGGACTACACGATCTCTTCTTTTATATATATATATATATATATATATATATAGTGCTGTCAGTTTAGCGCGTTATTATCGGCATTAATTTACATCAATTTTAACGTGATTACACTTTTTATCGCGAGATTAATGCGGCAACATGTCACAGCGGATGTTATGTTGCTCTCCAAATAAACCGGAAACATAACAACAAGCGCGCTGCACAGGTCCACGCCCATGTCTCTTTTGACAGCCATGGCAGCGCGAGACACCGAAAACGGATACTTAAAGAGCTTATGAATGGAAAGTTTACTTTTAAAAGTTGCCAGATGGTTCCACTAACAAGACCAAACTTACCTGTATGTTTTGAAGTCGTAAACTGAGCTATCATCATAGCATGTCGAGTCTGAAACACCACTTAATGGCCAAGCACACAACTGATGTGAGTACTCCGCCCCCTCGTCTCAGACAGACAGCTACGGATCATTTCAAAGCGAAGAAAATGGATAACATGACGAAGAAGAGAGGGGAAAATGCAGATGGCAAGTCATGGAAGGTAAGCAATAGTCCAATTTCTGCCAAGATGATTGCAATGCCGACCGGGTGTGCACAGGGGGCTATGTCCTTCCATAAAAGGCAACTGGACAAACCCGCACAGAACCAGGCAAGATCATGCGATCGTGATACCTTAGTTGACTGGAACTGAAATGGAACCAGAGTTCTGGATTAGTTAAAAAAAAAGAAAAAGACAGAGGTCTTTTCATTGAGGCCGAGCTGCTCAGATATGCATTTGAGAGAATGGATTCAGTCTTGAAAGCAGGAGAGAGCGCAACGAGAGTGAGGATACTGATGTGTTTTGGGTCGCTGGGGATAAGGAGGTTGTTTTGAATCGATATATAATGTCGATATATGTCTATTGATTTTTACTGGCCACTAATCTCGGGTGGAGTACACCTTTTGCTCAGAGTCTTCTGGGATAGGCCCCCTCACCACATGTCCTTGATCAGATAGAAATTGGCCTCTAAACATTAACTGGATTTAATGATACAGTATTTGTGGCAAAGGTGCATCTTTTTCTCAATGTCCTTGTTTGTGAAATGACTTTTAAAAAGTGTTGTTGTTTTTTATTTAATCACCTAAAAAATGTATAATTAGTTAACAGCCTATTGAGAAGCTTAATTCATGCTTAATTGGTAGTGACAAGGCACTCCTCCGTCAATCATAAAGTAAAAATAATAAGAATGGATTGATTAAAAACCTCATTGATAATGATGTCTCCTTGATATCTCACTTATTTCCAAAGGGGGTTAGAGCATCAATCCCCCGCCAACACACACACACACGCATAGGTGAGCTTGCACACATATGTGGCTGGGGAGGAGGGCTTGTGCCTTAATTTATATCCCCCGCAGTCTGAACAGAGTACCTTTGCAAAAAAGCTAAACCCAATTATGATCATGGGGAAATTTGTCATGTTAATTTGTGCCATGAAATATGCTTGTTCAACAGGGTCTTCCTCTAATTTACAGCGGGACATTTTGACGTACTGTTCCATAACGAAGGTATGAACATGTTGGAAAGTTCACGTGCTTATTCACAAGCATTTTCAAATACATGGACAATTGTTATAAATTTCTGTCCCTTCTGTACCTTTGGATTTTTTTTAATTAATAAAAATAAAAGAAAAAGTGATTTTGCAAATAGCTGAAAATAAGAACATCAGCCTTTTCTAAATTAAAAGGTGAAATACAAACCTGAATTGCAACGCTGAGATGGCCGGAGCTACTGTAGCAAGTCGCTTGTTTCAGCATCACGTATCCTGTGATGTGACGCTGTGGATGTGGATGTCAGAGTGAATGGTTGTTTGTCTCTGTATGTGCCCTGCGATTGGCTGGCAAACAGTCCAGGGTGTTGTCCGGCATCCGCCCATAGTCACCTGGGGTAGATTGCTCATTTTTAGAATTTTATGAAATTCTCCTTCTTTGCTACTCTTTTCACCATCGCTAATTTCCATATGACGTACTTCACAAAATTCCCAATGTAGATGTAGAAAGTAAATGTTCACCTCATAAAATTAAGTTAATTACCTCTCAGCTTCAAAATGAACTCATAACTCTTTAAACGGAGCAGCCTTCTAAATGCTGACTGATTTCAGAGGTTTTGCATTGAAGCCGGGCGGCCCGGTAGTCCAGTGGTTAGCACGTCGGCTTCACAGTGCAGAGGTACCGGGTTCGATCCCAGCTCCGGCCTCCCTGTGTGGAGTTTGCATGTTCTCCCCGGGCTTGCGTGGGTTTTCTCCGGGTGCTCCGGTTTCCTCCCACATTCCAAAAACATGCATGGCAGGCTCGTTGGGCACTCTAAATTGTCCCTAGGTGTGAGTGTGAGCATGGATGGTTGTTCGTCTCTGTGTGCCCTGCGATTGGCTGGCAACCAATTCAGGGTGTCCCCCGCCTACTGCCCGGAGACAGCTGGGATGGGCTCCAGCACCCCCCGCGACCCTAGTGAGGATGAAGCGGTTCGGAAATGGATGCATTGAAGCCTTTTAAATTTAATAAATAAAAAAAAGATGGGAGGAGACCCCGAGGACGACCCAGGACACGCTGGAGAGACTATGTCACCCAGCTGGCCTGGGAACACCTCGGGATCCCCAAGGACGAGCAAGAAGAAGTGGCTGGGGAGAGGGAAGTCTGGGCTTCCCTGCTAAAGCTGCTGCCCCCGCGACCCGACTCGGATAAACGGTAGAAGATGGATGGATGGATGGGTGAAAAAAAAGACGTGTTCCCCCTCGTGGCGGTTGAGTGTACTGCAGGCAGTAAACCCCAGTCGCTATTATCTAATCAAATAAATCTTCACAATTACAGCCATACAGTAAAGGAATAAGGACCGGTCTGTGTGAGCGTGGATGGTTGTTCATCTCTGTGTGCCCTGCGATTGGCTAGCGACCGGTTCAAGGTGCCCCCTGCTTACTGCCCGAAGACGGCTAGAATAGGCTCCAGCATGCCCCGCGGCCCATGTGAGAACAAAGTGGATCAGCAAATTGATGGATGGATTGTTGGATGTTGCGATTTGTTTCTGGTGCCTAATCCAATCACATTTGTTAGTGCCATGTTTTTACAAAATATTATATTTTTTGGTGACGCCTGAAAAAATAAAAATATAGTTTACAATGGAAAGAGAGACCATTTGAAATGCTTTTTTTCCTTATTATATTCTTGTTTACAAGTACATGGTCTGTTTATAACTCCACTTTCTTCCTCGCAACGCTCACAATAAACTGCTCTCCAATTTCATGTGGATGTAAAAATTCATGTGATTGGTCTGTCCTGTGTGCTCATATTTATAATTATAAAGATCTCTGGAATGTTGTGCCGCTTCAATTGCTGTTCATCAAAATGATCTTGTCTGGACGAGCAACAAAGTTGACCTTTCGAAGACCCCTCCTCTCAACAAAAAGGTATGCATGCAGTACATACAAAACACCGAACCAACCTGTCCATACTTTATTTCAAATTTCGTGACAGCGGAGGCAATGTGCTGCCTTTGAAACCTTTAGTTGCTCATATTCATTAAAGATACTAATTATTTTCAACAGCACAAGTAATTTTCACACTGAGACAAATGTGGAGCGGACAGCCTAAACTTTTGAAATACAAGTACAAGGATGACAAGGAATGGGTCAAATGGTGTAGCTGTTCAGATTTCAGATTTTTGTTCAGATTTTTAGCCAGGAAATCAATCAGTAAAATGGCTTCCGAGCAGATCTATTGCCTGTGTTAAGTTCAACTGGTGAAGCACAGAGACGCACAAATTTGTTTTTGTTGAGGTTGTTGCTCAATTGAATCAACCATAGACCTTCAGCTCTGTAGGGAAATTGAAATAGCACTTTTTTCGGAGAGGGCCCGTGGTCGAGGACAGCAACATTACACCATTTGCTATTGGAATATTACATGTGTTATGATCAGTTATGATGATCAGTTGTTGGGAGCGTTATCACCCAAGGCAAACATGCCCTCAATGAGGAACCAGACAAAGTATTCATCAAAAGGCCTTCCCTGAAGACAAAACTCGGTGCTTTTCTTTGCCCGGTCCTACTCCCGCTCACTTAACTCTTACAATGCCGGGGTGTTTTCAAAAAAGAGAAACTCGAGTGTGGCATCCAATTTACAGCATTGTGACTGATCTTTCAAGGCTCACAGAATATTGTGTTTTATGACCCAGAAAATGAAAGATTAGGCTTTCTTCTTTTATCACAAAACAAGATTGGTTTCTATTTTACTCTTTTTTTCCCCAATAAGCAATAGAACAGGGGTTGGTTAAACCCAGTGCTTCTCAATTATTTTCTGTCATGCCCCCCCCCCCAACCCCCACCCCCAGGAAGAAGAAAACATCTCACGCCCCTGCGTGACTATAAATGGTATCATTTGTCTATAAAATGGTTATAAGTACACATCTGCATAACACTGTATTCTTATTAACCTATAGGATAATAAAAAAAGAAATATGGACCAATTTACAACAAAGAATAGCTTTATTTACTGTAACAGAAAAGATTTAGGCGGCCTGGTAGTCCAGTGGTTAGCACGTCGACTTCACAGTGCAGAGGACCGGGTTCAAATCCAGCTCCGGCCTCCCTGTGTGGAGTTTGCATGTTCTCCCCAGGTCTGCGTGGGTTTTCTCCGGGTACTCCGGTTTCCTCCCACATTCCAAAAACATACATGACAGGCTGATTGAACGCTCTCAATTGTCCCTAGGTGTGAGTGTGAGCGCGAATGGTTGTTTGTCTATGTGCCCTGCGATTGGCTGGCAACCAATTCAGGGTGTCCCCCCGCCTACTGCCTCATGACAGCTGGGATAGGCTCCAGCACCCCCCGCAACCCTAGTGAGGATAAAGCGGTTCGGAAAATGGAAGTGCATCTGAAATTCAAAAATAAAATCCTTAAACTGTAAAGATTTTTGACTTATCATGTCAAACCATGCGACACTGAAAAATAAAATTACATAAAATCAATAAATAATAATGATTTCAAACTGATCCCCAATGTTAACTCAGAGCACAATATTAAAAACATTTTAACCTGCAAAACAAAAATATATAAAATAATTTGTGCTGATTTAAAAAAATAAAAGATGATGTCTGTAGTAATGGCTACAATGAGCACGTTTTGCAATGCACAGCTTTTCGAAGCGAGGTTTGAAGCAGGACACAGCAACTCTCGGCTCCTGCTCAATGTGTAGCCGGGACCTGTATTTTAGTTCTCTGAAGTAGCAGTCACAAAGCAGCATGATTGTTGGCAATTTTCGGCACGTTTTCGCTGAAAAAAACTCAAGCGGCTGATCAGCGTGATTTGGGTGTAATGTCTTTAAGTGACGCCTTAATTTTTTTGGCTTCATGCTGTCCGCTACCAACATTTTTTGACAGAGTACGCACACCGATCTTTCCTCGTCTGCTACCGTAGTCACAGTGAAACCAAGCGCTACAAACGACTCGTCATATTTCCTCCCTTCGAATGCTCCCTGCGCAAACTCTGCCAAGGAGAGGGCGCTACTGCCCCCTAACGTAGGGGAGGTGGAACGTCACTTCATTCTAGGACAGTAAAAAAAATTAAAATAAAAAAAGCATGTTCCCCGAGGTCAAACGCGCCCCCCTTGACGGAGCCTCACGCGCCCCCCCCCCCCCCCCCAGGGAGGCGCGCCAACTATTTGAGAAACACTGGTTAAACCCAACATATCGATGTTGACAAAAATCACAAACATGCAGAAAACAAGCTTTTTTTTGGTGAGAAGATTAATTTTATAGCCACAGTGATTTTTATGGGAATAATTTTTGGTTTTGTGGATGCCTTAAACATCCAAACAGTCTTATTCAACAAAATACCAACAACAACATTGAAAATATGCTTTTGATGGCAAAATAATATCTTCCCAATGAATCACCAGTAGCCACAGTAGTAGTATTTATTAATAATAATAATAATAGTAATACATTTCATTTAGAAGCGCCTTTCAAAACACTCAAGGACCATGTGTGCATATAAGTCACACAATTCTGCCATATGCTGGCTTTAGTTGATTGTTTTTTTTTTTTAAGATGTCTTCATATCTGGACTATCATTATTTGTAAGAAATTGTTAGAAGAAGATCCTTTGGATCAAGTTACAGAAGCTTTTGTCGTCAAGGTATTTCCGACTTTTAAAGTAAATTCAAAATGACGTACGTAAAGCGTGGGGCTCCAGGAGACTTTTTGAGTGTCAACCAAGATTGCATTTAGCTGCCAACACAACCACCATCGGTCACCAGACTGATCCTGAGTGGATCCGGTTCGGAACAACTATGGTGACGGATGAAAACAAATTTCCGTCCAAGCTTATACCGTCCTTTTTAAACAACTTCTTATCCTCTGTCCTCCATCCCCAAAATGGGTGTCCGTCAACAACAATGCTACTATATGACACACTGCCAGTACAAAATAGAACACATATCATTAAACACAGTCACAAGTGTTAATTATAACTACACCAACAAAATTCTGGGTATGCTGCTTCTCTAATGGCCGATGTCAAGCCCCAATGACACAGCTAACACTCCTGTAGACAAATACTTTTTTTTTTTCTATATGAGAACTGTGTTTATCTTTTTTTATTCAAGTGTTTTAACCACTGACAGATTTGCATACATTGTATAATATGTACGCTTTATATTTGGCTCAATGCTTTTCTTTCAAATGCAAATTAAGAATATTACTCAGACTGCGCTTTTTCACCGGCACAGTATCACTAAAATTCGTCCCATTTTGTCTTCTGATGACGCAGAAGTGCATTTGTTCTGTCTTGCTGAGATTATTGCAGCGCATTGCTCTCTGGTCTTCCCATGTCGAGAGTTGAAAGTCTGCAGTTAGTCCAAAATGTTGTAGCTAGACTCCCGCCGATGAAGAGGAAGTTTGGTCCCATTACTCCGATATTAGCCAAATTGCATTGGCTTCCGTGCCACTTAGATGCAATTTTCAGGTTTTGCTACACTCATAAAATACTACACAGCAAAGCCCTTTCCAATCTCATTGATTCAGTGACACTGTATGTTTTCCGCCCCAAACTCTTCGTTCACAACAGGCTGGTCTTTTCATGATCCAGAGAGTCAAAAAGAAGCCAGGTTCTAGAGCGTTTTCTGTGCGGCCTCCAGTACTCTGGAATGTCCTAAAGCACCCACCACAGGAGAAATGTTTAAAACCCAACTTAAGACTCATTTGTACACTCTTGCATTTAGTTGAACCGCATGTTGTTTGACTGCCGCTTCCTCTGTTTAACCTTCCCCCTCCTCACTGGTCTAGAGAGGGGGGCTAGGTGATGATGACCCAATTTGGATTGTGCTCTGATCGATGTGGACAAGATTTGGACAGACTGAGCTGGACAAGTTCTGGGTGGACCACCTACTAGAAGGTGTTGCTGTGAATATTTCTTCATTGACCAACCGGGCCGGGTTTAGAGGAGGACCCACTTCTCCAAAAGCGTCATCCTGCGGTGTTTCATCTTATTAAATGGACTTTTAGATCATTCTCGGTCACACTGTATAGTACAATGTTACAAATGTTGCCCACTTGGCATCCATTGCAACCTGATGATCCTTTAAAGGGGATTCTTCCATCTACGGCCCCTTCTCAAGGTTTCTCATTTTCTCCCAGATGAGGTTGTTTTTTGTTTCTGCTTTCCCTCCTGGGGGTTAAGATCAGGGGATGTCGTGAATATATGTCAGTTTTGGGCATTTGAAGCCCTTTGAGACTTTTTGTGATGAAGAGCTATATAAATGAATTTGACTTGACTTGTGCCCGGTGGTCCAGTGGTTAGCACGTCGGCTTCACAGTGCAGAGGTACCGGGTTCGATTCCAGCTCCGGCCTCCCTGTGTGGAGTTTGCATGTTCTCCCCGGGCCTGCGTGGGTTTTCTCCGGGTGCTCCGGTTTCCTCCCACATTCCAAAAACATGCATGGCAGGCTGATTGGTCACTCTAAATTGTCCCTAGATGTGAGTGTGGGTGTGGATGGTTGTTCGTCTCTGTGTGCCCTGCGATTGGCTGGCAACCGATTCAGGGTGTCCCCCGCCTACTGCCCGAAGACAGCTGGGATAGGCTCCAGCACCCCCCGCGACCCTCGTGAGGATCAAGCGGTTCGGAAAATGGATGGATGGATGGACTTGACTTGTACGTGTGACTCAGTGGCTTGAAAAATATTCAGGAGAAAAACAGATTCTGAATCCGAAGACATTTGAAGTCAACCTGCATGCTGTAACAAAGTACGTTTTCCCATTGATGTGCTACTGTCCGAGAGTCATGGCCAGGGAGGTTTTGAATGACAGCAAAGTGAGGTGACTAGATTGATTCCAGGCAAGGCTTGATCTAGTGTCTTAACCAAATAGGACCTTTTATTTGTGCAACGCATGTACAAAGGAAGCATGCTGAAACTGAAGCACTGGCCTTTACTATGCTATTTATTTGTTGTGACAGTTTGGCTCTCCTTCGCTACTACCCTGCAGAAGGAGAGGTCAACCATGATGCACAGCTCTGTGTCTTTCCTGTGTGCAAAAAAATAAATAAATCTCTCTTTACATAATATTCGCTTATAAAGCAGCTGGCCGTCAACTGTGATGATACACCTAAGGCTGTGCATAATTCATGTCACCGTTTAAAATCCATTACAAGTAATTTACTCCCATCAAAAACATTCCATTATCGATCATCTTAACTCTCAGTGCTGCTTCATGACCTGAAAGATTTCCTGCTGGGTGATTACTGATGCAAGTACAGCAGCGTGGCTGTATCACAAACACAAATTGTGAAACTCATAATGAAAAATCCACCTTGTCGTCAACAGTTCGGGTCTCTGATTATTATTAAGTCAATATACTGTTTTATTAAAACAGTTAAGGAAAATGTGACTGCCACTTCCAATGACCTATTCTTATTTGTTATACATGAAATTGGCATTTAAGCCTTGTTGTGCACATATGTGTGTGTGTGTGTGTGTGTGTGTTTATATACAGTCAAACCTCGGTTTTTGAATGTCTCGGTTCTCGTACAATTCGGTTTTCGAACTAAAATTTCGATTTTTTTTTTTATGCCTCGGATGACGAACAAACGTCGGTTCTTGAACTAACTGAGCGCACTTGAATGTGTCACTTCACTCCTCTCGGCGTCGCTACCTCGCTACACGAGGAAGCGAAGCCGAGAAGAGTGAAGTGACGCTCCCTCGTGTAGCCGCGCTCCCTTGTGTAGCAGCGCTCCCTTGTGTAGCAGCGCTCCCTCGGGAAGCGTCGCTTCACAGGAAGCGACCATTGTGAGCAGACGTTTTTGTATTGTTCAATAGATGTTTTTAAAAAAGCAGACGTGTTTGGTGAAACGCTTCCTAGTGTAGCGTCGATTGTGAGCAGACGAGTTTGTATTGTTCAATAAAAAAAAAAAGCAGACGTGTTTGGTGAGACGCTTCTGAGGAGGAGTGAAATCCCCCTCTTTTCAGAATGGTTTGCCCTAGCAGCACGGGGGAAGTGCGTGCGTTTGTTTACCCCTGCATTAGCTGCATTTCTCAATGCAGCGGCACATAAGGAACACTCTGGTGTCCGGTGTCTCATTATTATGCAATAATCATACAGAAACAGCTTCCTCGTGTAGCGTCTATTGTGAGCAGACGAGTTTGTATTGTTAAATTTAGATTTTTAAAAAAAAAAAGCAGACGTGTTTGGTGAGAACTACGTGATATTGGACTGTTATTTTTGCATCGTGTATCAGCCCCTAATCATGGCACCAAAGAAAGCAAGTGGAAGTGGTGAACCTGGTGAAGAAAAGAGGAAAATAGTATACAAAACTATAGAATTTAAGAAAGATTTAATGGCGAAATATGAGTCAGGTGTGCGTGTGTCTGTGTTGTGTCTTAAATTTTTATGTTACTATGTTAATGTTAAAATTGATGAAAATAAAGTATATTACAGTTTGTTTGTACAGTATTTTACATATTACCTGCTCCCCTATTACATTTGTACAGTTTATGGTGTGAAATTGTAAAAAAAAAAAAGAGGTTTAAAAAAGTTGTTTTCTTGACTTGGAATGGATTAAAACATTTTGCATTGAGTATGAGTGTGAACGTGGATGGTTGTTCGTCTTTGTGTGCCCTGCGATTGGCTGGCGACCAGTTCAGGGTGTCCCCCGCCTACTGCCCGAAGACTGCTGGGATAGGCTCCAGCACCCCCCGCGACCCTAGTGAGGATGAAGCGGTTTAGAAAATGGATGGATGGATGGATGGATGGATGCATTGATTTCAATGGGAAACATGGTTTCGGTTTCCGAACAATTCGGTTTCCGAACAGTCTTCTGGAACGGATTAAGTACGAAAACCGAGGTACATCTCATGCTAGTACAAACAACCTACATCAATCAGAGTTAAGGTGATAAACTCTAAACATTCATTAAATATAATAATAAATCAGAATTAAGTTGATAAATACAGAATCGTACTGGAATATCCATTATGAATACAAGAGAAAATTTACATAAGAGTGCCAGGGTGTGTATGTATAAAATCCCGATACAACCCAAAAGTTGTAAAAATATCACGTTTAAGTTTAATAGCATGAGCTTTTATGGAGACTTTTTCTTTCTTCCTTTCTTTTTCTGATTGATATAAAAATGATCTATTTATATATAAATACATAACTTGGGGTAGGACTAGATAAGTTTTTTACTTCTTTCTACTCCTTTGAACATGATAATTGTGTTGTATGATGACTGATTTCTCTTTCCTTTTTTCCAATGTATTACTGTATATGTTTTTATGTTCAATAAACAATAAAGAAACAAACAAACAAACTTTGCTCCATCTATCCTGCCTGAAGATTCTCAATTTATTGATTCATTTTTTTGCCACATTGGTGGTGTCTGGGTCAAACATTATCATCATGGATGACGTGCTTGACAACAAAGTGGGACTCAACTGTTTTCCCCTGCCAAAGCCCTTGATGGTCATTTGCTTGGCACCATCACTGATCAGACAGAGCACACCTTCTGAGATCATTCGGCTTTATGTCGTACGTTTGCTTCACATCCCACTTGTCCTTGTGTTCTTTCTGGCTCTGACATCACAGCCGCAACAATGATTGGTCAACTGGTGTTTTTCATGGGGGAATTTCTGCGGCACCACTCCACTCATCACCTCCCCATGGCAAGCCTGATTGCAGGGGTGCCCTCGGAGTACCATAAATTTGCTAAGGTGTTCGGTAAGGCCAAAGCCAATTATTACAACCTCACCGGCCCAGTGATTACATGCCCGGCATGCTAGCTCTCCATTAGTGGTCCTGAAAGAAAGGCCATGGAGACCAACAAAAGTGACTTGCTGCCTGCAAGCATCATTTGCCTCTCCTCGCCCCCTGTGGTTGCAGATTGCTTTTTTTCAAGGTTGGGTCCATGCAAAAAACAGACAACGTAAATGATGAGACATGACACAAGTGTTGTCAGAGAGAATAATTATTTATCGTCAATAATACACATATCTATCACAATTATTCCTGTAAATGAACTTGTGTCTGACATAACGGGTGAAGATCAGGCCAGCATCAGTTGAACATGGCCAAGAAGATGGGATGTCGTGGTGGGGGAGGTCAGTGTTGTCTGCAAATAATAAGACAATGCAAAGACATTTTAATTCGGTTGGCCTGAATAGAGGGGGATGCACACCTTTAAATAATTGCCTTTGTGGAGAAAAGTTAACTCATCAATAATATTAGTTTGAAATCCGAGGAAACATGGCCGGGCATAGTTAGAGTTGAGGAAGAAAATAAATTGGGTGCAAACGTCTTACTTTCGAGTCAATTATAAAGTCTGCATGGATCAGCAAATATTCATTATCTGTCTTCTGACCTCTGTTATATTCCTTGACTCCAATAGTCTACTTCCATATTTATTTTTTTCCGAATGCTGTCCTTACTCAATCACCCCAAATTTGACTCATGCACGGTGTAGGCCAGCTATCCCTTCAAAGAGGGAACACATCATCCAAATCTTTGTACCCACTAAACAGGGGGACTGAGCCTGGGAAGAGGTCTTGGTGTCTTTGCGAAACTAACTCTGGTAAGGTTTGGTTCAGAAATATGAATGCCCATTCAAAGTGTTTTACAGAAGAAAGAAAGAAAGATAGATAGACAGAGAGAGAGAAAGACAGACACACATCAAGAAAAAAAAATAAAATCTTTTTTTATATACACACTGATCACTGCTACGTTGTGAACAATACCCTGAGAAATTGGAATGATGAATCCCACTATACCCGGAGCACGTTGAAAAGAGGTTCACCGAAGTGTCACGTCAGACCATTCAAAATCCGGATGATCTGCGTGTGAGACGACCTGCAAGGGTACCTGACCACACCACCGGGCACAGGCGTCATCATCTTGCATGGGTCAGGGAGCATTCACGCTGGACGAGGGAGCAGTGGGCTTCAGTGCTGTTCTCTGATGAAAGCCGATTCACGTCGAACAGAAATGATGAACGCCAACGATGTTGGAGACCTCAAGGAGAGCTCTATGCATCAGCCACTGTTGTCATCAGATGAGCTTTTGATGGTGGCGGTGTTACAGTGTGGGCAAGTGTGTCCAGTACGTACAGAACTACCCTACACTTTGAGACAAACCCATACCACCTGAATAACATTATTAATCCAGTGAGTGGCCCCTACACGAGGGGCCTAATTTCATCTTCATGGATGACAATGTTCCAGCTCATCGAAGTCGCATCATCAGGGAACAACTGTTGGAGACTGTTGGACCTGAAATAGAATGGCTTGCACTTTCTCCAGACCTGAATCCCATCGAAAACCTGTGGGATCAGCTGACTTGCCGTATAGAGTGGCTCAAAACTCTGCACCACAGAACCTCAATGACCTGAGGGCTGCCCGTCAAGAAGAGTGAGATGCCATGCCTCAGCAGACAATAAGTCGACTTGTAAACAGCATGAGATGTCGTTGTCAAGCTGTAATTGATGCTCAAGGGCACATGACGAGTTATTGAGACGTTGACATTTTTGTTGTGGTATACCCACCATTGTTGTTAACGTTTAATTCAATGAATTGTTTGAGATGAGGAAATCACCACTGCATCGTTCATTGCATTAATGCGGCGATTGGAATAGTACAGAATAAAAAGTTCACGGAAGCAGACTGGAGTGCGATTCTCAAATGGAGTGGGGGGTGGGGGGGGTAGACAGATAGGCAGTCATTTTTTCTGTGGCTGACCTCCAAAAGGAGAGCGGTATAGTGGGAGTCATTCTGAATGGGAACAAGACAGGAGTGAGAGACATTTTGTCAGAGATGTTCGCTCGGACGGTCAACAAAGGCTCGAACACAGGAACAGATTGTCTTTCTCTGCCGGCAGGAGGTGCAGTTTCAATGAAGTCACTCACCGTGAGCTTCCCAACTGACACCCGGCCTCTGCAACCTCTGCCGGCCTTTTTATTGTCTGTATATGCAAATGACAAGGAATATATCAGAAAAACACTCCCATCTTCATTAACATGTCGTACCCCTGGGCGGCCCAAATTGGGACGCCCCAAAGACAAAGCATTCCCATGGATTCAGCACCAGTGTCCATAAACGAACAGACACGTCGACATTTTAACGATCGGTGTCCCTCTGAATTGATATGTGGTAACCTGGCTCGTGACCCTTTCTCATGATGGAGCGCACAGAGCACTCCCTTCCGTCCAGGGTTAAATCTTCCTTTCTGAGATAAGGAGCGCATGGTCTGGTACCATGCGCTCGGGTCCCTTGGCCTCGAATTGACCCCTGATTCTCTGTGCCTCTAATGTGTGCCAAATGTTCTGAACACAATCAAGCATGTAACAAGATGAAACTTTAAAATATGACAACATTGTATTTTCTATTCTAACACATTTTCACTGGGAGTAAGAAGGAAATGTTTTATGCTGTGGTCCGGGACTGGGACAGGACGGAATATTTTCTGTGGAAGTGGAATGGGACGGGAGTAAAATCCACTCCCGCGCCAGCCTCAAATGTAGACACGATGCTTCTGATTGATGAGCTGAAGTATGCTGTAGCTGCCATAATTCTCTCTTGCTGAGCTCTTAATTAGGGGATACTGGTAGGAGGAAGTGTTCGTAGGCTTATCATTTATTCAAGAGAACTGCCCTGAACTCACATCTCCTCTGTGAGTGAGCAGGTGATTAATGGGAGCCTGAAAAGCCCTCTGCAGGATGGAGGACAGAGCTCAAAGGAAAGAAGGGCTGATGGACATGCTGAGATAGAAGGTGAAATGATAACAGAGGACAACAATCAGATACCTTTGCGCTGATTGAATCACTAAAGGTTTTAACATGCGCTGCCGTGCCATAATTGTACAAAGTATGATGCAGCTTAAAAACAAAGTGCCAACGGGAAGAGATAAGGAAATTGCAGAACAGAGAGCAGAAGCGTAAACCATAAAAAAATAAGAGAGCCAGTTTGAACAGGTAAAGTTTGAGTCGGGATTTGAATGATGCCTTTGAATCCAATTGTCTTATGTGTAGGGGTGGAGAATTCCAGAGACTCGATGTTGAGCATCTGAAGACTCGGGCACCCATGTTCATAAGACGTGACATGAGGATGGTTAGGAGACCAGCAGAGGTAGAACAGAGATTCCAGGATGGAGTGTATTCATGAAGAAAGTCACAGAGGTCATGTGGCAAGGTTGTGGAGATCTTTAGGAGGGAGACGTTTTTTTTTAATAGCAGATATGGTGTTGTGCAGGCATGGTATTCCAACATGTGCCATACTGTCCCAAAAGAGGAAAAAAAAGAAGGTGTCTATCCAATCAAGAAGTTAAATGAGACGAGCAGGTCAAATTGTGGTGAGCACATTTGCTTCACAGTCAAGAGGTTCTGGGTTCAAACTTCAACTCAGGACCTTCTATGAAGTCAGTCTATGCTCCCTGTAATTGATCGGGTTTTCCCCAATACTCTGGCTTCCTCCCATATCAAGTCAAGTCAAGTACAGCTTTATTGTCAAATGATACAGCACAGATGAAATTTCTTCCCTCTCAACCAGACAAAAAGACAACAAGAGGAGCCGCTGCGGGTGCCCGCGCCGCCATCAAAAGAACAGTTAACATAAAATGACAAAATAATACAAGACAACACATAGGACACAGACAGTTGTGCAATCCAAACCACTTTTCCTGCATACACTTTGTTGTTTGAAGGAGTTGTAGATGAAAGAGGAGCAAGTCAAAGTGTCCCTTTCACTAGTGGATCAAAGACGTGATGCTGAAAATGTGCACACGTCTACTACAAGCTAGGTTTGAAAGCAACAAGAAGCTGTAGCTTCCATTAACGAAAAAGAGATTGGCTCTCATCTCCTGTCCCATGTAAAGCCGCTTCAATTCCAAGCCGTGACTCCAGGTTCCACATACGCATCGGTGCTCTGGGCGGATCCCCCTTTCTTCTCATCGTCGGCTCCTCAAGCCATGCATCCATCCAGCCGTAGACTGTCCAACAGCACCGACATTTCCGCTGGACAAAGCGGGGCTGTGAAAATCCTGCCCATTACAGGCGCAAAACACAATCGCCGTCCAGCAACGACAGTCAAATGGCGCCGACATTCTCCCAATCAAAATCAGTGCTGGTACACGTGTGATGCCGAGAAAGTGCAACCACCAAGCACAGATTCTCCTTCTTTGACAAATCGTCACTGTCACCTTCACCACATATCGCTGGAGGATATGTGGTGAAGTTGACTGTGAAGACACTAAATCAGGGTTGGTTGGCAACAGATGCAAAAGTGGAAAAGGCAGCCTTCTGTAGAAGAGGGTTTGCGCTTTAGGTAGGGAAAATATAGGAGTGCACTGCAACTGAAAAACAAAGTGTAATGTGATGGACTTGAAAGTATTAGTGGTAAAAGGACAAACAAAACATGTTACCGGTACTTATTTATAAAGGTGGGCAATTTACTAAATGTTGCTTACTCCATCATTCATCAGTGGCCTGGGCTCCATCCGTCTGTCATCGTCAGTTCACTTTCATGCCGAACCAAACTAATCATCAGTCGGTCAGTCTGTCATGTTATTTACCATATCTTTGGCACTACAAGGTGCTTCGGAGTATAAGGCCCACCATCAATGAATGGCTTATTTGAAAAGTGTTTTCATATATAGGGCGCATATCTTTATAATTCGCATTGAATAAAAGCTACAGTAGTGGCTGCGGTTACATTATGCATCCACTAGATAGAGCTATGGTAAAGGAAATACAATACAATACAGCATTATTTATATAGAGCTTTCACAACCGCTGCAGCTGTAACAACGCACTTTTCAGAACATTTAAAATACTACGTCCAAGAAATCAGAATATTAATCCGTATATAAGGCGCCTTGGATTGCAGGGCACACTGTCTGCTTTTGAGAAAATTGAGTGCTTTTAGGTGTGCCTAATAGTCTGGAAAATATGGGTACTTTTTTTTTAAACATCGTATGAGCGATCATTGCGTTCTGGTTCGCCATGCAATTAAAGCTGGCATGTCTGTTTATAAGCATCTTCTTGGCAAGAAGGGAAAACAAACCAGCACCAAAAACTACCCATGAATATTGTTTTTCATTGGAAAAACTTTAAAATACACTGACGCTAGGATGGAGAAGCACGGCCAGAGGACTGTGAAATACAAGTGAGGAGGGCCCACCGAAGGGCCCTCCATCATCTGTCAAAACAAATCGCTGATGCACGTCGTCAGCTGAGTACATGTGTGAACATGTTATGCATCTTTTAAAAGTTGAGTTTCTAGAGATTTGAATGGTACCCTACATGTTACAATTGTCGAATTTGTACCGGAGCTTGGGGATACCTCAAGCATTGATCCTGTAGTGTTTTCAAGTCCTAATCAACATTCCAAATCCATTTTCAAGGCAGATTTTGTGAAAAGAAATTAGACGAACATAAGATTCGGCTTCTTATTTCTGTTTTCGAACATTCATAGTTTAGTGACAGGAGCACTTACACAGATTCTTACTGTATGGGAGAAATATATTTTTGAATATTCAATTATATATTTTTATATATTTATATATATAGAATTATAATATTTCTATGCTATTGCTAATTAATTATATTTATTCTTCAAATGTATTGCTTAATGCTTTATTTTATATCACACTTACATTGAACTGTGGACAGTTCTTTTCTGAAACATTTATTTTGTGCAATGAAACACTTTATTTTTTATGTTTTCCAGCTCTCCCAGCTGTAACACACCATCAACCAGCTCTGGAGCAGCATTAGAACAATCCTGATGATGTGAATCAGGTGTGTTGCTCCTGGGAGAGCTGGAAAACAGGTAGGACAGCGGCCCTCCAGGACCGACTTTGGACACCCCTGTCATAGAGTGATCATTTAAATGAGCTACATTATTTCTAAAATCTACCATATAGGTATAAGGCTGAAGAAAATGGATGGATGGATGTTCATATTTGTGTCTCTCAAATAAATGTTTTGGCCTAAAATAAGTTTTAATCACTGCTTTCACTAATAGAGCACTTATTATAAATTCGGTTCATTTTGAACTTGTTTCCTGGTCAGTTTACATGTTTTTCCTTGGAGGGAAAAAAAAGAGAGACATTGAAGACAATGGCTGGTAATGCAAGACCGCCTGCAAGTTTCCAGCAGTTTTCACAGACGCTTCTGTGTCCCAAAACCATGACCGATTTTTATGTGGACATGAGTAAAGATATAATCATAGTCTGAAAATATTGGAAAATATTCGAAGAAGACATGATCAGAATCAGAATCATCTTTATTGGCCAAATATGTAGAACGTACTTATTCATTATTTTGGATGATATTAATGTCAGAAGGGACGTCTCATTGGTATACATATGCTGTTTCTTCATCGCCGGCAAAACCACGCAGGAGACTCGCTGTGTGTGTTTCCATCAGTCATCAGCCGAAAGGGTGTCTGTCAGTGACCAAGAGATCGAGTGGTGCTTGATCTGGTTAGTAACGAATACAAAGACTGACGCAAACCCATATCTGTCAGTGTTTAGTCTTTCTTTCCTTTTTATCTTCTCGTCATTCGTCAGCAAAACGGACCTTCTGTCAGTACTGACGGAATGCCCACCTCTGCTTATTTCCAGAAAAGCAATCTTTCACTCTAATAACTTCCAGCAACAGTAAACACACCATTTTTGTTTGATTTAACTTGTCCGCAGTGCACATCTTATGTAGCATTAAAACATTAAAACTGGAAGAGGCCAGCACCAGATAATTGTGAGAGTTGGCTGAAATGACCCATATGCAATGAAATGTACAGGAGAAAGGACTTTTGTTAGTTTTGTAGACTTGGGCCCCCTATCTCCTTATCTCAAGTCAACCGTCTCAGTCTCAAACTTGGGTCTTAAACTGGACAATGATTTTAAACTTGACCGGCAAATTGGTGTCGTTAAATCCAGCTTCTTTCATCTTAGACAGCTGGCCAAAGTAAAACCCCTCCTTTCTCATGAGCACCTTGAGACAGTAATTCATGCCTTCGTCCCATCCCGGCTCGATGACTGCAATGCACTTTACTTTGGAGTCAGCCAATCCTCCATTAAGCGTCTCCAGCTGGTCCAGAATGCCGCTGTTCGCCTCTTGACTGGCTTGCGTAAGAAGGACCACACCTGTCCTACTCTGGCTTCCCTTCACTGGCTCCCTATACATTTTAGAGTTCTTTTCAAGATCCTATTATTTGTCCTCAAATCTTTAAATGACCTTGCACCGCCTTACCCCTCTGAGCTCATCCGTCCCAACATGCCTCAGGTCTGCGGCCTGAGGCATGTAGGAACATTAGCATTACTACACGTTGTGACGAATGTTTTATTCCTAAAGTTTCCATGCTACAACCAGTATATTATAGAATAACCAATACTGTTTCATAATATTTTTCATAGCAATTAGCCTATACAGTGATCCCTCGCGATTTCGTGGTTCGTTTATTCGCATCGATTTTTTCAAGCATATTCATAAAAAAAAAATGTGTATGAATGTGTGAACCCAGTTTCCCTTGCCCAGATGTGGGTCACCGGGGCCCCCCTCTGGAGCCAGGCCTGGGGGTGGGGCTCGTTGGCAAGCGCCTGGTGGCCGGGCCTGCACCCATGGGGCCCGGCCGGGCTCAGCCCGAAGAGGCAACGTGGGTCCCCCTTCACATGGGCTCACCACCCATGGGAGGGGCCAAAGGGGTCGGGTGCAGCGTGAGCTGGGCGGCAGCCAAAGGCGGGGACCCTGGCGGTCCGATCCTCACCTCGGCTGCAGAAGCTAGCTCTAGGGACATGGAATGTCAGCTTTCTTGCAGGGAAGGAACCCAAGTTGGTGCGCGAGGTTGAAAAGTTCCGACTGGATATAGTCGGACTTACCACCACACACAGCCTGGGTTCTGGTACCAGTTCTCTCGAGAGGGGTTGGACTCTCTTCCACTCTGGAGTTGCCCACGGTGAGAGGCGCAGAGCAGGTGTGGGCATACTCATTGCCCCCCGGCTCAGTCCCTGTTCATTGGGGTTCACACCGGTAGACGAGAGGGTTGCCTCCCTCCACCTTCAAGTGGGGGGACGGGTCCTGACTGTTGTTTGTGCGTACACACCCAACAGCAGTTCAGCGTACCCACCCTTTTTGGAGTCCTTGGAGGGTGTGCTGGAGAGTACTCCTGCTGGGGACTCCCTTGTTCTGCTGGGGGACTTCAATGCTCACGTGGGCAACGACAGTGAGACCTGGAGGGGCGTGATTGGAAGGAACGGCCCCCCCCGATCAGAACTCGAGTGGTGTTTCGTGATTGGACTTCTGTGCTCGTCACGGATTGTCCATAACAAACGCCTTGTTCAAACATAAGGGTGTCCATATGTGCACTTGGCACCAGGACACCCTTGGCCTCAGTTCGATGATTGACTTTGCGGCCGCATGTTTTGGACACTCGTGTGAAGAGAAATTCTGGTCCACCAGCCGACGTCTCAGGAGGGGGAAACAGTACACCACTAACTAACTGTGTACAGTGGGGATGGGGCGCTGTTGACCTCGACTCGGGACGGTGTGAGCCGGTGGGCGGAGTACTTCGAAGACCTCCTCAACTCCACCAGCACGCCTTCCTGGGAGGAAGCAGAGTCGGGGGACTCTGAGGTGGGCTCTCCTATCTCTGTGGTCGAAGTCATCGATGTGGTTAAAAAGCTCCTCGGTGGCAAGGCCCCAGGGGGGGATGAGATCTGCCCGGAGTTCCTCAAGGCTCTGGATGTTGTGGGGCTATCCTGGTTGACACGC